>JAQFVV010000834.1:0-195499 GCA_028023455.1 Epiperipatus broadwayi
ACTATTACGAATCTGCTGTGTTCTTGCGTCCGGGGATTACATAATGTTCTGTGAAGATAATTTCAAACACATATACACGTACGCTTTATTTATTTTATACGTAAATTCGGATTGAATCCAAGTAATAGGCGCCAGGAGAACTTTTATAAGAGTCCGCCACGTATGTGCATAAGCTCACTCAACTATATCACAAAACATGCCCGTGCATCACTCCAGTCGGAAGCAAGAAATGAACACAGCCAATATTACCCTTCAAATTACATCGAATCTGTGATCTTTCACTCACGATCAATTACTTATTATATGAGGGCCCGCCCTATATCCCACAGAATAAATTAATCAAACTTAATTTAATCTAAGAGAACATAACAAACATAAGCATAAATAAAATAAAATCCCAACACCAAAAATATCAAATGCATTCATTCATATACAAACAAATTTGATCGCTCTAGCACTCATTCCTATTATATAAATTTATGTTGAAATTCCAAGCAATTAATAACAAAAAATACTAGTTAAATAAATGTTTTATTTAATCTGTTTACTAACAATTAATGCAGGTATATGATCGGCAAGCCGAGATAATTAAATATAGATTTCAAGGTGACTTCGCACATATTTTAAAGAATGTTAATCTGTAGGCAAACTTATTTGGTTAGATTCTCGAATCGTTCATTAATGGTCAAGAGTAACTTTATCATTTTAGCTTAATGTTTTTTAATAGTTCTGGTTATTAAAGTTATTTTATTTTGGTGCATAAGTGAATACGACAATTTAAAGATAGCTACCTGTGGAACGTAGAAAGACTGTAATGGGATCCTGAGCGATGGTTTCTTCTTTAACGAAGCATTCCGGCAATTTGCAAGGTCTCAAAAGCGTGTGTGGTCCTTATGTGAAGTTTCTCCGGTGTTACGAGCATCCTATTAGCAATCAGCAGAGCTGGACGCGGAGGTCCGGCGGTCAAGCCGCGAATTTTATGTTCAGCAACGCATCTCTGTTAGATTTCAATAGTCTAATAATAATCAATAATAGTCTAATTCAATAATCATCTTGAAAAGTGCTGTCCGGCCTTTTTGATCTCTTCCTTCCCGCCCTCACACCTTGAATTTTTCTCACCCAATCACTCCCATGCACCTGTGAGTCCCTTCATCTTATAAGTCCAACGAGTGTTAACTCAATTCCATGATTTCTGGGATCGTTTACACCACCTTGGAATTTCGCTCAATTTGACCATTTTTTTCAGGTATTGTTTCGCTGGAGACAGAAGTCTGAGTTGTACAATAGCAGTGTACACTTTTTCTCACCTCTGTTTCTAAATTTGGCTTATTTTATCTAGGCGTACCAGCACATATCCTGCCTATTGTTTCAATTTCTCTAATTTTACATTTACTAATTACCCCTATTTAAAATAATTTTAGATCGCTTGGAATTTCAGAACATATTGCAAATTAATTTATTCATTTTTTCCCTTTTGTTCAAAATGATTCAAATGATTTAACAAAAGTTAAACTTGCGCTCAATCATTCCTCTCTCTTTAATTAATTAAAAATGAAAAAAAAACTACAACTAATGATTATAGATTTATTCTTAACAAACAAACACAAAATAATAAAAAAAACTCTTTTACAAATTTATTTCAATAAATTTGACAGGTACTCTTATATAGCTGCGATCATGCTTTAGAAACGGCTGTTTCTCGTTTATTATTAAAGCAAGACCGCTTTTTTAAAAGTTTTGTTCCTGTCATTCATTTCGTCAATTGATTATAGTTTAACATAACCTCATATGCCTGGGTTCAAATCCCATGTAATGCTATTCCGTTACATATCTCCCCGCCCGGTGTAGAGTAAAATCCGAGGTTGCGGGTTTTAGCTCTGAGAAGGAGCCAAGTTATTCGGCCCTCTTCAGTGCCCTTGCATTGAAAGTCCCCTTAATCATTTTTCCTCTGTGCAGCGTTCAGTGAATCGACCCAACGTCCTCCTTTCTTTTGTGCGATACGGGTCCCATTATGGCGGCTTTTCCGGGCTGTTTGTCTGCGGCTCCGCCTTCCCTTAAAATTTGGATCAGGTGCTCTGCGGTCAGACTTCTTTTTACAACGACTATTAACGGAGAAAAAAAAACTATCTGGTAATCTAGGGTCTGCCACGATTGACGACAATGGCCAATGGGTTTCGTGCATCCCTGACAGGAGGTATGGGGATGGACCTTTCCGAAGTCCCCTATACAGAATACGATCAATCTCTATCTAAGATTTTGGAAAGTCTGATCCGCCCAGCAATAACGAAGTTTTGGGAAGTGAGCTGGCAAGAACTCTAATGAAATGTGTTGCGTGATTTTCCGCACTTAGGTTGGGCCAGCGTCATGTGCCAGCCTTCTCCTGGTCTTGCAGGGTACTCCCAGGTCGATCCACCAACACATTGGCTCTATACACTACAGGCTGCTTTGCGAGCGGTTGACCTGTTTGTTTTATATGTTACACCCAAGGCTTGGTGTTAGTCATCCCCCCTTTCCCTTTTTTTTTTTTCTTTTTTTTTTTTTTTTTAATTCCATTTCCAATATCATATGCCGATTCATGTCACAGGTCATTCCCGGTTCGTGGCATCTATTTCCCATGTGAGTTCCTTTAAACATTTGTCTTTGTGATATCCACGGTCGTCAATTCATTTTCCCTCCGTCCTATGGGTTAGTATCGGTCCGGTGGTACTCGTTTTCTGGGTTGTTCATTACTAGACCTCTCTATCTGCCCTCCTATCCCCTCTTCTTGCTCAAATTTTGCTATCATTTCCCCCATTTCATGGATCCCTTTGCAATCCCTTCCCAGCATCATGTGTCTGAGGGTGGTTGGCATATTGTGCCTTATTATCGAGATGATCTGCATCTCCGTCATATGGTACGCAGGCAATTGTTGCAGGCTTGCCACCTGCCTATAATAAAACTGAGTGGCCATCTCACTGGGCCTTCCCCCATATTTCTCCCTGGTGATTCTAAAATAAGTCCCTTCTTGACGTGCTGTGTTCCAGAAACACCGCAAAACTTCTTCCTTATATTCCTCATATGACCGGGGTTTAAATTCCAGCGTCCTCCACCAGTCTCTCGCTGGGCCCTGTAGGTATCCGCTTGCAATATTTATTCGGTCAGGTTCTCTCGCCGTTGGTTCTCCAAACAGATTCCTGACGCTTTCGAGGTGGTCCATTGGGTTTTCGTTTTCTCCTGCCCTAAATATTTCTATCTTCATCTGTCTCTCCGCCCATGCACGACTTGTGTCCCATTGCGACATCTGCCTTTCCCATCTCTTCTCCATCTCTTCCATCCTTCTACCCACATTCCCATGTCCCTGGTCTGCTTCAATCCTTTGGATTCTCTGTCCCCACTCTCCCAGTGCCTCTCGGACTTCGTCCTGGTGTTGTCTAATTTCATGACACGCCTCCTCCGTCTGCCTGATAGCTTCCTTCATCGCATCTTGATGCCTATTTCCCTTTTCTACATTATCCGTTAGTATCTCTACCCTTTCCTTTAGATCATTCAGGTCTGTTTTCGCTTTGTCCATCTCCATCCTATTCTGGTCTATTTTTTCCTCAACATTGGCTAAACTACTATCTTCCCCTTTGTTCTCTTCTGACTTCACTTCCTTTCCCCTGAGTAATTGCCTTATCTCCTCTTTAAACTCTTCCCTATCTCTTCTACGCTCTTCTCTATCTTCCCTCATTTCGGCCATCATTTGCGTCATCATCTTTATTAATGTTTTAATATCCCCTTCATTCTCCGTATCCTGTTTTTTAAATTGTATTGGACTCTCCCCCGTCTGTTCCCACATGCTTTCATCTGGGTTTTCTTCCATTGTTTACTATCTGATTTATAATTTATAGTAATCCACGGCTCGCTACCTACTACTCCGCGGGTCCCACTGACTGTCTTATCCTATTCTTAGATGCTCCTTGCCCTTCAAAATTCCCACAGCTCCTGTCCTTCCTTCAATTTGGTTTCTATCGCTCATACTATCCCAGGTCCCTCTGTTCCCTCCATTTCTATTCAGCAGCTATCGATTATATGTGCGGCTATATCTATTATGTGGTTATATGCGTCCTTATACATATACGCTATGTTGACCTCTTTCTTTAGCCCCCTTCTCTTTTTTAAGTAAAACACAAAACTCCTAACAAGATCCCAGTTACAGTACTTCCTTTGTGCAAGAATATAAATACGTCTTTTAACGATGTATATATATATATTTTTTTATTTGCGCTTAAATTATTTACATTTAATTTTAACATAGAAATATATTTTTTAATTTGCTTCCTTTTAATATACGATCTTTCTTCCACGGAATCCCGCTATTCCACAGCCTTCTACAACTATTAAGTATATTCGGACGCTTGATTATTTTAGTGCTAATAAGAGAACTAAATCCCTTTCCCACTCCCTTAAGCAACGTTTAATGATTTTATTTTATGGTGATTCCGAAAATTTCCCCCCGCTTTAATAGATAATTTATTCTGTTATTTTGAGCGCCCTCTCTTTTAGATTTGCTTTCGTTGTTAGAAACGTCAGCTGTATCCACGTCGGTCCCACCATTGAAACAATAGTTTCGGGCCACGATGACGCGCCAAATGTATCCGCCCGGTGGTGCGCGTGTGATCGCGCTACCGCTCTGTCAATACCTTCACTATTACGAATCTGCTGTGTTCTTGCATCCGGGGGATTACATAATGTTCTGTGAAGATAATTTCAAACACATATACACGTACGCTTTATTTATTTTATACGTAAATTCGGATTGAATCCAAGTAATAGGCGCCAGGAGAACTTTTATAAGAGTCCGCCACGTATGTGCATAAGCTCACTCAACTATATCACAAAACATGCCCGTGCATCACTCCAGTCGGAAGCAAGAAATGAACACAGCCAATATTACCCTTCAAATTACATCGAATCTGTGATCTTTCACTCACGATCAATTACTTATTATATGAGGGCCCGCCCTATATCCCACAGAATAAATTAATCAAACTTAATTTAATCTAAGAGAACATAACAAACATAAGCATAAATAAAATAAAATCCCAACACCAAAAATATCAAATGCATTCATTCATATACAAACAAATTTGATCGCTCTAGCACTCATTCCTATTATATAAATTTATGTTGAAATTCCAAGCAATTAATAACAAAAAATACTAGTTAAATAAATGTTTTATTTAATCTGTTTACTAACAATTAATGCAGGTATATGATCGGCAAGCCGAGATAATTAAATATAGATTTCAAGGTGACTTCGCACATATTTTAAAGAATGTTAATCTGTCGGCAAACTTATTTGGTTAGATTCTCGAATCGTTCATTAATGGTCACGAGTAACTTTATCATTTTAGCTTAATGTTTTTTAATAGTTCTGGTTATTAAAGTTATTTTATTTTGGTGCATAAGTGAATACGACAATTTAAAGATAGCTACCTGTGGAACGTAGAAAGACTGTAATGGGATCCTGAGCGATGGTTTCTTCTTTAACGAAGCATTCCGGCAATTTGCAAGGTCTCAAAAGCGTGTGTGGTCCTTATGTGAAGTTTCTCCGGTGTTACGAGCATCCTATTAGCAATCAGCGGAGCTGGACGCGGAGGTCCGGCGGTCAAGCCGCGAATTTTATGTTCAGCAATGCATCTCTGTTAGATTTCAATAGTCTAATAATAATCAATAATAGTCTAATTCAATAATCCCTTGAAAAGTGCTGTCTGGCCTTTTTGATCTCTTCCTTCCCGCCCTCACACCTTGAATTTTTCTCACCCAATCACTCCCATGCACCTGTGAGTCCCTTCATCTTATAAGTCCAACGAGTGTTAACTCAATTCCATGATTTCTGGGATCGTTTACACCACCTTGGAATTTCGCTCAATTTGACCATTTTTTTCAGGTATTGTTTCGCTGGAGACAGAAGTCTGAGTTGTACAATAGCAGTGTACACTTTTTCTCACCTCTGTTTCTAAATTTGGCTTATTTTATCTAGGCGTACCAGCACATATCCTGCCTATTGTTTCAATTTCTCTAATTTTACATTTACTAATTACCCCTATTTAAAATAATTTTAGATCGCTTGGAATTTCAGAACATATTGCAAATTAATTTATTCATTTTTTCCCTTTTGTTCAAAATGATTCAAATGATTTAACAAAAGTTAAACTTGCGCTCAATCATTCCTCTCTCTTTAATTAATTAAAAATGAAAAAAAAAAACTACAACTAATGATTATAGATTTATTCTTAACAAACAAACACAAAATAATAAAAAAAACTCTTTTACAAATTTATTTCAATAAATTTGACAGGTACTCTTATATAGCTGCGATCATGCTTTAGAAACGGCTGTTTCTCGTTTATTATTAAAGCAAGACCGCTTTTTTAAAAGTTTTGTTCCTGTCATTCATTTCGTCAATTGATTATAGTTTAACATAACCTCATATGCCTGGGTTCAAATCCCATGTAACGCTATTCCGTTACAAAATAGACATGTTATTATAGAGATACCATATGAGTTATAAAAATAAAATTAATAAACTATAAATGTCAGCAGTTAACTGGTTATTATATATAAATTACATCACCACAGCCCCTATGCTTAGACAATCAATAGATTATTAGCAATTTGTTGTTAAGGCCACAGAATACTGATAATTTATTGATTTTTTAAGCATGAGGGCTACGATGATGTAATTTACATATAATAACCAATTAGCAATTATCATTTACAATATACTAATTTTATTTTTAATAATAACGTGAAAGGCTAAAACCTTTAACAGAAGTGCCTTAAAATGTACCTTAAAATGCTTATGTGACAGCCAATCAGATGTAATAATGACTTCACATAGAACTCTCAATTCAAGAACACAAGCCAGAACATGAGAAAAAGATAGCACCCACCTTCTTCTATACTTAAATTTATATATAAATAAGTCAGACTCAAGCATTCCAAACTAAGAGTGTGAAGCTTAAAACATCTTCACATTTAATTCACTAAATATTATATATAAATAAACAATGCGAAATCTTTCGATTTACAATGAAGCAATTTTTCAAATCTAATGAAATGATAGTAACAAATGTAAATATATTAAATTTATTAAGAGCTGAATTGAAAGTTCCACATGCAGTCATTATTACATCTGATTGGCTGTCACTTAAGCATTTTTAAGGTGCTTCTGTCGAAGGTTTTAGCCTTTCACATTATTATTAGATCATCTGCTAGTGTTTAATAAATTTAATATATTTAATTATATTTTTATAACACATATGTAACATCTATAGTAACAATTATATATTTACTCATTTACTTGATATCAATAAAATTTGTATTAAAAGTAGAATTACCAACTCACGTATAAAATTGTTGCATGCAAACCACTACCTGTTATTAATCACCTTCTCAAATAAAATTCACCAAATCTGCTCTAAGCATATTTTTGTTTAACCCAACTCACAGGAAAAAAACAATTTTTTGCAAATGCTCTCATATTTGCCTTCAAATCATACTCACCCTGGTCGAGAGGTCAGCGACAGCTGCTTTACAAGCAGTTGTCCCAGGTTAGCAGGTTCACTTCCTGGTTGATGCTATCACACATGAGAAAAAAAAACCATACTCACCCTGTTTTAAGCCAAATATATTTATTCAGGATTTAGTCACTTTGATACTTATATTAGTTCTATTAATGAAAATGTATTGATTACATATTGGATAACAATGGATCTATTAAAGAACATGACTTAATCATCAGACATAACTGCAAATAAGCAAAGATGCTTACAATTTCCTTGCATCAAGTTATTGTTTACCATTATCAGTTTAAACCTGATTCGTCCATAAATTGTACAAGTAATAAAAGTACCATTAAGGAGCATCAATGGCTGATTAAAATGAACCATTATAGAAAAACATAATCTTCCTTCATTATGAATAATCAATTATTTATATTTTACATAAATAGCTGATTTTTCATCATCTAATAACTGTAATGATTAAAATATATACTCCACATTATTGTCAGCTTACTTTTAGTGAGCCCTCCTGCATGTATTACTGCTATATCTCAAATCTAACAGTGTGACCTTCCTGGACACTAGTTTATGATTCATATACACAAGCTTGTTTCACATTTTGATGAACTCAAAATTATTATAAATTTTGGTCTATTACGCTTTATGGTTTTACTATATATTTATGTGTATACTACTTGATAAAATATGATCTCCATTTTTTAATACATAAAATATTTATTATTCATCTGTACAGGTGTTTAATCAAATCTTCATCTTTCTTACCACTACATATTATCATACTTTTTAAAATTATTCCATTAATACTGTTTTTGGATAATTTTCTTTTACATAATTAAATTAAAGAAGAATTAATCATAATTCCAAATATAATTTCAGATTGTCAAAAAAGAATGACTTAATTAGCTTTTAGCTACAGTATTCAAAGATTTTCAAAATAAAATATGGCGATAGTTTATGATAGCATCTTTAAGCATCCAATTTGAAATGTTGTTTCGTATTTGATATAGCTGTGATGAATTGTTGCCATAATCATATGATATCATTATTATCCAATGTAAGTAATCATTAATAATGATATTCAGAAACAATATACAAAACAAATAGATAAAAGCAATGAAAAATAGAAGAAAAATAATAAGGATTAATAAAAAAGATAAATACTCTCTTTAAAAAGGAATTAAAAAAAGAGATAAAATTCTCTAACAATTTCAAATGAGAAATATTACATTTAACTACAGTTTGCAAAATCCATATTCACTGTTTTTTATTTTTTCATAAAACTTAATAGTATTTATGTTTTGATTAAAAATGAACAGGTGATTGTTTCACTCATTAATTTTAAAATTAGACTCTTTTTTTAATGTATTCTATAGTTTTGCAACTAACATAGCTTCATCAAGGCTACTTTGAACAAATCAAAACCTAAAATCCCTATTAAAATGACTTATTAGCTATAATATAAAAGTTTCTAAGTGATTCAAATCATTTATTCAACTAAAAATTTTCATGAGTTTATTTGGTGTTTAATTATTTTTGGAACATATTTAAACTGCACTGGCAATAGAACTTGCAGTTTTTCTATTTTATTTTTGGTATTATATTAAAACATACTATGCATGAGTTTTTAGCATAAAATATTATATTAGCTAAAAGATTAGGGACTTCTTTTTTAAAAAAATATAAAAAAATGTTTAAAATAGTAGAATTTTACCATATAAATATGATAAATAAATTCAAAATTTTACAATGTCTTTTACTAGTCATAATTATAGTAATTACCCACACATTTATATATATACGTTATTTATATAGAAAAAACTACCTTCACACATGTTCTATGAATAGTCAACACTCCATGTCAATGCATTTTTTTAAAAATAAAGAAAGCCATCCATACTTAGAGCCTATTCTCAAATAAATCAACATTTGTTGACAGGCTGAGAATGTAGTGTGATTTTACTTAATTGCTAGATTATAAGAAATAAGCTGATTAAATAAAATCACTATCTATTCCCAGTATTATCAATGAAGATTGGTTTATTTAAGGGTAGGCCTCAAGTATGGATAACTGCCATTACTTTTAAAATATTTATTGAGGTAGACTGTATGAAAGATAGTTTCTTCCATCTAAATTACATATATATATATGAAAAAAAAAACAAGTTATAAATCACATAACTTGCAATCGCTTGCATTTATGACCAATAGATGGAGCTTTACCAAAACCTCTGAACAAGCATATTTTTGTTTACATAAACGTCAAAAGAGTCAGAATTCACTATCTCTTTCATTGGCTCCACCTTCAGATCAGCTGATTTCAAGCTAATTTGCTATCATCAGTGAAGGGTAGGGCTAGAAACTAGATCTAAACACTAACTCCAAGCGTTTATGCAACAAGTTCCTATCAGTTTTGCAAGCATGAATTTTTCAGACACGTAATGTCTTCAAACCCAGCCTAACAAGCCAGATAGCTACATGGGTCTGATATCAGTTAGTTTCACCACATAGTCAAAGCCTCTGCAATATATATCATTGCAAAAACCTTCAAAGATACATTTATGAAAAACAAAAACAAAATGTATCTTTGAAGGTTTTTGCAATGATATATATTGCAGAGGCTTTGACTATGTGGTGAAACTGAACTGATACCAGACCCATGTAGCTATCTGGCTTGTTAGGCTTGGTTTGAAAACATTACGTGTCTGAAAAATTCATGCTTGCAAACTGATAGGAACTTGTTGCATAAACGCTTGGAATTAGTGTTTAGATCTAGTTCCTAGCCCTAACCTCACTGATGATAGCAAATTAGCTTGAAAACAGCTGATCTGAAGGTGGAGCCAATGAAAGAGATAGTGAATTCTGACTCTTTTGATGTTTATGTAAACAAAAATATGCTTGTTCAGAGGTTTTGGTAAAGCTCCATCTATTGATCATATATATATATATATAAACAGATAGATGATGGATCGATCTATTGACTGACAGACAGCTAGATAGATAAAAGGTAAAGCCTCCTAATAATATCAATAATAATTATATGGTTAATTTCTTGAAATGTTATATTATTATTTAATTGTCTAAATGGCAGATACTGTTATCAAATTGAAGATCAACACAAAAATCTTTACCTTTTGGGTCTGATACTCCACCAGAGTACTAAACCACAAAAAATCCTATAGTATATCAAAGGCGTTTTTAATATCCTTCCAAGAAAAAACAGTCAAGGCGAAAACCTCATTTACCATGTTAGCCAATTAACAGGTGATTCGCCTAGTATCTACGATTTCTTTTTTTAATGCAATGTCTTTGTCAAGTGAAACTTATAAACTATGATGCTTTGTTCTTTCATATGAACAATACATAAATAGCATTACATTGCTTCTCATATTTGCCTAGTTTGTTTCATAGGACACTAATAAATCCAAATGAAAACAAATGATTACTGAAATATATATAATAATTTTGCATTATTAAAATGAGCAAAGCAAGTAATAAAAATATATACTTTATTCATATATAAATATATACTTTATTCATATATTATATTCATAGTGACCAAAAATGGAAATAAAGAAAGTACATTATATTGGTTTATAAACAAGGCAAAACTCTCCATACAGTAGTGCCATCCTGTGCCAGCCAGAGAAATCAATGGATGCCAGAAGGCTTGTGCATAAAATTACTATCTAATGCCTACTCATCCAATATCCCCAGACTAGTTTCTGGCTTGTGGCCTTCGTCAGTGAGGAGCTTTGGATCTGAGAGCACTGCACCTAGATCTTACTATAAGAGATGGTGATCATGTGATACATTATATTGGTTTATTCTTTTCATATAAATTATAAAAAATATATATAGCAGCTATATAAAACATTTTTTATATATTGGCTGTTTTATATATATATATTTGTTATTATATTCATTATACATAATTGGATTTAGCTAAACCTAACATTATTTAGTGTGGTATTGAGAATGCACACTCATAAGTTAAAAGTTCCTGAATCAATTGACAAATAAGACAAGGGGAAGAGAGTATATTAATTTGGTCAACTGAATTACTCTGTTGTGTTCATCTCCATAATTTAAGCCAATAAACATTCATGACCACCTCCTCTTATGCTTGTGTATAACTGTTGTTAAACAGGAAAAACTTACTATATATGTTGCCACACACAGCAAGCTAGAGTAAGCAATGGATGCCAGAAGGCTTGTGCATAAAATCCCTATCTAGTGCCTACTCATCCAATATCCTTAGACTAGTTTCTGGCTTATGGCCTTCGTCAATGAGGAGCCTTGGATCTGAGAGCACTGCACCTAGATCTTAGGATCTAATGCAACCCTCCAGCAAACACCTTTTATCTCCATTTAACTACAAAACTATGACTCTTAACCTGAAAACACCTTAATGTTTTTAATCCAAGCCCATTAGCTTATATAGTCATATGGATCTGAACCCAGTTCAGTACCCATACATTTTGGTGTCTTTGATTCTTAAATAACCATAGCCACCACTATCCTATTAGGCAGGATTGGTTTTAAGCCAATAAACATCACATGACCACCTTCTCTTATGCTTGTGTATAACTGTTGTTAAAACAGGCAAAACTCACTATATATATTGCCACACACAAAAAGCTAGAGTAAGCAATGGATGCCAGAAGGCTTGTGCATAAAATCCCTATCTATCCCCAGACTAGTTTCTGGCTTATGGCCTTCATCAGTGACGGATATTGGATGAGTAGGCACTAGATAGGGATTTTATGCACAAGCCTTCTGGCATCCATTGCTTACTCTAGCTTGCTGTGTGTGGCAATATATATAGTGAGTTTTGCCTGTTTTAACTGCGGTTATACTCAAGCATAAGAGGAGGTGGTCATGTGATGTTTATTGGCTTAAAACCAATCCTGCCTAATAGGATAGTGGTGGCTATGGTTATTTAAGAACCAAAGACACCAAAATGTATGGGTACTGAACTGGGTTCAGACCCATATGACTACATAAGCTAATGGGCTTGGATTGAAAACATTAAGATGTTTTCAGTTTAAGACTCATAGTTTTGTAGTTAAATGGAGATAAAAGGTGGTTGCTGGAGGGTTGCATTAGATCCTAAGATCTAGGTGCAGTGCTCTCAGATCCAAGGCTCCTCATTGACGAAGTCCATAAGCCAGAAAATAGTCTGGGAATATTGGATGAGTAGGCACTAGATAAGGATTTTATGCACAAGCCTTCTGGCATCCATTGCTTAAAGCAGATAATTAGAAGGCAGTTTTGAAAAGTATTGTCCTATTAAACTATAATTGTTTAATGAATCTTATTTGAAATTAACATTTTAAATATTTACTTGAAAACTTCATTTCTAGATGATATTAATTAAAGGATGAATTTAGATTTATTTCAACAAATTATTGAAAAAAATATGGATAAAATTCAATTTATTATTATTAAAATAATAATTATAGAAAACAAATATTTAAAGAAATTATATATCTTAGTAGCACTTTTCTGTAAAGACATGCTTATTTGTACAAATAAAACAGTTTACGATTTTAAATTTAAAGCTGCAAAAGAAATTTCTAAGGCAATAGTGTGAATGTACCTTTCGTTCCATTGTTTAATGCAATGGCTGAGTGATGGACACAAGAGCCAAAAGGTTCTTGAATTTAAGCTCACCCCTGCTGTTCAAATGTCAACAACTTTTTTTAGTCTTATTTTGGTCTAACAAGCTACGTGATGAAATCTTGTACTAAATAAATTATTAATTTGATACATTATTTTAGAGATAGCTATTTATATAAATATTACCTTTTTGTATTTTCACAGTGTAATAGTGAAATAATGTCGATTTACACCATAAAAATATAATTACACAATTTATAACAAATAATAACATTAGATCAATTTTCTTTTTTAAAAAAAAAAGTCTCCGTTTCTCCCTCACATTTTATCATTAAGATAATATGTATACTGTACAATATATATATAAAAACATAGGATAAGAGAAGAAATTCATTTCAATTGAGAAACTAAACTGCCATAAATAATAAATAAACCAAACATTACTTCACGACACGAGATTAATTATATAATTATATAATTACTGATATATATAATTAGAAAAATGTCTTTTCATTTAATGCTAAATAATTTATAAATATTGATATAAGTAATAGCTGTTAAAAAATCTATTAACTTTTTGAAAATATTTACAAGAAAATAATAAATGTTATTATTATTAAAGATAATAGATACTGGCTTATTAAAATATATAAGCTAATGGCATTTTTAAGATACATCTATTTTTTATTTAAAGGGCTTTCGTTATTTGAACGGAAAATTAGATCCTTGATAACACGTTTACTGATTTATCCAAGCCTCAGCCAACACGAAAACTTATTTATACAGCATTTGAGAATAAAAATAAATTTACCTTTGAACATTCATGTCGTCCAGTTAATTCTATAGTTTCGGTATCATCTTCACTATGAGTACATGATAAGGATGATTGTAAATTAAAGTTACGATCGTCTGATCTTCGAATGGATCCATCCTCTCTACGCATCTTTACCCCCCAGGCTAGCACTCGTCCCCCGGGTCTTGCTTGCCAGCCTAGGACAGCAAATTTGACTACGTTGTTATAAATAAATACATGCAATACTGATTATAATATGTATCAAGAATTGAAGCAACAAACATTATATATATATTTGATGATTAATAAGTGTTCAAACGAAAAGATAAAGATTCCTCCCAAAATAGTCTAATTTCATTAGAATAAAAGTAAAAAATTAAAAAGCATGGTTTTATAAATTATGTCAATTACATCAAAAACAGTTTCATTATCTTAAGTTTTTAAATTTAAAAAAAAAAAACGCGTAATCAAACAATTTTATAAATGAGTTACAATTATTATTATTTTTACTTATATAGAATTATAAATCCAACAGGTAGTTATTCATTCCATTGTCAGCAAAGGTGTGCGTAGCCTAGGACCCAAGTAAAGAAAACAAGCGCTACCTAGTAAAAATGATAGCAATAAGTGTTAAAGGGGGGTGGGGGTGTACGAAAAGAAACAGCAGGTGAAAATTATCGCTATTTGAATAAATAAAGGCTATTAATTTTCCATTCATTTAATTTTGATTTGAATTACGCGCGGACGCTTTAAAAAAAAAAAAAAAAACAATTATCAATAAAGCTATTTTTAAATAATTAAAATAAAGTATCAAATTAAGTGTAACTGAACACAATAATTTCACAATTCAAATAAATAATTAAAATAAAGTATCAAATTAATTATCAAATAATGAAATGTTCACAATTGTTAATGTACTCCCGATATAATACAAATAATTGTTATTGTTGCCTATTTGAAGTTTTTGATTTTAAAAAGAAAGTAAAATACTTCTAAACAAACATTTTACATACAATATTTTTAAAAATTAGATATAAAAGTATAAAAGAATACTTGCACACTATCGCTACAAATTAACCTTTTTATAGTTTTATATGCACATACATAGATATATATTGGAATAAGAACTGGCAAATTACTACTGATAATAACCAAGTATTATTGATTGTTCACAGCTTTATTCTCTTGCTAAATTATTTTAAACATTCACATAAAGAACTTACATACATATACAATATATATGTTTTTTTTAGTTTGAGATATATGTCATGGTTCATTATATTTTTCATTTTAAGTAATGTTATAATCTTTTTACTTTAAGATAATCTTTTTTGTCATGGTTTTAACATCTAAATTGAGCCAGATAGATGAACTCTAGTAAAGCTAAAGATTAGTGGATTGTTCCCAAATGAAAGTCAATGAAACTATTGTGCACTTGGTGCTTAGACATCATATGACACAATTATATATATATATATATTCACTAATGGATTATTTTCTCACAAAAGTTTTTGTGCTCCATCAAGTGTTCCAAATATTTCTAATAAATTTATTTCTTTACTACCTTTTCTCAATACAACTTCTTTAAAAAAAATTATAAATACAATGTTTTTCAAAGCCCCCCCCCCCATTTGTAAATTCAATGGTTTACAAGTTGTTTTTTTCAAAACTCATTGGTCCACTTACCCTCTAACAAAAAATAAAATAATAATAAAAAATTAAAAAGTAGCAAAAAAAAAAAAAATCTTAATTTTTTTACTCCACATTCTAACTGCTTCGTGCTGTAATTTTAAAATGTCATATTGTATCCCAAATATATGATCATTAACATCTGCTTAAAATTGCAAGTTATCAATTTAATACTACTTAGATATTGTAACTTTTGCATTTCATTGTAATAAATATTTTTTTATTCATATTTTATGTTGCATTAGTACATAGTTTTTTAAAATATTAATATTCTGCTTTTTTTTTTTAAAAAAAAATGTTCTAGTTTTTATGATAGAAATATTTCCTTACCTATAAATCCATTTTTATTAGATAAAAAAAATTCAGAAATAAATAATAAAAATAGATTTATATATATTTCTAAATACAATATAGTATTTATTAATGTTTTTGTGCTTATTTTATTTTATATTTATGTACAATATTTTAATTAATTAATTTATTTTTTGTTAATTATTTTTGTTGATCTTGTAATATTCCATATTAAAGGCATTTCCCCAAAATTATATACAGTTTTAGATTTTTTGAACTAATTAACCAAATGATGTATTAACATCTAGTAAGTGCAGGACTGAAAAGCATATTAACAGAGTTTGAATAACTAGTCAAAAAGCAGAAATGTTGACACCATAATTAAATTTTACCTATAAATTAATATGCCTAATTAAATAAGCTGAATACTTATATTTTATCTTTTCCCCCCCCGGTTTAACTTTTCTTTCCTAAAAAAAAAGTTTTTATTTGCTACAATATATAGCAAAGTGAAAACTTTTTAAAAACAGAAAGAACAGTATGGAAGATTTCTAAATCAGCTGATATGAAGTTTGTAAGCAGCTTTTAAAAGCAGAAAATGAGAAATAATATATATTTTACTTATTTATTTATTTGATTGTATAAAAATAAGTATGCAAAATATGTTTTATACACATACTTGCATAAAATCTTTGTTATTGTAACATATATGAGATTTTGTGAAAGGGGAAGTTTTATTACTGACAGTATGAATATGGTATATTCATTAGCAACCATTTATAAATAAGTGTGGACATTCTAACTCCTGTAAAAATAAAGAGAGAGAGAAACAAAAATGAAAAAAAAAAAGTTTAAAATAATTTTTAAAATAATTATTCAAACCAATTCATTAGATCTAAATATATCTAACTGCTGGCATAAATCTGTCACCTTGGCATCTTTTTTGAGGGTGGTACTTCAATATCTTACTAAATATAGTTCTTTGTTGTACAATATTTTCAGCTATATCTAATGAAAACTATTAATATTTTCAACTTTTTACAGCATTTTAAAAATAATATTTATCACATTAATCTTACTCACTTTGAAAAATGATAGTCATGTGATCATAAAAATACTTTTTGAGAAGCGTGATCCTGATCATTCATTAAACATTTCCAAATTAATGCTGATATATCCTTACAAATTGTAAATTTAATATCATGTTAGGATTGGTGAAGTACACATTAATTGATTTTATGATATTGTCATCATATTTTAATAATATTAGAAAGCATGCTTAATAAAAAAATTCTGACTCTTTTATGTGAAATCAATAAGAAGCTCTTGAATCACTTTCATATTATAAATCTGGTGGAATAAATATCCTACATACAACTAATGTGTTATCGTAGTGGTGGTAAACTGCAGGATGTTTATATGTAAAAAGCTACATTAATATTTACACGAATTCATATTCTTAAGCTAATAACTATCGAAGCAAATAGTTATTGCAGACTATTCTTTCATTACTTGCCAATAAAAAATATTATTTTAATCATTAATTAATAAAAAACCTTTCTTTTTAAATTGTATTTAAATCATTGAAGATCCGTCAAGCATTGGTGGTCGAGAGTGCTATAACATATGAGAAAAAAAATCATTGAAGATCAGCATATTTAAATCTAGAAATTAAGAAAAGGAGGTTCTTGTGTCTATTTTTAATTACTTCAAATAAAAAAACTACTATTAAATGAATAGGCATCTTAGTGGCTGCTTCATAAAATCAAATATTAAATATAAAATTGAAAAACAAAATTGGAGTAAGTACACATCTACCTTTAGCTACACTTTTTTTTTTGAATAACCAAGATTATTAATTATTATTTTAAATTTAAAAATAAATTGCTTAGATTGATAGCTATTCTGTATTAATTTAAACATATCTTTAGTAATATCAAAATTTTCCATTGGTTCTCTAAAGGTTTGATATAAAAAATTCCTATCATTATATGGGCTATATTTTTCTGCCATTTTTTTAGTTTATAGTTTTTCTAGTTAGCTTTGATAGGTACCCACATTTTCGTTCATTTAAATCCTAATTTTATGGAGCTTTTAATTCATTATTTAATTTTGTTTTAATTTCAAACTTTCGTTAAGTTATTTTTATTTCTGTATTTTAGGATTAATATTAAAGCAAATGATGAAAATATATACAAATGCATTTTTATTTTACTTTCTGCAACCACTCAGACTTTTTTTTGCATTTAAATTTATTGTTTGAGATCTTCGGCACTGGATTGGTGATATGCTTTTGCATGATTTAAATCCAATTCATGGTTAATCCCTCTTGTGATGATTTCTGTATATAACAGGTCAGCACTATTCATTGGCTATGCCCACAGAAATTGTTCCAACAAAGCTTTCTCCAGGTAACCTTTGTATGGAAATTCTTTTCCAAGTCTCTCAAAGCAGCATCACAATTTTTATATTTTCCACTTCTAACTTTCACTTCCTTGCATAAATGAAGGCAAGCTACATGTTTAGAAGATTCAAAACTAAAATGACTACTTAGCTATTTGAACAATCCTGCATAGGACAAATTTTCAAAATCTTCAAGTTCACAAACTCGATTTATGATCTCATTTATTCTCTAAACTTCCTGAAAGAAGGTAATTTGACTACTTTTATAACATTGACTTTTGTATTATTCTCAATAAAATGCTTATTTATATATGCTTTGTATAAATAGATCCCTCGGGGATTATTAACTTCAAATTCCCTGAATCTCAATTGTGCTGTTGCTGTGCTATTTACCATTTAATTAGGTGATGGCTAACAATCCTTAATGCATTATTTTATTTCTTTAAAGATTTAATATCTTTTTAAAATAAGTATCATGCTGTCTATTTTCTCAGTTGTTTAGTACTCTATAGCCCTCTTCACTTCTTGGACTGCATAAATAAATATGCCATTCTTGAATTCCTTAAACAAACTGCAACTATGGCTTTAAAAAAAGAAATTCGAATTGAAACATGAATTAATAAAAATGATCACTAGAACACAGTAGCAGAAATATTTAATATAGTAAGATTAAATATTAATAATTCATTAAATATAAATTTTATATGTGATTATGTGATTTAACTTATAATATAATATTGATAGTTGATGATTTATATATTTTACAATTCTGCTTAAAATTTACTAAAATCATAATGAAGAATGAGATGGTTTTTAAGTATCTCTAGCTCTTACTTATAATCTTTAGCTGTGATATCACTGAATATTGAAGCCTTTTCATATCTTTTCATCTCTAGGTATTTTTTCTATCTTGATACATTGGTCTCTACCTTATCTTTTGGCCTAATATATATTTTATCAGTTGGTATGGATTATCTCAAGATTGTTTATATATATACAAATCAATATATATATATCAAAATACAGTTCAATTTACATAAATTATATTATTTTAGAAATACTTTCGACTATAAATTTTGTAGTCTTTATCAACTATATAACATTGAATAATTAAAACGAGACAACCTTTAACAATACCCATAGTTCAATTCAGATTTCCCACAATTCTGTTATCTTAACATTTGATAACTGGCGATTCATTAACATTTGACGATTTCTTGAAATCAACATAGCCTCTTTTATTTTACGTTTAAAATATATATATAAGATTTCTGCCTTAGAAATAACTAATTCATTTTTCTGCTATCTAAAAGTTGTTTTTTTTTAAATTTAAGCAACTTGATTACATGTTTTTGAATTCCATTAATTATTAATCTTCTACTCTAATTAATATCATTCATATAATTTAATATAATTGTTAGTTTGTCTTTGTGGGGGGTGGGGTGGGGGTGGACAGCTAGTACACATATTCCATTATTGCTTTTAACTGAACCAGAGTAGTTAAAACAGGCAAAACTCATTATACGTATATACACAAACATAAGTAGTCATGGTCAAGTTATGTTTATTGGCTTAAAACCAGAGTAGTTAAAGATTATAACCAGAACCAATAGAAGAATGCCAGATATAAAACCAACATGATTTGCACTGCATTATGTTAGAATAGTTAAAAAGCCTCATATGTTTATTCCCTTCCATTTTTATTGTGTATTAATATTTTCCTACTGAAAAATAATGTTTTCTGGTTAATAAATAATTGAAATACAACTACAGTAACAACAAAACATTTATTGTGAATATTTACAGTAATAGTATATTTATAAAAGTTAAGATTTTGCTGTGCTATTTCTATTGGTGAGGTCAATCAGTTAGCTAGGGAAATGCCCATACTCATTTTAATAAATCTAATACTTCCAACCACACTGTCATGCTTTGTGAAAGAGCCTATTTGTTGCCAAAGGCTTTCCAATCTGAACTTGAACATACCTGGCTGCCTTTTGCAAAGAAAGGGAACATTTGTTACTAAAATTTACTATATGTATTGCCACATGCCAGAAGGCTTGTGCATACAATTCCCATTTAGTGCCTACTCATCCAATATCCCCAGACTAGTTTCTGGCTTGTGGCCTTCGTCAGTGAGGAGCCTTGGATCTGAGAGCACTGCATCTAGGGGTCATGTGATGTTTATTGGCTTAAAACATTTGTTACTGTCACCTTAATTATAGACTGGTTAATTGCTATTTTAAAACTGACTCAGTAACACTTGTCTTTCTTTCGAACGATACTCATTTATATAGCCAGATTTTCTAATTCGCTACAAACACCATATTTGAGCTTGTTATTTAATAGATCACTTTGTCCAACTGGCTGTAATTCTTCTCAGCTTCTGATGAGAACTTAAATGATATTGATTGGATTTATTTTCTCCCAATATGTCCAGAAGAAATCTATGATCTGTTCTTAATTCAAAATTAATGCAATATGAATAACTGAAATGTTTTTATTCAAAAAAATTACCACCAATGCCCCCTTATCAAACTTTTTATAATTCTGCTCAGTATTTGACAAAGCACTGAAGGCATATGCTGATGATCTTTTTTCATTCTCCAACTATGTTAATACTACCTCTATTCTATATTTAAAATGCATCCACAATCCTCATTCTGAACTTTATCCCATTGCCACTTCTAGATTTTCCTCAGAAGATCATATGGAGATCTTTCTATTCTGGCTTTACTTTTTAGAAAACTTTAAAAAGAATTTAACAGGCCTAAAATGATTAAAGTTATTTTAGTATTTTCAGGGTTGTAGCTTTTCTTACTGTCCAGATGTTAGCAGGGGATGGCCATTCCGTTTTTTTATTTATTGCATGTCCCAGAAATTTGATTGCTTAGATTTTCCATATATAGTTTCCTAAATTTGACTTTGTGCTAAAATTCTTTAATCTATTTCAGACATTCACTATACACTGATCCAATTCTGCTTCCAAATTTGCCATCATTAAAATATGGAATGGTAACTGATAATCTTTTTAAAAGGGTATCAATTTTTTCTTGAAAAATAATTTTGAAATACAACTTATTGAATGTAAAACAAATTCTCTTGTGTCATTATTGCAGTATGGTCACTAATTCAGTATTTGTTAAAAAGCTGATCAAATATTAAATGTAAATAGTCCTTTTTATTTGTTATTGCGAGTATGATGGCTGACTTCTCACTTATCGGTATTTGACGAAATGTCACTTGAAGTTTAATTTGATGAAACATTTACAATTCATAATTGAGGTAAAACTTCTCTAACATTTGAAACTGAGTTTATATTTCTTTAAAGCACCCTATTAGATTTGGTCATGATCACAATCAGAGTTGCCCATCCTCAATTTCGGTTGGATCAATATTTTATCCACTTCCAATTCTAAAAATTTCTCCCTTTATTTCTCAATTCATATAATTTTTTCAGATTACAAGCTACTCTCTAACAGCTGCAAAATTATTTACCCATATTGAACAATTTTGGAAACTTGTTCCTTAATTCATTTGACATCTTAACCCTATTTGCAAAGGTAAATTTTATTACTATGAATTTAAATTATTTTTTTCCCATTATGAATTTAATATGGTTTTTCACAATGTGTGTATATATATATATATATATATTAATTCTCCTCCCCCCAGACCCACACAATGTGTGTGTATATATATATATATATATTAATTCTCCTCCCCCCAGACCCACTATAACTTGGATGATCTCCAGAATTCCTATTAATATCTTTAGCTATAATGCTTGAGCATTTGAGATAAGTTATCCTGCTTTTGGCTGTTTTTTACTTCAATCTTTTCCAAAAAACATCATAACTGATCTGCTATTGATTTGAGTTTTTACTTTTACCCTATTTATATTGATGATTACTAACAATTATTTGGATTAAAATCCTTTAATGTGTTGATCATTATAATTTAACCTTTTGTTTTATAATTTTATTTTCTCTCCACTTCCTTTTTTTTTTGAAAACTTTCTCTAGATGATTTTTCTTCCTTCATTTGCATTTATTTGCAAAATGGTCCATTTTGCCTCAACTAAAACATTTAAGTTATTGATTTATCTGACCATTGAGTCATTTGCAATTTTCTGAATTGTTACATAACTTTTTTATTTTTTGTTCTTAAAAAAACTTTTTTTTAAGTTGACTTTTTCATATGTAATCACTTTTGATTCACTTAAATGTATTAAAAAGTTTTTTTAGGAATAGTGTTGTTAAAACTTGGGTTTACTAGCTGTAATTTTTCTTCATTCCATAGATTTGCTATGGGTTCTACGATATCACTATTTTCTATATTTGGGTCATTGATATCTGTTAAGTTTACTTTTCTAAAGCAGCTACTATATGTTTTTTCTGTAACATGTTTTTTATTGTTTAGCTTTGCTGTATTAGCATATGTTAATTTAATATTACATCACATGATCACCATTTCTTATGCTTGCTCATAACTGTTATTAAAACAGGCAAAACTCTCCATACAGTAGTGCCACTCAGTGCAAGTTAGAGTAATCAATGGATGCCATTGCACTGAGTGGCATTGCACTGAACGATCCCATTGAATGGAGAGTTTTGCCTGTTTTAATAACATTTGTGAGCAAAAATAAGAAATGGTGATCATGTGATGTTTAATGGTTTAATACCAATCATGCCTAATAGGATAATGGTGGCTATGGTTATTAAAAAACCAAAGACACCAAAATGTATGGGTACTGAACTGAGTTCAGACCCATATGACTATATAAGCTAACAAGCTTAGTTTGAAAATATTGTATTTTCAATTTTATTCTCATGAATTTTGTAGTTAAGTGGAGATAAAAGGTGACTGCTGGAGGTTTGCATTAGATCCTAAGATCTAGAGCAGTGCTTTAGATTCAAGGCTTCTCAATGATGAAAGCCACGAGCCAAAAACTAGTCTGGGGATGTTGGATGAGTAGACACTAGATATGGATTTTATGCACAAGCCTTCTGGTATTCATTGATTACTCTGGCTTGCACTGAGTGGCATTACTATATGAAGAGTTTTGCTTGTTTTAATAACAGTTATGAACAAGCATAATAAATTGTGATCGTGTAATGTTTAGTGGTTTAATACCAATCCTGCCTTATAGGATAATAGTGGTTATGGTTATTAAAGAACCAAAGATGCCAAAAAGTATGGGTACTGAACTGAGTTTAGACCCCATATGTTTATATAAGCTAATGAGCTTAGATTGAAAATATTATTGTGTTTTTAATTTTATTCTCATAGTTTTGTAGTTAAGTAGAGATAAGAGATGGCTGCTGGAGAGTTGCATAGATCCTAAGATCTAGGTGCATTGCTTCAGATGCAAGACTCTTTACTGATGAAGGCCACGAGCCAGAAATTAGTCTGGTGATGTTGGATGAGTAGGCACTAGATAGGGATTTTATGCACAAGCCTTCTGGCATCCATTGATTATTCTGATTTGCACTGAATAGCACTACTCTATGGAGAATTTTGTCTGTTAATTTAATATTGTTAGTGTTGCTATTTATTTTTTTCACTGTTCAACTCAATATTTTTTCCTAAAGATGCCATGCTGTTCTATTTTGTGTAAAAGTTATATTTCTATTAAAAAATGTAATTTTACTTACTTTTTGGCATGAAAAAAATCTCAGTTGTTTGGGATTGGTATCCAGTTTTATTTGAAATATTTTTAATATGAAATTATTGCTTCATTGGCTAATGACTTTTTATTTTTATTGTGAGCTGTAGTGAGCATGTTCTTTCCAAATTGGAGTAGGACTGCAAACATTTCATTTGTTGATAATATTTGTTATCTAGGTGTTTTTATTGACTCCAGACTATCCTGGTCAAACCATATTGACTTTCTTTGTTCTCGTTTACGTAAATTAAATTATATGTTTTTCTACTTATCTAAATTTTTTCCTCGTTCAGCCTTGATTAATTTATATATTTCTTCATATCAAAGCTTATTATGTTATAATATATCAGTTTGGAGGAACTGTTCTACTTTTGCAATGACTACTTTGTCTGTTTTACAAAATTATAAAATGCATATCATTTTTGATAGATCATGTACCACATCTGTTAAAGATATTTATGCCACTTTTAATATACTAGATGTTTACCATTTGTATAAATATAGAGTGATTCTTGATATTTATTGTAGGAAACTTCATTTGGATACTAAATCTTCTGTTGTAAATACTCGTTTATCTACTAAATATCAGCTAGCTTTACCTAATTTTCTTAAAACATCCAGTAGGAAGCAATTTAGTTATAATGGTCCTAAATTATTTAATATGTATTTATAAGAGATTGTTCTGTGAATTTAATGAACACTATCTTATTTGATTTTTAAAAAGTATTTATGGCACTAGTTATATTATGCTAAGCATTAGTTTTATTTTATTTTATTTTTTTTGTTTATATTGTATATTATGTTGTAATTATTTACTACTGTGATTGAATTGCCAAATGCAATATCTGTGTGATTTTAATATTTTATGTTATATTTTTTGTATTTTATTAGTGTTTTTAGTTGTTACATTTAAATTCCTCACACAAGATTTTTCTTGTATGGAATTTATCTCACTGTATTATACATTTATTGTTTGCTTCATAATGAATAAATAAATAAATAAATAAAATAAAAAATTATTTTTTTTTTTTTTATTATTATTATTGTTGTTGTTGTTGTTGTTTTATTTTATTTTATTATTATTTTATTATTATTATTATTATTATTATTATTATTATTATTATTATTATTATTATTATTATTATTATTATTATTATTATTATTATTATTATTATTATTATTATTATTATTATTATTATTATTATTATTATTATTATTATTATTATTATTATTATTATTATTATTATTATTATTATTATTATTATTATTATTATTATTATTATTATTATTATTATTAAGTTTCAACAATAGTAAACTTTATTGATCCAATAGTTACATAGTATTATAATGCCATAGCAAGATACATGTTGAATCTTATTATTGTTAGTTCAATTTCAAGTCTACAATATTCATTTTTTTAAAAGTACATATCTGTACGGGTAATTTTACATGATTCTATCCACTTTATCAATGTTAATTAATCATATTATTGTCCAATAGGAGCATAATCAGGACCATGCTTTCTTTAATTTTGTTTTTTATAGCTTTTCTATTTGCCTGAGCAGGGACCAAGTAACTTCATAAATATCCAGGCTGGTGATCTGCTTGTCTCTAACTTGAATTTTATTCAACTTATTTTCAAATGTGGCTGAATGCCTTCTGGGGTTATTACCCAATATGAATACACACCTAGTGCACCAAAGTGCATATAGGACAAATGTTGAGACCCTTATGGCTGGTACAGACCCACCTTTGTAATTTGATATAATTTGCATCATTGTAGTATTTTTTTCCTGTATTGGCCCTGCAAAATGCATCTAGTCTACTCCAAGGCCTTGCAGTTGAAAATTATATGCTGTAAAGTCTCCTCAGCCATATGGCAAAGGCCACAGAATGGATCAACTGACCTGTACATTCTTCTGTGATGTAAAAAATACTTAGTAGGTAAAGCGTTCAAATTCATTTTGATTATAAAATCTAGGAACTTCGGTTCTAGTTGCCATTTTTTGTATTGCTTGATCAGATATTTGTTTCCTATTTCTAGTATTGATGGGATCTCCTCATTATAATTATTTTGATGTATAAACTTATATATTTACCAATATTTATATTTTTGGTCCAATTGATCTGGAATTGTTCTTTCTCTCCTGCATTGGTAGACGGTGATTGCCAAAAAACAATCTTTTGGAGGAGGTCTATCTGTAGGTGTTATCTGCTCTAGGTGTCTTAATTTAGGAAATTGAGTGATGATGATGATGATGATGATTATTATTATTATTATTATTATTATTATTATTATTATTATTATTATTATTATTATTAAGTTTCAACAATAGTAAACTTTATTGATCCTTTTAGTTACATAGTATTATAATGCCATAGCAAGATACATGTTGAATCTTATTATTGTCAGTTCAATTTCAAGTGCTACAATATTCATTTTTTTTTAAAGGTACATATCTATATGGGTAATTTTACACGATTGTATCCACTTTAGGAATGTTAATTAATCACATTATTGTCCAATAGAAGTGATTTCTGTATAAGTTCTTCATAAAATGAGTTGCAGTCCCCAACCAGAACAGTGGGGCTTGCATTCATGGCAAGAATTGAATTTATATTACAAATTATAGATTCTATTTTTTGCTTTTCTACTGGCATATATACAAGCACTATATTCATTGTAATTATTTTTGAGTCAGTGTTATTATTAGGTTTGAATGAATGTAAAGTATTTTGAGATTTTCAAAAGGACAATCTTGAGCAATTACTATTCCAGTTCCTGCAGATGGGGAGGATGAATCTCTGGAACAATGCAGAGAAGCCCTGGCCCCTCAGGCAGGTAGTTGGATTTATTGCTTAGCCTGCATATATCTTTGTTTCTAATAATCCTGTTATATGGGCTCGGATTTGATTTATCCAATTTCTGACTTTGAAATTTTTATTGATTGCATTAAGTTCTCTGACATTTAAAACAGCAATTTTAAGTTTCATTAATAATTCTTTTTCCTTTGAGTTTAGAAATTCATGTCTTCCTACTTTTTTCCCTCGATTTCCACTGCATCTTGAAACACCAGGCCACTCTCTTCATCCACTGCTAGAGCCCAATTATATATTTCATGCTCACTTTGAGGATTCTCTTGTTCAATTTTCACATTTTTATTTTCTATCTTGTTTTGGTGGATGCCTTGGTTTGCGCCTATCTTCAGTGTGCATTTCTATTTGGGTAGGCAGATCTGGAGTAATAGCCTCCATTATTTCAGCAGATGTTTTATTAATAATTGTTGGCCATGGTATGACTTTGGTTGAAATTTTGCATCTTCTATCTACATGAATCACATCTTCAGTTTCAGTCTCAAGTGCCATAATTTGCATGTAATCTTTATTTGCATTCTTTGACTGATTTTGTTGGTCACATTTCATATGGTTTACCTTTGCTGCAATTCTCTTATCCTCTTTTTCATTGTTTAATCTTTCTTGCTCATAGAGCTGAGCTGGTCTTTCCTGGTGTGCCATTTTAAGCTTACTTTGGTTATTATTATCTTGTATGTTGTCCAGTGGCTTATTTTCCACTTTTAATCCAACTAGTTCACGGGCGGCCTCAATGTGTTTGATGTGTTTTATGTTCTTGTCTGCCATTGCTTCCATTGTATCTTCTTTATCTGTTTTTTTCTTACTTTGTTTATTATGTTGTATGCCATCCAGTTCCTTATTTTTCCCTTTTATGTCATCTAGTTCTGGGTCACCCTCAATGTGTTTGGTGTGTTTTAGTTTCTTGTCTGTGGTTGTTTTATTTTCTGTGGCTTCAATTATATCTTCTTCATCCGGTTGGTTTATTGCCCCACATTTTTTATTATTTTTTTGCATACTGTCTATATCTAATTTTGATCTTTGGTGTTCATCAGGTGTATCTTCTATTACAGTCTCAGATTCCAGTCTTTGATTGTTATCTTGATTTCCTTTTTTTATTGTTTTTTCTGATGAGGTTTTATCTCTTTTGGACTGACTTCAATTCTTTTGCCTTTTTTTTCAGTGGTTAGTTTGTCTGTCTCAAGCAACTGTGATAGTACTGACTGATCAGCAACTTTCAGCAAACTTTGCTTCTTATTTCTTTGTATATCATCTATTTGTTTATAATTTTTTTGCATGTCACTCATCTCTTGGTCACACTCTTCATGTTTGGTGTATTTTCTCTTCTTATCTGGCCTTGGATGATTTTCTGCTCCTTCCTTTGTATATTCTTTATTTGTCATTTCTGCCCTTTTTTTATTTTTTTGCATGTCATCTATTTCTCAGCCAGTCTCTGGATGTTTGGGATTTTCTATCTTCTTGTCTGGATTTGCTTGATCTTCCAGTTGCTCTGTTGTGTATTCTTTAATTAATATTTGCTCTGTTTTAGTTGTTGACTGATCATTGCTGTTGTATTTTCTTCCACAGTCTATTGCCAGGTGATCTCTACTTCCACACACAAAACATTGTGGCCTAAGCCCTTTAATTTGTATAGTCAGTATAACATTTTTCGTTTTGCTAGGCCTCTACACGCTAATATAAACTGTGCATGAGTTGATCAAGCTATGTCAAAAAAGAAGAAAGTTATATTTCTATTCTAAAAAACATAGCTATATTTCCTGATCAACTCGGCCTATTAATTGTTGAGAATTGTGCTATCGACAAAATCAGCTTTTAATTTATTTAATCTGGGTGCCAGAGTTCCTAAGAATTCGCTGAAATCGTCATATAACATCTCACAAATAAAAAAAATACTTTTAAACTAATCGGTATTACATCATACCGTTACGAGAATTAATTTTTTAAGATTATTATTCCTGGGCTTATTCAAACATATTGGCAAAGGTAAATTACATTTTTAAATCTTATTAAACTACTAATAGATTTAATAATAAAAAATAATAACTATTATTAATAACGCACAAATGAAAATTGGTATTGGAAATAATTTTATTCTAATAGACTAAAAAAATATTTGAAATAAATTACTTAGAGAGAACACAACTCAGACGTGAATCAATTAATAAAAAACAATTTTACAATTACTGTTCATATCTAAATTTCTCCTAGAAATTTCCTTAAAAAAATTGAATGTCTCTTGTACAAGAAAATTAATGTCTCTATCGGGATTGTTTAAACATACTTTTAGAAATTGTTTGAAAACGTTTAATTTGGTCACAATCAGGAGTAATGAAGTATAACTTACCGGTAAGTTTTGTGCATTCAGTAGTAGATAACTATGCATAGTTTTTTGGGTAGAATGAGCTCGGCCTTTTGGTTATTATTTGATCCTGTGGTCCATTCTCCTAGTCGGTCATGAAAGCTTTTCTGGTATACATCTTCAGGCACGATGTCTTCAGAAGCTCCGGTTCACTCCGACATGCCGAATTACTTCAGCGTAGAGCGATCTTGGATATATTATTGCTATCCAAGACCAACTAGAGAAACCAACGAACAAGATGTCCTTCAAACTGATCTCTGCCTTTTATACTCTCTAGAGGCCCAGTTTTCCGACTTCTGCGCATATCTTTTGTTTGTCAAAATATCCGTTGATAATCTTATATATTCTTTATAAAATTTATGTTACAAAGTCTCTATTTTTTTCAGCATAATTCTGCCATCTTTAATTAGTTGAAATATTTTTACTTTCTCTTATCTAGATTGGTAATTTGTGTCTTTTGTTCTCTCCAATTCTAACTTTTATTTCTAATTACATAAAAAAAAACCGAAAGAATAATTTAACTTTCATTGTACGTTATTTTTTTTAAAAAAAAATTAGTCAAAAAAAAATCTAAATTTACTTTTATTTTTTAGCTTCTACCAAATGCCAATATATTTGCAACGTATATAAATAAACGTTACAATACCACCAGTGCCAGGAGATGAGAATAAAATAGGGGTTTACACTAATTTTATTCTTAAGTTTTTTAAATTCATATTCGTGTTGTTGTTTTTTTTTTTGTAGTAGCGTGCTGATATATTCCGTAGACTCATTCAACAAGCGACGTTCAGCTTTAACGCCCACTTTTAGGTCTAACACGGCGGGAATGGAAAATATTTCAACATTCATCTGTGTCCTTTCCGCTTAAGTGTAATAGTAACGATAAGAAGCCCAAGTTATAAGCACTAACGAGCGTTGCTCATCGTTTTGAGTCTTACAGGCTCGCGGCAACTTGGTCCGCCTTCCCCTTTATTGGGATCCCTGCTAGAAATAGTCTGATGGGCATATAAAGGTGGTCTTATGTTAATATACTGCGTACTAGGACTCGGGGCTATGTTTTTCCCCTCTTCAGTAACCGCCTACCCGGTCAAATACTTGTGACTTATGTCTACATCAGCCATGATCATGTTTTATTTTAGACATATCAAAAAAAATATACATACATTTTTTCTTTCTGGAAGTCATATTAAAAAAATATTTTTTTTTATATTTTAATAATCAGGGTTTAATTAGTTCGTTAGTTTATATAATTTTTTTTTTTTAAAAAAAATTACTATTTATTTTCCGGCTGTGAGTTTCTTTGGGTCATCGTTGTAACGTTCTTTATCATTACAACTTATCTCAGGTTGTAGTTGTTAAATCGAAGCCCGAGTTGGGTCGCCATTATAACGTTTTTCATTTTGCTAGGCCTCTACACGCTAATATAAACTGCGCGTGAGTTGATCAAGCTATGTCAAAAAAGAAGAAAGTTATATTTCTATTCTAAAAACATAGCTATATTTCCTGATCAACTCGGCCTATTAATTGTTGAGAATTGTGCTATCGACGAAATCAGCTTTTAATTTATTTAATCTGGGCGCCAGAATTCCTAAGAATTCGCTGAAATCGTCATATAACATCTCACAAATAAAAAAAATACTTTTAAACTAATCGGTATTACATCATACCGTTACGAGAATTAATTTTTTAAGATTATTATTCCTGGGCTTATTCAAACATATTGGCAAAGGTAAATTACATTTTTAAATCTTATTAAACTACTAATAGATTTAATAATAAAAAATAATAACTATTATTAATAACGCACAAATGAAAATTGGTATTGGAAATAATTTTATTCTAATAGACTAAAAAAATATTTGAAATAAATTACTTAGAGAGAACACAACTCAGACGTGAATCAATTAATAAAAAACAATTTTACAATTACTGTTCATATCTAAATTTCTCCTAGAAATTTCCTTAAAAAAATTGAATGTCTCTTGTACAAGAAAATTAATGTCTCTATCGGGATTGTTTAAACATACTTTTAGAAATTGTTTGAAAACGTTTAATTTGGTCACAATCAGGAGTAATGAAGTATAACTTACCGGTAAGTTTTGTGCATTCAGTAGTAGATAACTATGCATAGTTTTTTGGGTAGAATGAGCTCGGCCTTTTGGTTATTATTTGATCCTGTGGTCCATTCTCCTAGTCGGTCACGAAAGCTTTTCTGGTATACATCTTCAGGCACGATGTCTTCAGAAGCTCCGGTTCACTCCGACATGCCGAATTACTTCAGCGTAGAGCGATCTTGGATATATTATTGCTATCCAAGACCAACTAGAGAAACCAACAAACAAGATGTCCTTCAAACTAATCTCTGCCTTTTATACTCTCTAGATGCCCAGTTTTCCGACTTCTGCGCATATCTTTTGTTTGTCAAAATATCCGTTGATAATCTTATATATTCTTTATAAAATTTATGTTACAAAGTCTCTATTTTTTTCAGTATAATTCTGCCATCTTTAATTAGTTGAAATATTTTTACTTTCTCTTATCTAGATTGGTAATTTGTGTCTTTTGTTCTCTCCAATTCTAACTTTTATTTCTAATTACATAAAAAAAAAACCGAAAGAATAATTTAACTTTCATTGTACGTTATTTTTTTTAAAAAAAAATTAGTCAAAAAAAAATCTAAATTTACTTTTATTTTTTAACTTCTACCAAATGCCAATATATTTGCAATGTATATAAATAAACATTACAATATTTATATATTCAATGGATTGAAAAAAATAGAATTTTGCAAGGCAGTGCTGACCTGTCCAGAAATCCCCTAAAGAAACAGTTAGAAAAGGGGGTATTATTCAGAGTTATATAAATAAACGTTACATCAGTATTGCTTCCTGATCCATTATTATGTGTGGGATGTCTTCAGGTCCTATGCCTTCATTCATTTTGATCTTGAAATAAAACCTGTTTGAATAAACTAGTGTAGGCATGTCTGAGCGATATATTGGCTTCATGTATATCGGTTGCCCAAAGGGTTTCATTAATTTTGTGAAATCGTGTATATTATACCCAAAATAGGCATTTTTAATAATGCCAGTGTGATAGTTTTGCATCTCTCTATCTACAATCACAAAAACATAATTTTCCAAAGTCTTAATTTTTTCTTGAAAATCTGTACATTGCGTTTCATTAATGAATTCTACCGCCAGATATCTTGAGTTGGTATGCTCTCCTATGGTTGAAACTGAGCTCCATATTTTGTTGTTAGATAACTCTTTATATAGTATATCCTTTGGAAACTTGTAGAGAGAGAGATTTCTATCTGTTGCTGCTAAGACGATTGACTTATTTGAAAAAAATCTCTTAAATGACATGAATAATTTTTTCAGTATGCTTTCATTAAATCTGCAATTTATCTCTTCCACTTCTTCTTTTAACCAAACGTTTTGTAAAGGCACATCGGCATCATATTGATTCATATTTATATCATTTACTTCATTCAGGTCATCCTGATTGGCCCTTCTAAATCTTGGGATTTGTTTTGCGTTTTGCAAATTAAATTCAGCTATGTTCGCATATGTTGTCTGTGCTCTAATGTTGCTATATATTGGTGAAGTCTGATTCACGCCAAACTTTATCTTGGATTCTGATGTGGACGCCATATTGACAATATATAGCGTCTGAATAGCGCTTAGAAAAACTAAAATTTATAAGCAATAAATCACTTACTTTGTGAGTAAAAAGTCCATTTTCCCTGATAGGTGTGAACATTAATTATCTTCAGGTGATGTTTTAAGTATCTGTTTTTTGGAAATTCAGTATTTTTTATATACTTTTGTTGGAAACGTTTATCTACTTCGTCTAACTAAAGACACAGCAGGACCGCTGTTTTTTTATTATTATTATTATTATTATTATTATTATTATTATTATTATTATTATTATTATTATTATTATTATTATTATTATTATTATTATTATTATTATTATTATTATTATTATTATTATTATTATTATTATTATTATTATTATTATTATTATTATGATGATGATGATGATGATGATGATGATGATGATGATGATTGTTGTTATTATTATTATTATTATTATAATTGTTGTTATTATTATTACTACTACTACTATTACTACTATTACTACTTTTATTATTATTATTATTATTATTATTATTATTATTATTATTATTATTATTATTATTATTATTATTATTATTATTATTATTATTATTATTATTATTATAACTTAATAAATATCTTTGCAAAACATTATATGTGTATCAAAACATCAAACCGATTTTAATTGCAAAAAATGTAAGGTTCTGCTATTAAACTGGATGTTCACTAAGTAATCTAAATTTCCAAATCACTTAGAAGAAGCATTATTTAAAAATTCATTTTTGATTATTAACAATTTGTCAGTTATTGCTCAATTTGATCATATAATCAAAGAATGATATCCAATATTATAGAGAACTAAATGTTGTGGTGAAAGGATCGCTCGCTATTTTTTAAGTTAATTAATCTCTCAATTATGTATGTTCAGTAAATATTTATTGTTATTTAAAATTTTTTTAAAAATATTTATTTCTAATATTATGCTATTTTGTTTTCAATACTGAAATGTTAAAATAAACTTTAATAGATTAAATTTAGTCAGGACAGTAAAAAAATGATAGTATGATTAGTTGTTTAGGATATCATGTGACATTTGAGTATCATAATAGCAGATTATGTAAAATAATTTTATTTAAACAAACTGAGATATGTTTTATGTACTCGACTCAGAATTGATTCAGAACCATTTATCTCTAGAGTTGCCTTTGCAACTATATTAAATTACACAATGTATTCTGGAGTGATTCTATCAATCATTTGTGTTTTATATAGGTTTCCATAGATACAATTTGTGATTATTAAAAAGTCAAGGATTATGCAAGAAAATATTATGTTATGCAGGTTCTGTCTTTGAAATATATTTGAATAACAAATAGAATATCTAGAAGCAAAGTAAAAAGAAAATTTATATATATATATAATTAAAAGTAATATCAAAAAATAACTTACGAAAATAAATAAATAAGTATTATGCAAGTCAAAAAAATATGATGTTCAGTAAATTTTTATATAATTAATTAATTTGTGTTAAGTTATATTTAAGCTAATTAAATCTTTTAATTAATTTGAGATGTTTACATTTGTCTTATTAGTTAAAATACTCCAGAAAGGATAAGAGAGCTTGGTAGATATAAAAACAATTGCAAAACTAGAAAAAAAATAAAATTCTTCAAGATTCCTAGAGAACAGCATAATAAAAGATGGTTAAAACAGTGGAAGGAATTATGAGATATTTTCTCAGAAAAAAATCAGCCCTTACAATTGAATGAATTAACTAATGAATTGAACAAGGCATCTAAACTTTCATTGTAAATTAGATAAGTCTTAGTGCCTACAAAATATAAAATTAATATTGAACATAATATTAAGCTGTGTTTATTTAGAAGCATTTGAACATAAAATATATTAGATTTGTTAAATCATATATATATATAGATTTGTTAAATCATATATATATATATTGTACATATATATATGTTTTCATTCCCCCACACACATGTGTATTCTTTAATTAAAAATAATAATTCTTTTATATAGAGATTTAGGTGTGCATGTATTATTATTATTATATAGTTTATAGATGATAAACATAAGCAGTTGTTGAGAGAGAATGTAATAAGAAGCAATATTTAATATATTGATTTATTATTTTTTTTATTAAATAAGGTGTTGAATTATTTAGCTTTAGTTTTTGTTAAAATAAAACAGATTAAAAGAAGGTGCAAAAGAAGGCGATCAAGATTAGTAGATAAAAATGTACATGTGTGAGTACATTTGTTTTAAACATAAAACATTTTTACACTTGTCTTTATTGCAAGCTTTTGTTGTTTTGTATTATCTAGATCTTAGATATCCAGAGAAAGAAAATGCTTTGACGGAATAAATATAATTAATAATCTTCTTATTAATCTTCTTATTAATGACTTGAAAACCATCGGCTTGTGAAACTCTGATTTTATCTCAAGATAACAGGATTTGCAGGTGGCCTTTTGGTCAGAAATTCAAAATATAAAAATAAGTCAAACAATATTTGAAGGTCAGTTTTTTTTTTTTGCTATTAAAAAAAAGATGTAGTCATTGATATGCAGTTTTAAAGAGAAAAAGGCATTCAGTTTAATGATTTTAAGAAGAGGGATCACTTAACAATATGTAGTTATGATGGCAGAGATTCAGTTAATTTTAAGAAGGAGAGTCATTAATATTACTAAATGCAGTAATTACTATTAAAAAGAGAGATGTGGTCATCAATATGCAGTTTTTGAAGAATCAGTTAATAATTTTAATAAGGAGATGAGCAGTTTTTTTTTTTTAAGCTTGGTATAAGCTATTGATTTTTTTTCCTTTAAAAAATTAAAGAAGGGAGAAAATGACTCTTGTTTTAAAGTTACCAGCATAAGGAAAGATGTGCGACTATATATATAAGTAATTCACAGCAAGATTAATATAAGGAAATGGAACAAAATTGAATTTCTTGGAGGAAGTTATTGAAAATTCTGTAAAAATGGTATTAATATATTTTTGGGCTGTGTATTATACAATGAATTTGCCATGCTAGACTCACTGTTTATGTTTATTGAAACCTGTCATCTATGGGTTAGCTCACTGATCTATCTATGGACTCATATACTAGTCGATAGTAACCAAAAGAATGGTCGAGTTTAAAGCCAACCATGTAAGCTATCTGAGGGGCTTCTTTTCTGTCTCCTGGCTTATTAAAGGATCCTCACTTTTGAATGGAGGGAAAAGGGGAAAGAAGAGAAGAAAGATGTATCAAAGCCATGTAATCAAGTTCTATTAATCTATAAATCAAAATTTTTTTTAAAAGTTTTCTTCACATTTATCTAAAGTGTCTACAATGATTTTCTTTTTTTAAATGGTGGGATCAAGTAAGCCAAACAGTTCATATTTATCTAAAAGTATTTGTAATAACTTTTTTAAAAATAGTGGAAACAAGCAAGTCAAACAATTCATATTTATCTCAAAGTATCTGCAACAACTCATTTTAAATGGTAGAAACCAGTCAAAACAACAAGTTGAAGATATAAGTTAGGCAAGTGGTCTGAAAATTTAAACATGGGACATTCACAAGAAGAGTAACTTTGAACTTTCATTAACAAACTTTTATTCTTACTTATTAAAAGTAAACTTTAATTTCTAAAATCAAAGCATTTTATTTTTTTTTCTTTTGACACAGAAAACATTAAGAGTTTGTTCGTTGATCTTCATAATACATGGCAATACACACACAGTTTAAATTCATTAAACATAGTTTTTTTTATTATTTTGATTTTTTTATTTATTGTTATATAATGTAATACTAAAATGTTTTTTTACTTGTTCTTTATTGATTGTGATAATTAAGCAACCTATCCAGATATGCTCTATAATGTTTTTTTATATTAAATTGGATATCATTTATTTTTGTTGCTCAAGGTTGCAATAATAATTTTTTATATATGAATTATGTATTAATCCAGAATATAGGGGTATACATTTTAAACATATATGTTGACATATCACAGGGTGTGTGCATGTATAACTGCTTATACAGACCGGTCAAAAGAATAGGTTATGCATAGTTAATTTAAATATAGTAAATTGAAGAGCAGGGCTTAACATATGAATGAAAGTAAGAAAACACACACATTACATATGAAATTTATTTTTATGATATGTAATAAGTAAGGAAAGTCTTAAATAAGCATTCAATGAAGTATTTTTTCAAATGTCATTTTAAGCTAACTTATTTTAAAAATATGTAGTGACAAAGAAAAAGCAGATATGTAAAATTAATGAGTTGTGCATATAGTAATAGGATATTTTATTTAATTATATATATATACTTAATAAAGTCAATTGTACATTTATTAATTTAGTTTATAAAAAAAGAAAAGAGTGTCAATAAATATAATTATATAATATTTGAGTTTATGAGTTGTTATTAAAAATATTGTTGTATTTTTCTTGTCTTGATTCTATCGTTTTAAATGATCATCATCACTCGTAAATGTTTGTTTCGCAAATATTAAGCAAGCACTCGTAATTGTTAAGTGCAATATATTGTTTTACATATAAGGATGTTTAAGGAATGCGCTTGACATATAACCAAGTTATTTTTTAATATTTATAGGTTAATAATAGAAAGCTAAAATTATGTTGTGCCAATGAGTTTTGATCATCCTCATCAAGGATGGATATCATCTTACTAGTTAAATCACTGTTTAGACAATACTGTACAAGAGTTAGGATCACCATCATTACTGAATAAACAATAATCATTGAATCCAATCTTTAACATAATTAATATGTTTAGTAAATAGGAATTTCTAAAAAGTTGAATATCACGTGGTGAGATTCGTGATGATCATTCATCATCACTGGTATTATGGAATCCTAGTTTTAACTATAAAAAGTACTTGGAATAAATAACTATAAACATGATATGTATATGTTCTTATTCATCTGTTAGCATCATCCTCCTTTACTTATAAATAGTATATCAGCTAACATAGTAAATTGATTTCACATTTAATTTTATTTGGTTACAAATGATGAACCGCTGGAGCATATCATATATTCTGTTTATTTAGTTTTAAATTATTTTCATCTATCATTTCATCTACTATCATTTCAATATATTTTTTATTTAGTGTATATATATATATATATATATATATATATATATATTGTGCTGGTCAAAATTGTGTATTCACTCAACAAGACCAATAATCCAAGCAAAAGTACCTTGAATCCAACCATGCACAAGATACATATGTCAGAACAAGGATGAATCCTAACCTATTTGCCTAAACTATTGCCTCTATGACTAATGGATAACGTTTGTGATGACACTAGCAGTGCTTGGTTTTATTCTGTCCTAGCTGGAGGTCATGGTTCACATAGAGACTCAAAATAATAAAGGGTTTATAAAAAAAATTAATGATTTAATGGATTCTGATGATTGCAGAATGGTACAGATATGATTTGATCGATTACTAATGGTTTGAACCATAATAATGATAATTCTTTATGGCAACATTACAAAGAAGTGAATTTAAATCAAAGAAATTTATATATATATATATATATATATATGCTATGTGCACAGATAATGAAGATATTAATAAAATTGTCATGAAATTATTAAAATTTTACTGCCAAGTGCTTTCGGGACAATCTACAGTCCCATATTCATGGCGAGTTATTCTGTTAATAACTGTAAAATTAAGCAAATTTTATGCAAACTTATGTGCAGATGTTACATGGACCATTTACAAGATAGGGAATAGCAGGCATCTCTTCTGTTGATTGCTGATGGGTTAGCCACAATGAAGTAAGCTTGCCTAACTTTATGTTTGGTGTCATTTGTTTCAGAGCAAATGACACTGGCTGTGGTAGGTAGAAAAGCATGTCCAGTGTTTCTCTCATGTTCAACAAAAATAAATTACCTTCAAACTTTGTTTTGGTTTTATTGTAAAGGTATCAGTGTTGAGCTACTCTGGTGGCAATGTTAGTTTTGGTCTCTCCATAATATGTTGCCATACAATTTCTTTGGGGGCAGGTAATATTGTACACAACTTGAGGGGTGAGTTCAGGTTTGATCCTGTCTTTGGTATTATTTATCATTCTATTGGTGTTGGGAGGTGAACGGAAAGTGACTTCATAGTCACATGATAGTTGCTTGACAAGGCTTTTAGCTGTAGAGTGAATGTATGGGATTAAGATTTTTGGTTTGTTTTCTTTATTGTGGTTGTGGTTTATTTTATAGAAAAATTTGTTGACTTTTCTGTTGATGGATGAATAAGTGTGTCCTATTTTCCTTAAATCAGTTATGCAAAATTAAGAGTGTGCTATGGCTCTAAACAAGCTTTTTTTATATATGATAAATGCTACTACAAGAGAAGGCATTAAAATCATTTTTATCTTGGATTGTCCCCATCTCCAGACCGGTTTCGACCTATGGGTCTCTTCAGTGAGGAGTTGGGACATTAGATTTAAAAAACCAACTCAAGCAAAGCATTTATCTAAAAGTTAATTGTTAGAAGAAGATCTAAAACTTTTAGACATCTACATGTCTTTAAAGTCAGCTCTCCAACTGAAAAAATCATATGGGCCTGAACTTAATTCAGATATTCCATATATTAGTAGGCTTAGCCCTTTAATTTAGCTAAAGCCACAACAGCAAAAATAATATTAGTAATAATAACAAGTCAGATGTCACATGACTTATATATAGCTTGCATTTACAAATATGTAAAATTAAGAGCATGCTAATAGCTCTAAACAAGCTTTTTTTTTATTTATGATAAATGCTACTACAAGAGAAGGCATTCAAATCATTTTTATCTTGGATTGTCCCCATCCCCAGACCGGTTTCAACCTATGGGTCTCTTCAGTGAGGAGTTGGGACATTAGATTTAAAAAACCAACTCAAGCAAAGCATTTATCTAAAAGCTAATTGTTAGAAGAAGATCTGAAACTTGTAGACATCTACATGTCTTTAAAGTCAGCTCTCCAACTGAAAAAATCATAAGGACCTGAACTTAATTCAGATACTCCATATATTAGTAGGCTTAGCTCTTTAATTTAGCTAAAGCCACAACAGAAAAATAATAATAGTAATAATAACCAGTCAGATGTCACATGACTTATATATAGCTTGCACTTACAAATATGTAAAATTAAGAGTGTGCTAATAGCTCTAAACAAGCTTTTTTTTATTTATGATAAATGCTACTACAAGAGAAGGCATTCAAATCATTTTTATCTTGGATTGTCCCCATCCCCAGACCAGTTTCGACCTATGGGTCTTTTCAGTGAGGAGTTAGCATTTATCATAAATAAAAAAAAGCTTGTTTAGAGCTATTAGCACACTCTTAATTTTACATATTTGTAAGTGCAAGCTATATATAAGTCATGTGACATCTGACTTGTTATTATTAGTATTATTATTTTGCTGTTGTGGCTTTAGCTAAATTAAAGGGCTAAGCCTACTAACATATGGAGTATCTGAATTAAGTTCAGGCCCATATGATTTTTTCAGTTGGAGAGCTGACTTTAAAGACATGTAGATGTCTAAAAGTTTCAGATCTTCTAACAATTAACTTTTAGATAAATGCTTTGCTTGAGTTGGTTTTTTAAATCTAATGTCCCAACTCCTCACTGAAGAGACCCATAGGTCGAAACCGGTCTGGGGATGGGGACAATCCAAGATAAAAATGATTTGAATGCCTTCTCTTGTAGTAGCATTTATCATAAATAATAAAAAAAAAAGCTTGTTTAGAGCTATTAGCACGCTCTTAATTTTACATATTTGTAAGTGCAAGCTATATATATAAGTCATGTGACATCTGACTTGTTATTATTACTATTAAATCAGTTATATAATTGATGAGATTTTTTTTTTATCTGCCTCATATTTGCACAAGTTATGGTTCCTAAACATGAATGAAGGGAGGGCTGCAAGTTTGTGTGAGTGTGGCATGTAAGAATTAGGGTTTGTCAAACCTCTTGCTTCCAAAGATTTGACTACCATTTGGTAGTCCAGCTTATCTATATTTTTGCTTAGACATATGTCAAGGTATTTGACCTGTTTGTCTTGGTTTTCCCAAGTTGTAGTAAAAGTAAGTTTGGTTTTATTCTGGAGGCTATTGTGAAGGTTAGTAATGATGACTTCTGGGGCAGCAATTACCTGCCCCCAAAGAAATTGTACAGCAACATTTTATGGAGAGACCAAAACTAACATTGCCACCAGAGTAGCTCAACACTGATACCTTTACAATAAAACCAAAACAAAGTTTGAAGGTAATTCGATTTTTGTCGAACATGAGAGAAACACTGGACATGCTTTTCTACCTACCACAGCCAGTGTCATTTGCTCTAAAACAAACGACACCAAACATAAAGTTAGGGAAGCTTACTTCATTGAGGCTGACCCATCGGCAATCAACAGAAGAGAGGCCTGCTATCCCCTATCTCATAAATGGTCCATGTAACATCTGCACATAAGTTTGCATAAAATTTGTATAATTTTACAGTTATTAACAGAATAACTCACCATGAATATGGGACTATAGACTGTCCTGAAAGTGCTTGGCGGTAAAATTTTAATAATTTAATGACAATTTATTAATAGCTTCATTATCTGTGTGCAGAGTACATATATATATATATATTAATTTATTTAAGCATTAATGAAGTAAAATCTTAACTATTTAAATAAATAGAGTAATTAACCTTAGAGATTGGGAGTGATGACAAACTAAGTTTATTTAAAATAACAATATTATAGGAATTTAGTACAAAATAAGTTAAGTCTTTGTTTATACAACTTGGTTATTTTCTTTAATTCATTTTGATGTGGCTTTGACAAACAATGTAAAAGTTTGTTAATTGGTCGGCCAAAAACCAATAAGCAATAAAATATTATTAGTCCTCTTCAAGATATTACAAATAAATCTGTTTTATATATATATATATTACAAGACATGAAAGATGGGCATTTAAAACACTATTACATTTAAAATCATTTGTATATAATGAGTGTGGGAAGCAAAATAGTTCTTAAATAAATAATTGACAATTATACAGTCAGATTTAATTAATTATGAAATTTGTTTGTGAAGGATGTGCCATCATGGCAGAGAGCATTTCAGGTTTGATAAATAAAGATATAAAATTATGAAGATGGCAGTATGCTATTATAGATTACAACAAAAATAAATGAGGTCTGTTATGAACCTCTGGGTGACTTTACTAAAAGAAATTCCTGATATGTACAGGTAGATAAGAGAAATGTTGGCCCTCCAGCCAAAGCATGTCTCTGAATAATAATAATCAATGTGATGTGCTGGAATTCCCATACACATCTTAATGGCAATGCCTGAAAAAAATCCCTTGGTATGAACTACATCTACTTTGAGGGAGTGTGAAAGATTGGACTGGTCATAGTTAAATTTCCAAAGGTCCTGAGGAGTAAGTAGCAAAGCAAAATAATAAATGAATGGTTGTAGCTATAAATACATAATGCCTTAGACATATATAGATAGAAATGTATCACTAACAAAATTATAACTTACATCCTGATTAAAATAATCGGCTCCCTGACATGAAAGGAAGTCCCCGAAACCTTAGGCCATCAATGAATAAATTATAAATTATATTATAAAAAGAAAGGCAAGAATTAAAACTAAAATATAAATTGTTTTCCACACTTTTATTAATAACTTGTTAAATAGTTTATGAAAGATTATAAAATAAGACTGTCTTTTAATTAACATAGATGGGGCATTGAATATCAAACTCACTTCTGATGAAGTTTGACAATATAAAGCATAATAAATTATACATCAAATTTTTTACTATTTTTGACAAATAAAATATATATGTATGAAACATATACTGACAAAATGCTATAATAAATTTTGCTTAATTGATTCACTAAAATTCTTTATTCTTTCAGAAATAATTACAGGGCTGTTTTAAATTGGAGGTAATAGTAAGATACTTTTAAAATAATTTCAATCATTCAAAATAAAATTTATATATGATGTACAAAACTAAACAAACTTTCTATTAATTAATTTACGGGAAGTAAGTTTCCTGTAATGATTTTAAATGAAGAAAATAAGAGGGAGAGGGTTGAAAGTTAGTTTCTCGTTGAGTTTTATACTATTATAAATAAACCAACAAAAATTTAAGATAAATTTGCCACATCAAAATAATGTGGGTTTTTAGAAGAATTGATATTTTACATTTAAGAGAAAAATTAAAAGAGCATTTTAAACCAAGCCATATAAACATCACACAGATATACAAAATATAAATTAGTATTGATTTGGAAAACAAGTAAAATAGAATCAGTGGCTTGCGGCAAATTGGACGTTACCTCAGAATCAATTGGTAGGCATTCTATGGCTTGAAACAGGCATTTATACAGTCAGATCATTGGCAGGCTTCCTCAACACAGACAATCTCTGGATAAATGTTTAAAGCACTGGAAAGGCATGGATGGGCTGGTGGGACACAGCTCCAGAAAGCAATGGTTGATCTTTTTAGCCAGTCATTCTTTAATCATGATGTACTAAATCTAAACTACTCTCTTCAGTGAACTCTTCAAATAATTAATCCTTATCAAATTTTCCATTATTTATGTGTTCTGGTCTTTATCTATATAACTGAATCTACAGTGACAACTGCCAATTGCAATCGCTCTAAGTGTTTCTCTGAGGTTGGTGCCTGCTTTGGAGGGAAATCTATAATTCTGCATGAACATGCCCCAAGGGTTGATTTTCTAATTAAAAAAAACAACAACAAGCATATTAAGTTTATCAGTCATTGTATTAATAAAGCCTACTTAATTAAGATTTAGATTAACAAAAATGTAGATTTTATTCAAAATTTTTTTTAGGAATTTGGTACAATGAATTTCAAACTGATATTTGATATAAACGTAAATAGAAATTTTCAAAATATTTCTTACAAATATTACATTGTTTAAATAATTGATTATCAAATGTACATTGATTAAAAGATAAATATAAAATGTTACAACTGATTAATTGAAGAGAAATGAACTTTAATAAGGAATTTGAAATATTTGTAACATTTTATAGATATCAAGGATTCAATTCAATTTAATAAAATAAACACAATATACATTTTTACAAATGTAAAAAAACAAATAAACTAATATAAAAAGGTTAGTTTTATTTATAAAATAAGATTAATGAAATATAAAAAATTATAATGTTGATTAATATATAGTACCACCTATTATGAGATGGGTATCAGTTAATAAAAAGTGGATTCAAACCCAGACTAGTGCTTATGACATTGGCACTAGGTGAACCAGAAATATGTACTATATTTCCAGCTTTAATATATATATATCATCATCAACCATTATCAATCCACTGCAGGATGAAGGTTTCTCCAAGTTCAACTCATCTTTTCCTATCTTTAGCTTCTCTTCTCCACATCACCCCTGCACACCTTTTTATTTCATCCATCCATCTCACATGTGGTCTTTTTCTGGGTCTTTTACAATCTCTTGGAATTCAGTTTAAAATTTCAATTGTCCATCTGTTATCATCTCTTCTAACAATATGTCCAGCCCAACTCCACTTCAATCTCTTAATCCTTTCAATGAGGTCAGTAACACATGTTGGTTCTCTTACCCATACCGTGCGTTTTCGATCCCTTCTTGTTACTCCCAACATGCATCTCTCCATACTTCTTTGAGTAGTCTGAAGTCTCAGTATTGCTCTTTTATTAAGTGTCCAAGTCTCAAATCCATGAGTAAGAACTGGCAAAACACATTTATTAAAAACCTTCCTTTTCAAACACATGGGCATAGTTCCTTTGAGTATCAAGTTATTTCTACCAAAAGCACTCCAACCAAGTTTAATTCTATGATTAATTTCATCCATTATACTTCCATCTGTATTAATAATCTGACCAAGGTATTTGTAACTGTTAACTTCTCTAACTCATCATAATCAATCTTTATTTTTATATTTTGAAAAAATCTATTAAACATTAGTCTTTTTAACATTTATCTTTAGTCCTATGTTCCTACTTTCATCTGATAACTCCTGCAACATTTCCTGTAGATCTAAAGCATTATTAGAAAAAACAACTACATCATGTGCAATATCTAAATGAGTTAAATAATCTCCATTTACTTTCACTCCTTTAGCTTCTCATTTTAATCCACAAAATACTTCTTGCAGCACTGCTGTAAAAAGTTTTGGAGATATGGAGTCACCCTGTTTTACATACTTTTCAATGTTGATTTTCCTACTATCATTATGTAATCTAATTATCGTTGTTGCATTTTTATAAATATTCTTCAAAATATGACAATATCCTTAATCTACACCTTGAGGATCCAATACTTTAATCACTGAAGAAATGTTTAAAGAATCAAATGCCTTTTCATAGTCTACAAATCCTAAGCATAATGGCAACTCTTATTCATTTGTTCTTTCTATAATTTCTCTCAATACCTGGATATGATCTACTGTACGAAAACCACTTTTAAATCCAGCTTGTTCTCTTGGTTGGTGGAAATCCAATGTTTTCTGTAGACAAGTTGTAATTATCTTAGTAAAAATTTTGAAAAAAACTGATAAAAGACTGATAGGTCTGTAATTTCTAATATCTTCTTTATCACCTTTTTTTAAATATTAATATTAATACTGCATTCTTCCAATCACCTGGTACATCTTTATCATTTAGACATTTAGTATATAACTTTGCTAAAAAAAATTCTATTTCTTCACCTGCTTCTTTTAATATATCAATTATAATTCCGTCATTACCTGGAGCCTTCCCTTTCTTCATAAATTTAATTGCATGTCTCACATCCTCATTTGAAATTCTGGGCAATTCGGATGATATAATAGGTATAGGAGGCACTTGTTTTTTATTACTATATAATTCTTGATAGAAGTCTTCTACACATTTCATGATGTCATCTCTCTTTTTAGTAATAATGCCATCTTTTTTTTATTGCAGAAATGTTGTTTTACACTCTTTAGACTTTTATTCTCTTCTACATCTTTCCTTGCTAGTTCACAATTATATTTTCTTATATCATTTTCAACCCTTTTCTGCACCATTTTACAAAATTCAAGATATTCAATCTTTTTTAATGCATCATTGTTGTATATCCTCATATTCCTTCTTTTCTTCATAAATTCTCTAGTCTCAGTAGAAATTTTATTGGTCAATTGCTGCTTTTTTCTACCAGCTATCTTTGTTGCAGTTTTTAAAAGTGTATCACTTATTTTCCTATTAATGTCATTCAAATCTAAATCATGTTCAAAATCTACTAATACTTGAAACTGATTTGTAAGTTCTAATTTAAATTCATTAGAATGTTTCTGAAGATTAGGAATATCAACTGCAAATATTGTTTTTCTTAATAATTTTTGTCTCTCTAGTTTTGCATTAATGTCTATCTTGCATCTTACTAATTGATGATCACTTCCTGTGTTAAATTTATTAAGAACATTACAATCTTGAAATATGTATTTCCTGTTAGTCAAAATATAATCCAATTCTGCTATACCTTCATTTGGAGGCTTCCATGTCCATTTCCTTTTAACATTTTTCTCAAAAAAAGAATTTATAATATAAAGTTTTTCTTTTCTGCAAACTCCACAAGTCTATGTCCTCTCTCATTTCTATTACCATAACCAAAATTACCTACAGCATTTTCATCTTTCATTTGTTTACCAATTCTAGCATTAAACTCCCCCATAACAATTTTAAAATGTTGTTTACTCTCATCAAAAGCCTTTTGTACATCCATATAAAAATCTTCTATAACTTCATCACTATGAGAACTTGTTGGGGCATAAACCTGAATTATCTGCATTTGATATTTGCTATTAAGTTGTAAAACTAATGTTGCCACTCTATCTGATACACCATCAATCTCCACAATGTTATTCTTCCATTTTTTATTTATAATGAATCCTACTCCAGTTGTATTTCCAATATTTGTGCATTTATAGTAGAGTATATGTCTAGTTTTTAAATCAATTGTTTCTTCACCTTTTCTTCTAACTTCACAAGTCCAATAATGTCCCATTTAAATGAGACAGTTTTTCTTCTAACTCTTGCAAACTTCCTTCACTTGAAAATGATCTGCAGTTGTAAGTACCTAAATAAAAAGTCATCATCAAATGGCAGTCTGAGTCTGCAATCAGGAAATTCTTAGCACCCTCCGCTTTCGGCCACGAACCGCTGCCTTGGTTGGTGACTTTACAGCCTCCTGGAAATAAGGGCCATGATTTATTTTTGTCTGTGGTGATTGTATATATTGAAAAAATATTCTTAAACTCGGAGGTAAAAAGCCAATAAACTCACCATGCTGGCTAATGCATGTTGGTGAGCAGCCCATCCATGTTTGTATACTATATGAATAATCACATAGTAATAACAGCTGCAATGATAAGAACATATGGAGTGGACATTAGGAATTTGCTCTGCTCAGTTCCTTTAAGGCCTCCAAGAAGAATCAAAGATCTTTTTTCAGTTAATAGCAAACTCCTTTTTGCAGCCATATATATATATATATATATAGAGAGAGAGAGAGAGAATTATGTATACATATATATATATATAGAGAGAGAGAGAGAGAGAGAGAGAATTATGTGTTTCATGGCATACAACAATGTAGTAGTATGTGCAGGTATAAATATAAACTTGAAAGGAAAAATAGAAACAAACATAGAGAAAAAATTTTGTAGACATTTTCTTTGTCACACTGAAATAACAGTTAAGGATTAAATAATTTTGGATTTAAATTTTTTTTATTATAAATTAAACATTTGAAATAGTCTTATTAATATTTTATTACTTTTGATTTTGACATTAAAACATGCATGTCTTTTATGTTACAATAGATATACAAGTAATTATAGAATTCCACTATCTATATTGATTAGCAAATTTTTTTGTTATTAATGCTTGTATAACATATTTTGATAAAAATGATACAAAGATGTTTTTCAATTAATTAAAGTGAATTGAAAAGAGTCACTAACTTTTTTCAATCAAGATAAGATAGACTTATTTTTAATTACTGTATTTCCTCACCCCCTGCCCTGACTATAAAAAGATTGAAAAAAAGATTAGAAGAGAGATTTTAACAGATTTACAGATTATAACAAAACTATCATGAAGATATAACTGAAGGCAAGACAGTGAATCTAGGTGTTGCTACTAATTCACTATGGTAAAGTTTGGAAGGGTCTGCTATCTATGTTCTCCACAGCCCAGATTGGGTAACTAGATGGTATACTTGAAAGTCTGTCAAATTTTAAACTAAATGGAGCTGATTGAAGGTCAATCATTACCTGGATTATACTTTTCCTAAAAATGACAATTAGCCAGTCTATTGTTTAGAATGGACCAGCTTGTCCAGAGAGGCCATCAGCTTGCTGAAGAATTAGCTTATATATATTTTGTTTTATCTGTATACAGAGGGGAAGAGATAAGGCTATTGCATTATATATAAAGTACAGCTGGGGAGTTATTTTATATAATTTCTTTAGTGAAAATGACAGTTGTAACTTTTTAAATTACAAATTTTTTTAAGTAAGTAACTTTATGCAACAAAAAGTAAAATGTATTTTTAGAATATTTTTTATTAACAAAGGAAAACTCCAAAAATCTTTCTCCCTTGGAGGAAAAAGAATTTTCCAGAGTATTTTTTTAAAAAATATTTATAATTAATCAAGAGTAACCTATCAAAGATGTGATATTTTTTTTTTTTTTAAAAAAGAAAACTTTTATGAAGGACTGTCAAAAGAGTAAATAATTTTTTTAAAAAAATGTTTACCTCCATAAAAATAAGAGGCTAATTAATAGCTTTAATGAATACTATCTATATTTTTTCATGTATTGTTAAAAATGAAGTGAATTTTTTATAATTCTAGAATAATTTGAACATATTAATTTTTAAATCATTATATAGCATATCTCAGAGAACACACACACACACATATGTACTTTATATTTTTTGACACTGAATTAATTGTGTATTTAAAAATATAATATGGTTTATTAGGTTTTTCTTCATAAACACCAGTGTGTTCACACATTTCCATACACATATATATTTGTTAAATCAGTCATTATTTATGTTGCAGCATATCTGTGGGTTTATGTAGATGAGTGTCATATAGACACATATATGTTAAATCAGTCATTATAATTATAAAAATGATTTTCATTTATAGGTTTATAACAATTTAAATATGTTCATAAATTATTATACCACACATCTGTGCACTGATATATAAGTGATTCATTAAATATATTGGAACATATAAGTAAATTATGATGTGATGGTGGATTTCTTTATTAATCAAAATCAGAGGGCTTAATTTAAATGCATAGCCATATTCAACAGATATTAATTTAATTTAATTGTTATTAATAAATTTATATTTTATTTTTTAAAGTTATTCGAGTGAATTTATTTAATTCTAAAATATAAATTATTATATGCTGTATTATATCTCCTGTCCACAATAATAGTAATAGAGCTTTTGTTCCTGAGCTAGATTCATGCATAACTGTCTCATATAAAAGTGATTCATATTTAGTGTTTATGAACATTGAGATGATGATAGTCCTTGATTGTCATGAAGAGGGTATCCTTTAAAGTCCATGCACTACATTTTATTTAAATTATTATGTATTAAAAATTAAGTTTATAGTTGGCCAGTACATTAAGAGTACTAAATGACCATATTATTGATACATTAAGAGTACTAAATGACCATATCATTGATGATCAGCATGTTTTAGTATCCCATCATTATTTTTACTGTTGTATTCTTATGGATTAGTACTTAAGTTTGGGCATCCAAATTAATGTTTAATTGCATTTTTGCCCTAAGCTGGCAAGGGCTAAATAATTAGCCTGGTCTACCCATTTCAAATTCAGCCACAAGATTGACTGTTAATTCATTTTTATTGTTGATCATTCATGATGATGAATGATTATTACTTTAGAGTAATGCTGGTGAACTTATAGTTATTTACTAACTTATAGTTGGTCTGTGTTGACCTCTCAGGTTCATTGCTATGCTCATTATATTCATTTATCATGTTCATTATATTCATTTATTGGGCTCATTCCTTGTATATTTAAATTTGAGGCTTTGACTTGGAGTTGATGATGATGAGTATCATCACTTCAGGTTCACTCTTGAGATCTGTACTGTTACAATATATATATATTTAAATAATAAAGATATATGTGTATATATATCATTAAAAACCAGTCAACACTTAAATAATCCCAATATCAAAAACAATCAACAATTTCAAACAGTTGTCAAGGTAACCTTTTTTTAACAGTAAAGATACAATCCCACCTTTATTAATGGTATAATATACTATATACTTTTTTTGACCACAGAAATTGAAATTATTGATACAAAGAAGTTTAAATAAACCTCTTTAAACAGATAAATTATTTTGAATGTCGACTAATGAATAGTCGATTATAACTTTACAAACTGCAAATATAAATTTCAAATTGTACCAAAGCATTACTTAAATAATAAATGTAATAATGTCCAAGGCTAAATTGGTTTGTAAGTAATCATAAAAACCAGTCAATACTTAGACAACCCCAATATCAATAACAATCAACAATTTCAAATTGTTGATCAAGGCACTCTTTTAACAATAAAGGCAGGCTCATACCTTTATTGATGGTTTAATATACTTATATACAAACTAAAGTTTGCAATTTGATCACTGAGATTAATATTATTGATAAAAAGAAGTTTAAATAAACCTCTTTAAATAGGTAAATATAATCTATTCTGAACTCAGATTAATAAATAGTCAATTATAAATTTCAAATTGCACCCCAAGTATTATTTAAATAATAAGTGTAATAATATATATATATATATTGTTAAGCATATTAATAATAATAATAATAATAATAATAATAATAATAATAATAATAATAATAATAATAATAATATTTAAATAATAAGTGTAAAAAAAAAAAAAAAAAAAAAAAAAAAAAAAAAAAAAAAAATATATATATATATATTGTTAAGCATATTAAACCTATATCTAATATACTTTTGTTTTGCTATCAACTTATTGTGTTCTGTGTTATTATGTCTCACTTATAAATTTTATTATATATTAATATAACTCCATAAATAAGAATTTATTTTTTAAACCATATTGAGAGTAAAGATATCATATCTCTAATGACTGTTGCACAAATTTGTCAAAAAGCAATAATTTTATATTAATGTGTACAAAACCATATGAATATGAGTAGAGTTATTTTTATTTAACATTTATGATAAAATCTGTTATTAGTTTGATTCAGTCTTGTACTGAAAAAGAGAATTATCTTTTTAACAGCAGTAACAAAAGAAAAAATACTAATAATATATATATGAATGTTTCATTATCCACTCAAATCAATTTATATATGTATTTAATCACAATATTTGGTTGTTATTCAAAAATATTACACTTCAAATACCTTTTTTCATTTTAGTATTTACTGTACTGGCAGAACACATTTTGTTGCAATTGTGAAAACATTTTTTAACAATATGTCATCTTGACATTCAGCTTTAATGCAAAAGTTGAGCACTACTATATATATATATCACCAAAGGAAATACATATAAAAATAAAGAAAGTCTTATAAATCCAAGAAATAATATTATAATTCAACCAGAGGTTTTTTCTTTCTGATGAAAACCAGTCCTCTGGTTGAAATATAATATTATTTCTTGGATTTAAAAGTCTTTTTTTTGTTTATATATATATGTATTGTAACGATATATAAATATGCCATTACATTAATTTAAAATAAAAACTTTAAGTTCGCAAATAAAAATAAATTTATTAAAAGCTAAAATTAAAGAGTTGTTAAATGTATATATTCGCACAGATGCAAAACTTTAAAAAATATTCTCTTTTAAAAAAAATATACATTTGAACATACTTTTTTAGAAAAAAGTACAAGATCTAAAGATAAAATATTTTTGTAAATGGAAATGATTGTTTTATAAATTAATTGAAAAGCAAACTAGCCCTTGGGGCTCTTATAGAAAAAAGGTCAGTTGAAAGATATAGATATAAGAACAAAAGAATTAGCTTGACCAATGGAAGCACCAAGCCTCAGCTCAGATCCTAATGAAAATGATGGATTAGTGATGTTTTGTTCATTGAATGCAGAGGATGATTATAAAAGGTAAAATATTGAAATTAAGGACAGTTCCAGCTCGATTTTTGTGAGAAGAGTGATAAGACGCACTTGTTGCTCTCTCTCACTTATGTCAAATAAAATGACCATAATACCAGGATTAAACCAGCTTAGGCCTCCTCCAGAACAACAGACTAGACTTCAAATAGAGACATCATGGGAATTGGCACCAGGAACCATGATTCTCCTGTAAGACATGACCTATAAAATTTAAAAATAATTAAGAACTTTCGTTCAAACTTCTAAGATTCAGCTAACCTAAATTTAAAAATGAACTCTTATCTGACTTTCAAATTTTCAAATTGATAATTAATGTTTAAATTATATATATTTGAGTTTGCTAAAAAAAAATCATTTCCATTTTTGTTTTTATTAATATTGTATAAATTATTTAAATGCATTAAATTTAAGTTGAGTATTGATGCTTGCATAGATTTGTTCACATTTAATTATGTTTTTGTTTTCATATTTGATTAGAATATATAGACATTCGGTAAATAATGATATCTTACATTGAATATCTAAAATGTATTTATTCGGATGTCTTTTTGGTTATTGGTGTCAATGCGGCATCTTACGATGAATGCCATTGGGTTTCTAGTGAATTCCCTCTGCAATTACATCAATGACTTTATATTTTGATCATTTATGTTTATGTTGAAATGTTTTTAAGCATGTAATCTATATAGTCAATCTATACTCAACATTATAAAACAAACTTTTATAAATTCATCTGTGCGAAATTATATAAATGTTAAATTTAAGTCAGGCATGAATGGCTATATAGATTTGTAAAGTTATATTAATTAATTAGGGGAGGGTAATCTTTGGTTATTTGTTTTGTAGTTAAATGGGGTCAATGGATTGAATATATTGGTGTAATTAGTAGATGTAGTATGAAGTTCGCTACATGCAGAATCGCAGTATACACCACACACCCCCTGTTTGCCTATGGAAGGGATAGTAAGATGAAATGCAGTCCCTTCCTATGGAGTTTTTATTTTTATTGTTCTTGACAGATGTGGCATTCCTGTTTGGTTGAGAGTCAATCTCTTCTCTAACCATACTGTTCAGACATACATTCCTGACAGTATAGTATTTAGTGCTGTCGTATTTTCATGCTACATTGAATACATCAATGTATCAGATGGCCTAAGGTTAAATAAGGGATAGAATATTTTCTTTTCAAATACAATCTATGTAGTTTATTCATACTCGACAATCTTATAAAAAATATTAAATTCATTTGTACAGACAATCTTAAAATTTTAAAATAATAATTTAAATTAAATGTTAATATTAAAATCTAAAATAATAAATGTTATTCCTCAAATTTAAATGATTATATATGTGCATAAATAAATATTGTTTGTGTGTTAATTATTGGCAGTGGCTTTTATTTTTTTATATTTAAGATATAAATTAAAGATATATATTATTATCTCTGCACCTCCCCTGAGCTAGTGACTTGGGATAATGGTCTAAATATAAAATAAAGTGGGATCTTAACAGCACGTATCTGCCTACTTTATAAATTTTCTAGGTTCAAATGCCTAGTGGTGCCCTGTAGTGCAGATACATTAAGACTCATTTCTTTTGGACCATTATAGTATATATATATTGTGCCATTACAATTTAGTCATTATCTAAATTTGTAGTAATGTGCATGAAAGAAAATGGGAACAAAAATCATCATCACATTGTTGTATAGTAAAGGAAGCTGTAGGGCACCCAAGTTTAACCCTTACATGATCCAGTGCTAAAAGCTTAAGACAGAAAGAGAGTGGGGCAACAGTTATGTTCTTTATTTGTTTGTGTGTTGATAAAAAAAGTCAAAGGGAATAAATAGTACATACATTTAATTATTCAATATTTAATTTTTTTTTTGTTAAAAAGTAAAGTAATAACACGCATATATAGGCAGTGTGTGTGTAAACTGTTTAATTATAATTGTATATTTCAAATATTAAACTCTCTTCAAAGCTAACCTACATTTGCTAAATTCTAATATTTTATTCTGTTTCTATTTTTGTTTTTCTATGATTGTAATATTATGATTTCAAAATGATTATAATTGGGGATTTGAAGGTTAAGAATTTAATTTTAGATATTAAAATCATAATTCCTAAAAAGCATTTAGGTTATTTTAATAGACCAGTTTTTATAAATGGGTTGAATGATGGGGTGTGTGGGTACATTGTACAAACAGACCTATATTTATTACATATTAAAAAAAAGTTAAAACTGTTAATTTATTTGCTTAACAATTTTGTGTTAAAGGAGAAAATCTGTTAAATTAGATATATATTTTTGTAACAATTTTGTTTTTATAAAGAAGGGTTGTTTTTCTGTTAAAACTTAGAGATGATGTGAGAAGTCTAATTTTAAAAGTGTCTCATCCTAAGATCAAAAAGGAAGAAGCTCAAAATTTTAGGTGTTACATATGTGAAGAAAAAGGATTAAGACTATTTTTTTCTCCAAAATAAAAGTTTGTCTGCAAATCAGGATGGTGTAATTTTTCATATGTTCCTAGAGAAAGTCACACGAGGAAGATAACTAAACGAATTGGTCAAAAATAGAAAAAAAATCAGATATAAAAGCAGTGTGAAAAATCAGTTGAGGAGAGAATTTTTTTAATATTGAAACTAAACAGACAAGCGTTTGATTCATCAGATATCAATTTTAAAATCATTTATTTTTAATATAAAGTTTTTTTTGTGAAGATTAAAAACAGCATGGCAGGTAAAATAAATATTTCATCTGGGAGTTCCCTGATTCATCACAAAACCAGCGCATCATATAGGAAAGAAGAAAAAAGTCTTATCTGAAATGAAATTAAAATATTCTAGCTCTGATGACTGAGAAAATGCAATATTTTAAGGAAAAGAAACATTCACCTGCATTTGAAAGCTGAAAAAAAAGATTAATCTACTGATAAATATTAAATCATCTAGTACAAATTGAATCATCTAGTACAATTGTTCCAGTAACTGAATTTAAACCCAGTAAAAAAAGAAAATAAATTGCAAATAAGAGAACAACTGATATTCTAATGGAAGAATTCTGCTTAACAAGAAAGGAAGGAAAAAAAAAGATCCACTGGCAAATAATATCACCATAATCATAGCCATTAAATAATTACAAGCCCCAAAAAAAAGAAACCGTGATTGCTGCAAAAATATGAACATTAAACAAGCTAAGTTTGAACCCGTGGGACTGGTAATATAAACTTTTACTATATATTTTTTTTATTATATCAAAGACTATTCTAAAATTTTAGAAATGAAGTTTTATATTTTACTTTCTCAGAACTTTAACACAACCCAAAATCGATTAAAACCATAGTTTTCTTCACTAAGAATAGTTATAACCTAGAGTAAAATTTTTATGTATATTAAAACTATTATTGTATACTAATCTAAAATTATGAAATGTTGGTTAAAATGTAAAAGATATTTTTTTTTGTATTATTATTTTGTTTTAAATAATGTTTTAGTTATTACGGGAATAAACACATACATACACAGTAATATATAAACTGTTACATGGATAGAGTTGCGTGTGGATGGAGGAATAAGAATAATAGACATATATAGCGGTACAAATATTAGGTTATTTTTGTTTTGATTTAAAGAATAGTGAGCTCCAAGCTTAATGGGAAGGGGGAGATATAGTTTAACAACTTGTTTCGGAAAATCTTCTCTCAATTTCACTAACATTTTTCTACTTCATCATTCTACTTTAGATGTTAGATTATAAAAGTATGTGTGCAAAAGAGGGAGAGAAAAAAAGAGAGGATATTTTTTTTTTTTTATGAAATATTTTCTTGTGAATTGAAAACTTTAGCAAACTTAGTATCCAATTTTATGTATATATTTTTGATGGGAAAGGGGGAAGAAATCAAAAGTCATCTCATGATTGCCAAGTAATCAATTATTCATATAAATTCTTAGTTTTATCTTTGAATTGTTGTATATGTTGGTAATATATGAATAAATGTTAAATTGTTTTATTAAACGAAGCATATATATTTAATTGAGAGTATTCTTTATTGGTTATGATCATTCATCATCAATGGTTAATATTAATTATTTAAGATGTAATTAGATATACTAAAATTAAGCAATAATTATGAATTTTATAAAAATTAGGTTTTATGATTGGGCTTAGCCATTATCGTTATCATTACCATCATCATCATCACGTTTGAATTAATGAGCTAGATAAATGTTTAAAGGCCATGAATAAATAGTGATTTCATGGTATTTTGTTGACATTCGTGAAGAATTATAATAACCACCATTCCATCATCTATATCATACAAGGATGAGTGAATTGCCATCCTAACTTAATAATATAATCTGAGCTAGTAAAACTTAAAAAAAATATGGAAACACATTTATTATGTAAGATCTAGGAGATGATTACTGTCTGATAAATTTTATATACTCCACTTTAGTTTAAAGATGTTTTATATTTACCTAAATGTTATTGCATACAGTAATATGAAATAAAGTACCAAAAAGGGATTCAAACCCAGTACATGTAAAAAGGTTATAAGATATAACTGTGTCTAGGTTCAGATAATCTAGTGGCACCCTGCTAGACCATATTCACTTGTTATTTATTTAAATATGCACTTGACATCAAACCAAGAGATGAAAGTGGATAAAATCTACTGTTGGATTTATTGAGAATATACTTTATTGAGTTACCAGCGTACTCACCCACTTGATATTATTTCCTGAGTTATAGTAGTTTGTCATTAATAACTTGTTTATTGATGATATAATGGCTGCCTAACTAGGGTTTGAAATAGGCCAGATACCAGATAACTGAAATGACTAGTCTCCAAGCATTATTGTTTCTAATTATTGATATTGTGATATCATTAGAAATCTTAAGTAGAAATGGAATATTTATGCCACCGATATTTTTATTGATAATTAATATTTACTTGAGTATTTTGAATTAATAAATTTCTATGACTCTTATAGGTACAACTTATGACTCCCCTTAATAGGCTTGATAACTCATTAGTCTGATTGTTGGTTAAATAGCTTATTAGCAACTCAGCAAGTTGCATATTTTAATTCTTTTCTCTTTGATATAAAATTTAAGTTACCATTTTTTTTCGTTTATTAAATTATAATATTTGGATTTTTGGATATTTTAATACATGTGGATCTTATGATCTAGTTTATTTATGTTATAATATATATATATATATATATATATATATTATAACATAAATATATATATATATATATATATATATATATATATATATAAAGTTAGATTTTGAAGCTCCCTACAGTTATCCATCTTATACAACTGATACACACAACCACATATATGAAAAAATAAATTATTTCCAATATATATATTTCATGCTGAACCAGCACTCATCAGCTGGTCTATATCATCATCTCCCACACACACATATCATCAGTGCTCAGTTTATATTAAGTTAGCAAATCTTCAAACTTTAATAGTCAGGTTTCAACCTTCTCCATTCTCCAATTCTTCAGCCATCCATATCACTGTAAACCTGATGATGAAATGTTCAAAGCCCTTGTTGATACCAATCTTATTTTCATACTCATATTGACTTTGAGTCAATATGACCTCTCACATATAGGATTTTTAATATGTCCATTTAAATATATAGAAAAGGGATGGACAGAATACAGGCTCAATATGTAATATTTAAATACAAGTATATTATCTATACTGAATTTAATGTAATTAGAAGAGACATGTCGTCATGTGTATTGGTTGGGTAAGAAAAAGCAGATAGCTATAGGGAGCTTGAAAGGCTGAGTTCAAATCCTTTCTATGTTCAATATAGACAATATGCTTGTATTTAAATATTACACAATCACGCTGTATTCTGTCCATCCCTCTTCTATGTATTTAAATAGACATATTAAGATTATAATCATGACAAGTCAGAATGCCTTAAAGTCAACATGGGTATGACAATAAGAGTAACATCAATGATAGCTTTGAGGATTCTATCGTCAGATTCTTAATGATATGGACTGGCTGAAGAGTTGGAGGGTGAAGATTGAAGCCAGACCATTAAAGTTGAAAATTTTCTGTGTGTGTGAGAGATGATGATATGGACGAACTGATGAGTTCTGGTTCAGCATGAAATATGTATATTGGAGATCATTTCTCTTTTTCACATAGGTGGTTGTGTTTATTGTTTGTATAAGATGGACTGGGTAGCTGTAGGGAGCTTGAAAGTCTGAATTTAAATGTATATATATTATAACGATCGAAATGAAAGTGAAGATCGAATCTAACCGCAAAAACAATATCTGCAACTACCAGGGCGCCATCTAGGCATTTGAGCCTAGAAAAATTTATAAAGTAGGCAGATACGCGCTGTTAAGATTCCACTTTATTTAAATATTCCGGTCGTTAGCCCAAGTCACTAGCTCAGTGGAGACGCAGAGATAAAAATATAAATTTTATATCTTAAATATAAGAGAATAAAAGCCACTGCCAGAAATTAACACATAAAAAATATTTATTTATGCACATATAAATCATTCTAAATTCGAGGAATAGGTTTAACATTTTTAGATTTTTATATTACTCTTTAATTGTACATTTACATAAATTTCACTGAGTTTAATATTTTATTTAGATGGTCAAGTATGAATAGACTACATAGATTTGCATTTGAAAATAAACATTCTATCCCTATTTAACCTTAGGCTAAAATTCACAGTCAAACTGGCATCAATCCATCTGATACATTTATGTATTCAATGTAGCATGAAAATACAACAGCACAAATATACTATACTGTCAGGCATGGACATCTGAACAGTATAGTTAGAGAAAACATTGACTCTTGTCCAATAGAGGAATATGACATCTGTATAGCAAGAAGAACAATAAAATAAAAACTTCATAGGAAGGGACCGCAATCCTTTTTGCTGACTTACAATCCCATCCATAGGCAAAGGGTTGGTGCGGTGTATTCGGCGATTCTGCACATAGCGAAACTTATACTACATCTACTAATTACACAAATATATCCAATCCATTGACCCAATTCAACAACGAACAAATAACCTAAGATTACCCTCCCCTAATATAATTTTACAAATCTATATAGCCATTCACGCCTGACTTAAATTTAACATTTAGATACGTTTGCACAAATGCATTTTATAAAATTTGTTTTAAAATGTTGAGTACAGATCAGCTGCACAGATTCCACGGTCAAAAACATTCCAAATTAAACACAACCGATCAAAATACAAAATCATCGATAAACGTCACTTGCATAGGGAATATACAAATCCCATTAGCATTCATCGTAAGATGCTTGCAGTGATATCGTTGACATATATTCTAATCGAATGTGAAAACCACAACATTATCAACCGCTAATGAATCTATGCAACGTCTATACCCAACCTTAAATTTCATCAATTAAAATTTAAACAATAAACAATTTATACAATAAGAAAGAAAAAAAAATGGAAATGATTTTAGCAAAACTTAACTATATAAATTTAAACAATCAATTATTAATTTGAAAATCAAATAAGAGTTCATTTTAAAATTTAAATTAGCTGAATCTTTAAAAAAAAATCAATGAAGAAAGTTCTTAATTACTTTTTTTTGGTTGTTGTTAATTTGTAAAGTTCATAGCTCATGGTAGAAGAGTCCAGGTTTCTGCCTTTAATTCCCGCGATGCCTCCATTGGAAGATAATGTTCCGGAGATGGCAATAGCTGGCTCAAGGTATCACAGTCTTTTCATTTTTCCTTTTTAAACAGAGAGATTGTGGTATGTGCATCCTACCACAATTCTCAAACACACAATGCTGGAACTGTCCGAAAAAACTGTATTTCCCTTTTTATAGTAAATCTCCAGATTGAATGAACAAAGACGTCACTAATCCAAATTTTCATTCGGGTCCGGGCTGAGGCTTGGTGCTTCCTTTGGTCAAGCTAAAATCTCTTTATTCTCTTATCTAATTTACTCTCTGACTTTTTAATTAGACAGCTTTTGGATAATTAATAAACAATCATTTCCATTTATAGATTACAGGAATTAATTAATACCTGTTTTTATTTTTACTTACGTTATTTCTTTTTTAAACTATTTTTATATTTAAATCTTTTTATATATATAAAAAAAATACATTCAAATACCTTTTTTTATTTATTAAAAAAAATTTTTTTTAAAGCTTAGCATCTGTGCGAATGTATATACGTTTAACAAACATTTTAATTTTAGCGTTTAGTTTTTTACTTTTATTTGCGAACTTTTCAGTTTTTATTTTAAATTAATGTAACGACATATTTATATATCGTTACAATATATATATTATGACCCTCAGCTTTTGCATTAAAACTGAGTGTCAAGTTTTATGATGACATATAAAAAAAATTTAAAATAGACATATAAAAAAATTTTAAAATAATTAAATTTTTTCCAATAAATAAACTTTGTTGCTAAATAATGATTAATTGGTTACATAACTGATTAGCTATTTTATAATGACTATTACGATATTCATAACTTAAGAAATAGTTTTTAAGTGTAATTGTAAAATGTCTAAATCTCATATGTACTTTTATAATTTGAAATATTCAGTTATAGTGCTATTAATAACTTAAAATATGAGTGAATTAATTTTTACAATACCAAAAGTAAAGTAATATATTACTTGTCATATTTATTATTAAAATTAAATGTCCAAAAGCACTTTACACTACTTTAAGATTTAGATTAAGTTTTGCATGTTTAAGTTACTTGCCAGTAACATGTGTTATTTAATTTTAAGTATATTGAAATTTAGTTTAAGTAGATAATCCTTAAATATAACTGATTAAAAAAAGTAATTTGTAAAACCAATAATTAGTTTGTATAGTTAAGTTAGCATTTTTATATAAAGAATTTAATAATGGAATGTGAATGTGTTGAAAGTTAAGAATTATTTAAGAACTTCCTTTTCAAATTAATGCTCAAAATTATTTTAAGCATTTTTATTTTAAAAAGATATAATAAAGAAATAGTCTGAGATCTTATAAATTTAAAACAAATGTTTAAAATAAGAATTTCTTGATTAGTTTATTTTATTAAATAATGCCAATCTTTTATGCAATTAAAAATGTAATATTTTTTATTTATTTATTGTAGTATATTTCAATTTGTTAAATAACTTATTTAAAAAAATTATTTAAAGATAATTGTTGATTCTTTATAGTTTCTATTTAAACATTGTCTGCAGAAAGTTCTGGAATTATATTAATTAAATTTATTTTTAAAAATTTTCAAGTGGATGCTGAAAGTTTTTGACCTTTTGATTAATAAGTTTAGTTGAGATGTATCTTAGTTGTCAATTATATCAATTAAAATTGATAACATGACTTGCCTTATATAAGCCAAAGAAATGAAAAGAGAAACCTCCAACTGAGCTATCTACAGCTATCTGCACACTTATTCCTACTTATTCATCTAGAAGTTTAATTGTTTTAAACTATTTCTCTTATAAGTTTAAAAAATATTCATTGTTAAAAAGTAATATTTATCCAGGCTTTTCTTAACTGCAAGCTTTCAATGCTTTAAGATTTCAACAAGGTAATGCATTATGGGAAATGCAACCATGAACATTTCAAGGATGAAATCATTACCTTTTAAATCTAATACAAAAAGTATTATCCCTGCCATGTAAATATTATTAATTTAAATTTTTATGCTACATTTAAATCATTATTTAGCAAAGATAATTTCTAAGATATCTGAAAAGACTTTAAATATTTCAGTTTAATATTAACAATATTTTGTTTAATCTTGTTATGATCTTTATGCAATTTTTATAGTTAAAGTAAACTGGATATTTTATCATATTTTAAATATGTTCTTTTCTGTTAAAATTTTTTTATAGATAAAATAAAGATTTTTTTCTCATGTGCCATAGCATTGGCTGGGAAGCGAACCCGAGACAACTGCTTGCAAGGTAGCTGTGCTGACCACTTGACCACCAACACTTGACAATTTTAACCAGGAATTGTAAAACTATTGAATGATAAAATAATTATTTGAGTAATATATATGAAAACTGTCATATTTATTGCCAAGGAAATAATTGAATAATTAAAGACTTTATTATTTTTAAATTTTATTTATAAAATTTCTGTTGTTGAATGCTATGATATATCCTTAGAAGAAAGTATATTTAAATGGAAAAATATAACTTAGCTTTGACTGTATGAGGTATTAGTCAGCATACCTTTAAAACAAAAGTGTTTTAATTTGTTTAGCATGTTTGGCTATTGTAAATGGTATATTTAAAACACAGTATAAAATTCATTTATTAATTATTAATATTTATCAGAAGCTTATTCTATTTGTCAATGAATATTACTAGTGACAATGTTGTTGAACATAATTTTATTGTGTGCACATTAAATTTTAAAAAATGAAGGAAAATATAATCTTCCATTTAATGATTTAAGCTTCTTAAATATATGCATTTTTCAAGTATTTTATTATATTATTAACTGCTATGTTCCAGAAATATTAATTTGAAATATGCTTTTCAACTTATCATGCTCCATTTTTTCAGAATATTTGCTCTTTATAATAATTTCTAATAAGTGATAAAATATGTGTTTCTAAAATAAATACTGTCACTTATACTATGAATTATAAGATATAATTAATTTTTGTTGTATTTATTATTTTTGTCTAGTCTGAATGACTACTCTAGTGACTTCAAATATTTGCTTTCTCATATTTTGTGAACTACTGTGTGTGTGAAAATATTATTACAATATCCCAGAAAATTTTCAGGATACTCAAGAACTCTTTCAGTGCATAATGATAGAAATATCAAGATAAATGATTTTATTTTATATTGCTAATGATTTTAATTATTAATTTTAAATATTTATTGTATTTAAAATGTTATGTATTTCATTTCTATGCATTTTCATATCATTTTGTATGTAATGTAACCGGAATTTATACTAAGTTTTCAGAGAATTGTCAAAGTATTATTTCAAATGCCTTATGCTTATCCCTATCTGAAACTATTTTACGAATGTGCTTAAAATGTTTGCAGAGTACAAAAATTGGTATATAATCATTATTATTTAATTATTATGTGACAATTTTATATTTATTCATATTTTGCTATATATTGTCTTATCAGTTGCACATTATTTAGTTGTTGTTTTAAAAAGCTTGTATCATTGGTCTCTCTCTTATTAATTATTTTATCTTACCAGTGAATTTTAAGGGATAGATCATAGTCTCTCTTTTATATTTTATTATATCTTGTCAGTAAACTTATTCATTTATTTGATATTTAAGCATGTAATGCTTTATTTAGGCACCTTGTTTTTTTCTAATGGTTCATTCTCATTCCCTGACTAGTGTCAAAGTTCAAATATTATAGCCCCCATGTTTATGTACTACTTTGAGTTTATGCCATCTTTTATATAAGCTTATTTTAAAACTTTGTAAAACAATGCTTAACCTCAAAATAAAATTTTAATCTGTTGTAATAACAAAATTGATGAGATAAAATTATTCAGATGAGACATGTAATAAAATTAAGTAATACAAAATGTAAAAATGTTTTATTTTAAGTGATTGAAATGTCTTACTTTAATTAATTAAAAACCTGACTATTTTAAGAATGTTAATCTAGAAAATTTTAAAAAATTTGCATGGGAGAATAATAGACAAAATGGGTATAAAAGCTGCCTAAAATTTATTGTTTCATTTTGAAGCTATTCGTGTATTAATTCAGTCTATTCAGTTTCAGCTAGTTATTTATTAATTCAGTGGATTGAGTCAATAGATTCTTTTAGAATCATTATTTATATTCAATCATTCATTGATCTGTTCTTCAACTAGTCAAGATTGTAGTTCAAAATCCTGGGACTCTTCATTGTGTGACAAGTGGAACCTCTTTCATTAAAATTAGTGATATTCTACCAACAGACTGGAACAAGTGGCTTGCAGTTTAAAAAAATGAACTGACCAAATTTTTCTAATGGTGTTCTTCAAAATACGATGGGATTTGCACATCACCAAGATAAATTCCATGCTCTAAGTTGAACTTTCATCTTTCAACATATGAAATCATAAATCTTTAGAAAGCTGACCTTTTAAAGCCAACCTACAAAGAAGACCTTGAATTGACCACCCAGTGGACATATGAAGCGACAACCTAAATGGACTTAGCAATAATATAAACTTTTATATACAGTAATAAGCTGGGATTTGTTATAAATGCTTTCCTTTTGTATATGCACTTTATTTTCTTTTGTTAACCGTAGTAAAATAAGTAAATGTATTTTTTATTTTATGCATCAATTATTTAATATCATATATATGTCATAAACAATTCAAAATACAGCAAAACTCTCCATATAGTAGTGCCATCTTGTGCTAACAAGAGCAATCAATGGATGCCAGAAGGCTTGTGCATAAAATCCCTATCTAGTGCCTACTCATCCAATATCCCCAGACTAGTTTCTGGCTTGTGGCCTTCATCAGTGAGGAGCCTTGGATCTGAGAGCACTGCACCTAGATCTTAGGATCTAATGCAACCCTCCAGCACCCACCTTTTAACTCTATTTAACTACAAAACTATGAGAATGAAATTGAAAACACTATTAATATTTTCAATCCAAGCTCAATAGCTTATATAGTCATATGGGTCTGAACTCAATTCAGTACCCATACATTTTGGTGTCTTTGGCTCTTTAACAACCATAGCCACCACTATCCTATTAGGCAGGATTGGTGTTAAACCACTAAACATCACATGATCACTATCTCATACTAGCACAATAATTGTTATAAACAATTCAAAATACAGCAAAACTCTCCATATAGTAGTGCCATCTTGTGCTAAGATCTAGGTGCAGTGCTCTCAGATCCAAGGCTCCTCACTGATGAAGGCCACAAGCCAGAAACTAGTCTGGGGATATTGGATGAGTAGGCACTAGATAGGGATTTTATGTACAAGCCTTCTGGCATCCATTGATTGCTCTTGTTAGCACAAGATGGCACTACTATATGGAGAGTTTTGCTGTATTTTGAATTGTTTATAACAATTATTGTGCTAGTATGAGATAGTGATCATGTGATGTTTAGTAGTAATATATATGTCATGTATGAAGGTTTGCTGTTCGTTTTTTAAGAGTACATCATGGTTTATAATTTATATATATTTTTAAAAATAATTATAGAAAAAAAATTTCCACTCATCTTCCATTAGGGATTTTGATAGTTTTAAATAATCTTGATTTTAGAATTAGTATTATTATTGTAGAATAATTTGATTCATCCCCCCTCCTCTCTTAGAATACTTAACCTAAGAGTTTTTTTCCTTTTGAAAAAACAGTCTAAAGTTTTACCAGTCTGCAAAATCATTTAAAGATTATAATGTTTAAAATTAACCTTTTCTTTTAATTAGGTATTAATAAAATTTATTTTATATATGTGTGATTAGATTTACTAAAATACTTTAATGCTTTTACATAATATTCTATTATATAAAAAGTATTCATCTATTTGTGTGTGTACTTAACTCATCCATACGAATACTACTGTTATTTTATAAGACTCTTTTTTCACCAGTCTTAGCTATGTATCTAACCAATCAATATTATTATTGTATTTCCTCTTATCACCTGGATAGATTACTGCCTTAACTGCAGTCTATTTACTCAATCATAGTTTAGCTTTGGCATAGCTACTATACCTGCTTTGGTCGTTATTATCACTACATATTGGCGAATTCTTTGGAGCATCTGATTGCGACATTTTGGTCAAGCTCATATTCTTTTAAATTGAGGCTACTAATTGTCTACTCACGTTTTTGCACGGCAAACTTAGAAAAATATTGAATAGCCCATCTTATTTTATCTATAATTATTTGGTACTTTAAATAATGCTGCACACATATATTTATTGTCAGTATGTATATGTATAAGCTTCCACTGAGATAAATTGAATATTTTCTTTCTTTCCTATTAAAAGTCATTCACACTCTATTTTATAAAAAATGTTAAAAGATTATTTTAGTCTTATTGAAATAACTGAATTGGGGGATCAACATAACTGTCAAAAATACCAAGAATCAAGTACTTTCTTAAGACCTTCATAGATGCTATATTAATCAACCTATGGTTTCATTATGTTCATTTAATTACAATAAACATTATCATTATTAGTTTGGCTGATGTTTGTTTACTGTGTCGGACTATCAATTGTTTAATAATTCAGAGTTTCATATTCTAAGCTGAGCTAGTATCAGAGGCAGGTAATTTATTTTGTTTGGGATGCTCATCATCATTAGTGAACACCCAGTCATCCCAAATAAATTCTATAGGATGTGATGCTTTATTGTGATGCACTGTGGTTTCTCCTTTCTCAGAATCAGGAATCTCTCAGACACTATTCCCAGAGAAACCTATTAGCCATCTTACCTTCCCTTTCCAGTCACCACTCTGTTTTTCTTATATTCTTCTCTATCCTGCTCCTTCTCATTTTCACAACATAATCTTTGTCAACCCTATGGCTTTTATATCTCGATTTCCCTCATCTTTTCCCAATCCTAGCATAAAAATAAAAAAACCCACTTTCTGTATAATCATTTTGTTTATATTTATTCTTCGACAACTTTATTTGTACTCTTTCTGCTTGTAGGCATTTACATTCAATTAACAGATGCATAATATTTTCTATGCCTACCTTACATAACTTGCAGACTAAATCATCCATATTTTTCCATTTATCCTGTTCAAGCCATTCACAGTAAACTACTTTCCTTGCTATTATTATACATGATCTCACACTCAATATTGTTTACTTCTATACATCATAATTGGAAAAGAATAAATATCTTTATGCTGTTCTTTCATAAAATAATAATAAGAAAATAATACACTTTTTATGTGTATGAAAAAAATTTGATAATTATATAGGTGTTGTAAAAAATTTATTATGTTCTGATTATTACTTCTATATATATTTAAATTCTTTTTATTCTCCATCATTCCAACTCCCTATTTTTTATTAATGCATCTATTTTTCTATCCCATTCCTTGACAACACTCAACAATTCTCCTAATACAATCACCCACTTTTTGTTTAAGTATACTAACATAAAATCTTTATCCAAATCTTCTGCGTATTGTACTATCTTTCTCATGCATCTTGTTGCTCATTTGTAACCCAATTAAATACTATTTTGCTATCCTCTTATTATCCATAAATTGCAATCTACCAAACATTTTCATTTTGCATCTTTCATATAAAAACTTGACCATGCCACTTCTCCTTGAATTGCCTTCTTTGCCATCCACACACCTGCATCTAATGCATGTCTTCATACTTTTTTCTAAGTAATTTAACAACACCCATAACACATTGTTATAAGTTAATATTGCTTCTGCCACTCTCTTCCATACAATTCAAGCTATATCATATTTATTAAATGAAACATTGTTAATTTCTTTATCAGTCCCTTTCTTTTCTTTGCTTCATTTATCATTTTTTTCTCCCATTCATCCAAGCAATGTCACAGATTACTTAAAATGATTCCCAAATAGTTATAGCTATTTACCATGTTTAATTTTATACCCTCCCCCCAATAAATTTTTTTCCTCTCTTTCCCCAGCATTTATCATCATTAATTTTGATTTTTCTTCACTAAATTTAATCCCAATCTCTTTACCCATTTTTGCATGTCTTCTCTGCTTTCTGTGCACAAGAAGATATCATCAGCAAATAAAAGACCTGATAATGCATATACTCTCTTGCCACTAATTAATGGTATCTCTACCCCTTTTCTTAGCCTTTCTATTGCTCTCACCACTTCTAACAAACATAACAAAATAGGTAACATAGGCATTCTTGCCTTAGTCCCACCCTATTTTTAACTTTAACTAATTCCATATTTTCTGATACATGTAGTAATTATTTTCAAACACTCTCTTAATAAGATCCACTAAAGCTTTATTTGTTCCCAAATTTACTAAACACCCATAATCTATTTCTATTTACTCTATCACATGCCTTCTCTATATCTATAAAAACCCATATATAACTGTCTATTTGCATTCCTACTCATATCCATAAGTTGTGTATCTACAAATAAACTATCTCCTATATGCCTATCTGATTGAAAAACCTTGCATTTTCCCCACTATATTATTCTCCACTTTGTGACCCTTTCAGCCACCATATATGTAAAAACTTTATATCACTGATGTCACCACTATCAATCTATAATTGTTTAACTTTCTATGATCCTTACCCTTTCCTTTAAATAGTAGCCTTACTCTTGTATTATTCTAGCTATTTGAAAATTCTCTCTTCTGTACTATCTTATTAAAACATAATTAATTTTGCCCTATTTCCTAAACTCATCACCATCACTGCTGCCCACCCATCTAAACCTGTTGCCTTTCTACTTTTTAATTTCTTCCCTGCCTCATTCAATTCATTTTCTGTAAATCTAATATTTCTATTACTATAAGCTTTCATAGCACTTTCCTTCACATCTAATATATCTTTTCTATATCCATGACATATTTATTTAAGATTGTCTCTAATTCTTCTCTAGAGCTACACTTTATAAATAGCCTAGTAGCACTCACAAGTGACAGAGGTTCTTAATCATGTAGCCATTTTTAGGTCCAAATCCAGATTTAATAAAACTATGACTCTACAGGAATGGTTACTTTGAATCCAATTTATGAAACAGAATAGGAACGAATCCTACCATATGAATACAAATATATTTTAACTATTTGACAGTGAATAAACAACTGCATATAAGCTCGCCTACACAAAATTTAATTCTCAGCAATCAAATGCAGATTTGACTATGAACAAATGAACCCAATGGGTGTAATTGAATCATTAATGTACTCCAATTAATTAGCATTTTGATGATTTATGTGTGAATATATTACATTTAAAATGAATATTACATCTTCCATTATTATTTTTTTAAATGACAATTTCTACAAAATAACATTTGGTTAACATGTATTAAAAGAAAAGTTTTCTTTACAAAAAGTTAACATAACATATACATATAATAGAGAGCAAATCTTGTTTTTTTTAAATTTTGTTGCATTAAATTGCAACTATCTTTAATTAAATCTTTCTTTTTTTAATAAAAAACTTTTTCATCCTATTTTAAATATAAACTTAAAATAGATTTTTTTTTTTTTCATATGTCATAGCATCGGCCGGAATGCGAACCCACAACCATCTGCAAACAATTACTTGCTTGCAAGGCAGTTGCGATGACCTCTTGGCTAACAACGCTTGACAAACTTAAAATAGTTAAAGTCTAAATAATCATTTTAAATGTAGAACTTACAAAGCAAGATAACCATAGTTTTTTTCTTCCTGATGGCAAGCATTAAACAGTTCTTATGCGCCATATAATACTTTAATAGATATAATAAACACCTCCATACTTCACCATTCTTTTTAAATTCATATAAATAAAGATATAATAAAAGACAAATGACCCCCAAGATGCATTTCGATGCTGAACTAGCACTCATCAGTTGGCCCCGGTCACTATCTCTCATACATATCTTTATTATATGCAAAGTATTTATCTAGAGTAAATTGTTACATTTTCATTTACCATTGTCAAACTTCCTTCACTCACTTTAACAATCTCAGTTTTGCAATAAGCAGTTTCATTTTAACTAGATTCATTCATAAGTAGTATGTTAAGTTTCCAGATGTTCAGGATACATTAGCAGATGGTGGTCCTTTTTCTTATTAAGCATAATGGGAAAACCCTAAAACATTTGAACTGACTATGGCACTTCATTTACATCAGGTGAATAGAAAAAGTGATTAGAACAAAATGCAATTAAATACATTAACATCTGTATAAATCCCTCAATCAAATCTTTGCAAGAGAGTTATGTGCAAGCTCAATCAACTTTTCAGGAGATATTTAGACACAATAAACCACCAAGGATGGATGAAACATAAGGTTTATTATATTGCCTATTCATGCATCCACATATTTTATTCTTCTATAGCTTTATTATGGTTAGCACAGGCTAATTTTAATAAAAACACCAATGCCTGTTATTGCAGAGGATATAAATAAAGAAGACTGGAATAAGGCTAAAGTAAAATAAAGACGTGTAAACAATGACAGGCTCAAAGAAATAATAAACCTTGTCAATTCAATTTTGATGACCAAACATTGGTAAGGGCACCAAGGGACATCAAGCCACATATAAGTGAATACAATGTTTTTTATATGATGGCCAATTTGAATTTTACTAGGAGATAAAGATAGCATAAAATATGTAAATAATGCCAGAATTTTGACTCTTTGTGAGTAAACAAAGTTAACTATAAACATGTGTTTTTTTGTTTCAAAGTTTGAAATGAATATATTATTCATTTTAATGGTGACACTTGCGGTTTCCCAAATAGGTGAGAGATTTAAAAATACACTTTTTAAAACTCTCTTATCAAAGAATGTATTGTGAATAACACAATTAGATAAAAGATTTAAAAAATTCAGGGAATTAAAGCGTTATGCAAATTAATCGATTAAAACTGGAACAGGCTGTTCAAAACAGAAAGTATAATGTATATAAAATCAATTTTTCTTATTGCATTCATTATTAATATATCATCAGATCCCATTATGCCAGGTCAATAAAGGAGGAAAAAGCACCATTTACTAACGTAATGTGGACATTGAACAACTTGACACGCTATTTTTAAGTAAATCTGGTTAAAATAAATGGTGCTTATTTCAAATTACAAAGCTGAGATTGTTAAAGCATATTATGGCACATAACAACTGTTTAATACTTTCCATCAGCAAGAAAACAAACTATGGTTATGCTGCCTTGTAATATTCTATATTTAAAAAAATTATTTAGATTTTATCATAACTATTTTAAGTTTATATTTAATACCAATACCCTATATCTTACCTTATAAATTTTTTATAATAGAAAGCCAAAGTTTAATGAAAGTTAGTTGCATTTTAATGCAACTATTAATTCTGTGTTAACATTTTCTAAAGAACTTTTCTTTTAATATATGTTAACCAAATATTATTTTGTAGAAATTGTCACTTAAAAAAAGGAATAATGATAATAATAAAAGATGTAATATTTGTTTTAAATGTAATGTATCCACACATAAAATCATCCAAGTGTTAAATGAGTAGAGTAAATAATTAAGTTTTTTAAGTTAATGATTTAATTGTACTTATAGAGTTCATTTGTTTATAGTCAACCCTTAATTTGATTATTGAGAATTAGATTTTGTATAATGAGCTTATGTATATAGGCAGTTGTTTGTTCACTGTTGAATACTTTAAATACATCTGTAACCATATGGGATATTATATTATTTGTTTTAATAAATTAAAGGTCAGATTCAAAATGACCCAATCCTGTAGGTCAGTTTTAGTAAATTGCAATTTGGACCTAAAAATGGCCATTTCTTATAGTTATTATTGTAGAAAGATGTAGCAGTTACATTTATCCCATATTAAGTATATGCATGCGTCTATACAAAAAAACTTACGAGTCAAATAAATGTCTTCCATTTATAAGTTTATCTATATGTAGAGTTAGAGTTTATTAAAGTATGGGATTTACTGTACAGCAAATGTAACTCGATTATATAAAAGTATTAATATTGTAGTACAATTCAGTCAGTGGGTAGTCCGCAGTAGTTGTTTTTTTAGCTTTACTCCTTCCAAATCTCCGATCAAATTTAGGTAGTCAGACGACGATCTAGGTGACTACCCACTGACTGAATTGGATGTCGGAGGATCAATGACATATTTAAATATCAACTTACTGGTAAGTTAATGGCCATAACTTTTACATAAAGCTTTATAAATAGAGATTTGAATAAAATGTTATCCCATAATTTTTTTGGATCGAAATTTGTGAACTGAGAAGTGAACGAAACTGTTACCACGGATAAATAAGACACCAAATAGTTATTACTTCTATATTTGAATCAAATTATTAAATTCATATGCACAATACTTTCCAATATTATAATTTTGTCTTAATCTTAAATATTAAAAGTTTGACAGGCTAGAATAAATCTTTATTATTAGCTTAACTTTCATTGTACGTGTATAAAATTAATGTTATTATATTTAAGTTTTATATTAAGTTATTTAAATTCAAATTAGTATACAAATTACCTTTGCTAAATAATTTATTTTTCTTAATTAAGTCAAAGGGGAATATCTTCTACTTAACGGGAATTTTAATCCAGATTGTATAATTATTACTTTACGAGTTACAATATGTTTGACACAGGCTCAGTGGGTCTAATGACTCTGGTGCCATCATGTAGAAATTAAAAACTGATCCAGCTCACAATTGTACTCGGTAATAATTCTAGGCTGAGCTGATCAGGAAAGATAGTTGTTTTTAGAATAATAATGAAACCTTTTTTTAAATAAAATAAATGAACATTTATTTTTCTTTTACATAACTTGATCAACTCACGCATTTATAATGCATATAGAAGCCTAGAAATATGGAAAACGTTACAATGGCGCCCAACATGCACTTACGGAAAAAAACCACGACCTGAGAAAATTTAAACACGGCATAAAATTGAGAATTTAATGTCCGTAGCCGGAAAATAAATATGACCACAAATAGTGCGCAAGTCTAAAAAGTTATTGCGTACGATTACTAAAGTTTTTTTAAGAATATAAGATTTTAAATAAGTTTATATTGAAACAAAATAAGTGGATAAATTAAATAATAAATAAAATCAATCAAAGGCTAGTAATGACAGTAAACGTAGAGGGTGGGAGATTATAGGGTGATAAAAGAGAGAGGTGTCGGTGAAAAAATTTATTACAAAGCAAAATAAAATATTGAATTTATATCGTAACAATTGATAAAGTTAAGATTTTGTTTACTGTAGCAAAAATAAGCAACACGGCCATGTATAAAATTGAGAAGTAATAAAAATATACAAAATATGGCAGAAGGCAAGAAAGTATTAAAAGAGGGCATGGAACCCTTAATAAGAAAACTATTATATGAATGCATGACGGAATTCAAAGAAGATATAAAGAAAGGGCAGAGATGGTCAGAGAATTAAAAGAAATAAAAGAACCAGTAAAAAAAGGAGGAAAAAAAAAGTGATCAGTAGAACAGAAGAAAAGAGACCAGATAATTTTATTTGTGAGTGGAATGGCGAATCGATTAAGTACACGTCTCAAGAGTGCCCAAAGGTTGTTTTGCAAATGAACGATGTCAAGGTAGAGACATTGTGGGATTCTGGCAGCCAGATATCAGTAGTCGGAAACAACGTATGAACGCATGTGGAGCCAACCCATAGAGATAGCAACTCTACCAGTGAAAAGCACACAAATAACATTGGCAAATAACAAAAAGACACAATTGGGCTCGAAACAAGTTTGGGTGTAAATTAAAATAGGGGATAAAATTATGCCCCACACGCTATTAATTCTAAAAGGGTTGGTACATGAAGCCATATTGGGGTCCGATTTTATGCACAAAACTGGGTGTGTGATCAATTATAAAGATTAAAAGATTATCTGCAATGGGGAAGAAGTGGAGTTTGGGTCGCAGATGAGAATGAACCAGCAAAATGTATGTAATATGGAGGTTGAAATAGAACAGCTTTCAATAGAGGCACAGATTGATGAGATAATAAATGAAGTGAGGGAAGGATGGAAAGAGAACCTAAAAGTTCTAATTGAATATAAATCAAATTTTTCAGATAAACCCAGGGTTATTAAAGGGTATGAGCACAGGATCAAGGCCACTGACAGTACACCATACCAGGCAAGATCATACCCAGTGCCACACCAATATAGAGCTGAGGTAGAGAATTAGCTAAAATGGAGGAGTGGGATATTATCATGAAGGGTTCGTCAGCATATAACCCATTGGTGGTTGTAAAAAAAAAGATGAAGCCATAAGACTGTGTTTGGATGCCAGGCAATTGAACAAGATTACATGGCCAGATCAAAATGTTCCACCTCCAATTAATGAGTTGGTAAATAAATTCCAGGGAAAAAAGATATTTTCCATGTTAAATCTGACTGCCAGCTATTGGCAGATCAAGTTACACCCTGCTGATCAGAAGTACACAGCATTTCGATATAATGGTATATCATACCAATTTAACAGAATGCCTTTTGATCTCAAGAATAGTGGAGCAGGTCTGCTAAAATGTCTTGACCGTGTGATGTCCCCTGAGATAAAAAGTTAATCACTATCTACATGGATGATGTGATTATTGCATCCAATAACTCTCAGGAGCACTTACAACACCGAAGTTGTTTCTACAAGAGTGCAATATGAAGGATATTCACATTAGTTTACAAAACAGCTGTTTAGCAGCAGAAGTGAATTTCTTAGGGCACTTAATTAATGCTAATGGAATCAGACCACACCCGGACAAAATCCAGGCAATACAATATTTCCCAGCCCCTCGGACACCAAAACAGGTGAGATCATTTTTGGGGCTGTGTAATTTCTACAATAAATTTTACAAAAACTTTGCTTCAGACATGGAGCCTCTGCTGCAATTATTATGTAAGGGAATGTCATGGAAATGGACGGAAGAGCACGAGACCAATTTTAGGGTTATTAAAGAGAAATTCCTTAGCCAAGTGATGTTGGTTTACCCTGACCTAAGAAAACCATTTATTGTTCAGGTAGACAGTAGTGGGTATGGGTTAGGTGCAGCTCTTATGCAAGCTCAGGGGGATGGTACCTTGGGCATAATTTATTTTGTCAGCAGACCATTGAGAGATTAATTACTGTGTAACAGAGAAAGAGGCCTTGGCTGTGGGCATTTCAGAAATTCCGCCAATTCTTTGATAGGATCGGAAACGATTGTTAGGACAGATCATAAGAGCCTGAAATTCTTAAATCAGTTATTTAACAAATAGTAGGCTAATCCGATGGAGCCTTTTTCTCCAGTTCAATTATTCCATCCAGTATTGTAAGGGCACTGAAAATGTGGTAGCTGACACATTGAGCCGGAATATTGTTCCTGATACCCAGGACCATCTGCAGATGAAAGATATCTGTTTGGCAAGTGTAGAATTAGAAAGACACTGTAGTAGGATTGACACACTTAGGAAAGGTACAACAGCAAAGCCCTACCTACAAGAAAATTATTGACCAACTAGAAGACAAAGATGAAGTGGAAGAAACAGCAGACACTAATGTGGTGAGAGATACCACCTGAAAGAAGGGATACTGTGGTATATCACTGACCCGCAAAAGGATCAGTGGAAAATGATTATACCAGAAAGTTTACAGGAAGGACTTATTGAATACACGCATCATTTGTATGGGCACTATGGTGTAAATAAAGTGGAAGGCTTATTGAGGACATGGTTCCATTGGCTGAATATGAGAGCACAGGTCACCAGGATAGTAAGCTCATGCGTCAGAAGACAAAACCAGCAAACAAGTCATATCAAGGTCCATTGAATCATATCATCCCTAAAGAACCCAATGACCTGGTTGCTATTGATTTCTATGAACCATTGCCAGCTGTTGGGAAAATAAAATATCTACTAGTAGTATATGACCTTTTTTCAAAATGGGTGTCGGCATATCCAGTGACCCAGGCCAATACTAGGAATGCCATACGAGCCCTTGAGGTATGATATTTTAAAAGGGTAGGCAAACCAAAAGCTATTTTGTCGAACCACGGTACGCCTTTCACATCTTATGATTGGCAACAGTGGATAGATGGAGGTAAAACACATATTGTCATCCATACAAAATCCGCAATCAAACCTTGCAAGCGGGTGATGAAAGTTAGGACGCCTCTTCAGGGTATATACTGCATCCAGCCAGAGGATGGGTGAAACAACCCCCAAGGGTGTTAAATTTCATAAATTGGACTCATAATGAATCTACCAGATATGCACCTGTAAGACTTCAATTCGGACAAGTGGTACCTCGATTGTATAAATGCAGGTTACCCGCTAGTCCAGAAAACATTGATAAAGGGAGAGATCATGAAGAAGCAAAAAAAAATTGGAACACTGTGCCAAGCTCCAGACCCGATGGAAAGGCTTGACTGATAAGTTTAAAACAGGGGATACAGTATGGGTCAAAACGAACCCTGTGAGCCAAACTGGGAAGCATATTTTTAAAAAGTTCCAAAATTTGTAAGAGGGACCTTACCAAATCAGCCGACGGTATGGGCCAAATGCTTTCACTTTAGAGAATGGTGAAATGAGAAAGGGGTACCTATAACGCTAGGTCACTGAAACCATATAAGACTAGGACATGGGTTAGAAGTACTCCATAAAGACTTGTTAAGAATAAAATTAGTTCAAACCTCTATTTTTATTCTCATTTCCCTGCCCCGGTGGTATTGTGCCATTTATTTACATATATGGTATAAATTACTATTTAATATTATGTATCATTTAAATAAAAAAGAGAACCAGATCTTTAATTTTTTTTTTGGGTTGTCATCTGATCCTTCGTGTCAGCCGCTAGAGGCAGGATTTCTAGCTAAATTTCTAAAAATATGCCATTTCCGCACCCAAGCCTTTAAGCATTCTTTCTAAAATAAATCCTAGAAAGATTGTTAACTTGGAGTTAAGTCTTCTTTCTATGATAAAATCTAGAAAGAATGTTAACTTGGCTTAGCGGCTAACGGTGTGGCTTTTTCCGATGCTAAAAGCAGAGAAAAATACCGTAGTTGTTTGTATCATGCACTATATCGTAATGCTGTGTTATGTATTTGATGTAACAATATCGTATGAGGGTCTATTAATTTGATCATGTCAAAATTATTTAAATTTTCATTGGTACCTTTTTTTTTTTTTAAGACGAATTGATGTACTGTTACATTTTAACAGTATCGTGATTGTTCCTCATAAATTTATATTCCTCCTAAATTTTCGATTACGGTGGGTTAGGGTAATATTTTAAAGATCACGCTTTGAATCACGTTTCAGAGAAATTTTCCGAGACAAAAAGTACGGCAAATTCGAAAACAGAAAAGATGGGAATTGCTAGACACGGAAGCCGTCAGTGCTGTAACATTTCTACAGCAGAAAAACATCCTGCTGAAAGAAAAAAAGATGTTTGTGCGGCAACTGTATGAGACTTGAGGTCCATGAAGATCTTTGGACTTTTATTTGTAAGTCTCGTTCTTGCCGAAAGAAATGTGCACTTCAAAAAGGCAGCTGGTTTGAGGGATTTCAAATGCCGTTCGTCAAGTCTTTACGTTTGCTGCATTACCGGAGCCATGACGAGTTGACCGTACAGCATGCCATTAATGATATTGAAATGTCTACCAGTAAATATTATTAACCAAATTGATAAATAAAGTAACATAGCATACACACACACAATAATTGTTAACCAAAAAATGTAAATTATTTAAAAATACACAAAAACACCCCTCCCACTAATTGTTGTCAATCAAATGTAAACAAATTAAAGTAACGAAAATTATTATTTAAAGATCCATACCCCCCCCATTGTTTCTTTAATTTTGTCACTTAAATTTTTAAAAACAGTATTACTATTTAAACACAACCCAAATTACTATTTAAATGTACACCAAAAAAGATCCTTTCTTGTCAATAATAATCAAATTAAGAACTATTATTGTCCCATTGTCAAAAATATTAGATTTTTGGGAAACCAAAACAATAATTTATAAACGAAAAAAAAGTCAATCGGTTGTCAATCAAATGGAATAAATAAAAGTAACTTCAATTTTGATTTAAACATACACACACAAAAAAAAAACCCTTTCTCCAAATAATTGCTGTCGGGAATGAAATGTAAAATAAAAAGGAAAGTAAATTAGTATTTAATCATCATCCAAAAACACCTACCACTTTCACTAATTATTGTCAGCAATCAAATGTACACCACCACTAAAAGTAACGTAAACTACTATTCTTTAAACGGATACACCCTTTTCCCCAATAATTGTCTACAATCGTACATACAAAAAAACACCCCTCCCAATAATTAGTATCGGCAATCAAATGTAAACCAATCAAAGTAAGACTGCAACTTAAAACTACTATTGTTTAAATGGTTAACCCACCCCTTCACCCAATAATTGTTGTCTACAACCGTACACACAAAAAAACACCCCTCCCAATAATTAGTGTCAAACAAATGTAAACCAATCAAAGTAAGATGGTAACTTATTATTTAAACGTAACCCAAATTACTATTTGAAACTACACCGAAAAACCTTTTGTCAATAAAAATTAAACAAACAACAACTATTATTGTCCCATTGTCAAAAATATTTATTCGCAGAAACAAAAATCATAATTTATAAACGAAAGGAAGTCATATCGGTCGTTAATCAAATGTAAACCGATAAAAGTAACGGTAATTTTTATTTAAACATACACACACATGCGCGCAAAAATAAAAAACAACACTTCTCCCGATAATTGTTGTTGGCAATCAAATGGAAACCTATCAAAGTAACGTCAATTATTATTTAAAGATCCATCCAAAAAAAACCTGTTCTCTCTTAAATTTCGGCAATCCAATTTTACAAAAACAGTAATACTATTTAAAAAAAAACAAAACCCAAATTACTATTTGAACACACACCAAAAAAGGCCCGTTCTCTCTTAAATTTCGGCAATCCAATTTTACAAAAACAGTAATACTATTTAAAAAAAAAAAAACACAAATTACTATTTGAACACACACCAAAAAAGACCCGTTCTCTCTTAAATTTCGGCAATCCAAAAAAAACAACTATTATTATACCATCGTCAAAAATATTATTTGGGAAAAATAATGCAGAAACGAAAGAAAGTAAACTTTGTAAACAAACAAAAAAAATCAATATTAATAGAGAATCGCTGGCCCGAAACGTTATATTAATGTGTTTTGATTAGAAAACGCACAGTGAAAGTTTAATTTTTTTTTTTTTTAATATAAGTTAACTAAAATAAATTCAATGTTGGAAAGTGCATACTAAATAATTGATTCAAATAGTGAAAGAAAATTCTAAAGGTAAAAGATTGCTATCAGAAAGTCTGACTTTCTGATAGTAATTAAAAATGGCAGAAATTCTTAACGAGAAAACAGACTTTGTAATAAAAAAAAGGAGAATAATGTAGAAGTTTATAAAATAAAACAAAAGGTAAAAAGGAATATGCGCAGAACTTCTAAAAAAAATCTGGGAATATAAAAGGAGCCGACAGATTTGAAAAATGTCTTTTGTCTTGTTGTTCCAGAGAGTGTTGAGCAATTTGAAGTGTCTCGTATTTTTTTTTTTATATAAAAAAAATTAATAAAATGTGTCCACTTAGATACGAACTGAAACCGCTCTCCATGAGTGAGTAGAACTCTATCGTTTCCCGACACTTTCTCTCGAGAATAGTCACCTAGATCGTCATCTGACTCTACCTAAATTTGATCGGAGATTTGGAAGGAGTAAAGCTAAAAAAACAACTACTGCAGACTACCCACTGACTGAATTGGACGTCGGAGGATCAATGACATATTTAAATATCAACTTACCGGTAAGTTAATGGCCATAACTTTTACATAAAGCTTTATAAATAGAGATTTGAATGAAATGTTATCCCATAATTTTTTTGGATCGAAATTTGTGAACTGAGAAGTGAACGAAACTGTTACCACGGAGAAATAAGACACCAAATAGTTATTACTTCAATATTTGAATCAAATTATTAAATTCATATGCACAATACTTTCCAATATTATAATTTTGTCTTAGTCTTAAATATTAAAAGTTTGACGGGCTAGAATAAATCTTTATTATTAGCTTAACTTTCATTGTACGTGTATAAAATTAATGTTATTATATTTAAGTTTTATATTTAGTTATTTAAATTCAAATTAGTATACAAATTACCTTTGCTAAATAATTTATTTTTCTTAATTAAGTCAAAGGGGAATATCTTCTACTTAATGGGAATTTTAATCTAGATCGTATAATTATTACTTTACGAGTTACAATATGTTCGACACAGGCTCAGTGGGTCTAACGACTCTGGTACCCTCATGTAGAAATTAAAAACTGATTCAGCTAACAATTGTACTCGATAATAATTCTAGGCTGAGCTGATCAGGAAAGATAGTTATGTTTTTAGAATAATAATGAAATCTTTTTTTTAAATAAAATAAATGAACATTTATTTTTCTTTTACATAACTTGATCAACTCGTGCATTTATAATACGTATAGAGGCCTAGAAATATGAAAAACTTTACAGTATGATTATGATTTAGATCACATTTGTGTCTAAATATTGTGTATAATTATTTATGTACGTGATGAATAGAAAATAGAAGATTTGTTTTGTTTTATCTTTGATATTATAAGGTAAAACGAAGCCTGTAGGTGGAGTTGCTGTAGAAAAGGAAGAATTGTAAGTGTATTTACATCTTGATAAGGCTCCAGTATGGGGCGAAATCCGGATTGGTGAAATTAAATATATTATTATCAAAATTGTCTTATTAAATAATTTTTTATTGAATTATTATTTTTAATATATTACTTTTCTTAGTATACACATTTTATTATTGAATTAATACTGGTTTTAAACAATCATTTGAAAGTGCTACCAGTGTTATAGTTAAAACCCTTGCTAATAAACCAATGTATAATTATGTGTGAAAAACCAACAGCAGCCGTGAGAAGTGATTGTGATGTAAATTTAATGTAATGTGCACTATTTTTGCACATAGATTATAAATCATTGTCTTATAGGTGAGTGAATAAGCATGAATGGTAATGTATAGATCTTAGCCACAATTCACTAAAACAATTTTCTATTTCTTTACAAAAAGAAATCATATAAATGCATAAAATTAAAAACAATGTGATTATATTTTCTTTTAAGTCCCAAAAAAAAAAAAACAAATATAACACTTTATTGATGTGCAGTTTTGCAATAAAATAATATATTAGTTCAAAAACATTAATCCCATGGTGGCCCTCATTCCTTTTTCTTATTTCACTATATATCTTAATCATTACATGCTATTCCTAATGGGTTTATCTTACAATTTCAACGCATATTCTATATTTTACTAAAAACATCAAAACCATAATTTTATCTCATACTCAGTGTACTCTTCATAGGAATTAATGGAATAGAGGAGTGGAAACTGATTGTATCTATGATCAGTACTAGCCAGAATGGCCATTGTGATCTACATGGCACTTGTAAAGTAATGAACATCCATCTCTTTCTGCTACAATATATATAAACATTTAAATAAGAATCATTACAAAAAGTATAAGAAAGGCTTTTAATAAGATATATTACAATATATTATTTATAGATTTGCTAAATAAAAAAAATTCATGGAATAATCAGTAATTAATTTTTTTAATGACTACTAGCTTGCTGATTCTGAAGACTGACTCTGCTCCTGTTCAGCAACTGCTAATGCTGCAGCAGCTTTTCTGTTTCGTTTTGCGTAGAGGTAACTTCGAGGATGAATTGGTAAAAATCCACTTAAACCTAAATGCAATTATAATAAGTATATTAATATTACAATCTGTAAGTTTTATCTGTAACAAAAATTTTTTTTTATCCATAAAATGTTATTTTAAAATTGTGTTTAAAGATGGCATGCACAGATAAATTATAACTAGTGATAAAGCGTTATCACACTGTCTTAGTACGCTATTTCCTACTTACCTTATCAGTTTTCAAGCAGAGACTTTTATTTATATAGTTGTATTCTGAATAAATCAGGTTCATTATTTATCTTGAAATTTTTTAATTCTAGTTGAGAATAACTAAATACATATTCACAAAATAGTAATAACATAAAAGCTAAAGATTTATTGATCAAACCTCAACCCTAGAATTATCGGTGCTCAAATGTCATAGTATCTGCTAAGTTTTTTTGATTATTTTTTGCTCTGTGAGATTTGCATAAATGAAAGAGGGTTAAAGATTTCAGAATTGATTCTCATGTGAGTAAGATAAATTAAAAAAAAAACAAAAACCTTGTTTCAGATCGATTGAAAGCTTAAATATGCAATTTGTGACTAGAGTGCTTGAATGTCATATGACTTCCTGGGCAATAAATCATACAATTATATATTATACATAATAAATGAGCTAAATAAAAAAAAAAAAGTTTGCATAAGAAATCGTCAATAACTAAAAAAAAATACTATTCATTACATGCACAATTTTACTGACCATAATTTTATAATGACATAATTTACAAAGACTTTAAAGTTTCAAATACAAAAAAAAAAATCACTGTTTTTTATTTTCTTTACATCAATTACCAGTAGTTAAATTACGGTCATTATTATAAATGAAATTAAGAATTATTTGCTAAATTTAGATATAAATAACATTTCATTTAACATCACAATAGCCTGTAAAAGAAACATATCACTAAATAGTACAGTGATTAATGCATTCATTTGTCAAATTCACAATGTAGGTTTTGAATCTGGACAAACATGGACATTTTTTAAAAAGTAAATCAGGATTTGTTCTTTTTAGATAGTTTGCTGATGGTCACTCTTGTTATTCATCCAATTATTAATCAGTATGTGGATAATAGCTATTTTTTGCTGAAGGGTAAAGAGACAATTTAATTAAGGATAGTCAAATGAAGTAAATTCATTGACCATATTTCAAAAATATGTTAGTAATATAATGGATCATCACTGATAAAGGAGGTACGGCTTACTTTAAGCTTGTTAAAAAAAAACAATATCTATGGCAGACATAATAAAAAAATGTATTCAGCTAGCATCACAATGAGCAATTTTCAGAACAGTAATTCTTATTAGTGCTTTTCTTGTCTTTATATCTTAATTAGCAAGAAAAAGCAAACAAACCAAAAAACAAACACCTATAAACACTATTTTTACTAATAAACTAGAAAACAAAAATGAAATAAAATTTTTGCTAAAAATGAAATAACAAGTGAACTAATCATAATATATTATTTGATAAAGGTGAGTTTTCAATAATAAAAGATCAAACAAACTCATCGGAAATGCAAATATTCTAATAGCTATTGGCAAAAGTTACTGCGATCAGTCATAGCAATCTTTAATAAAAAAATTATTCCAGCATCTTGCGTGAAAAGTAATGATCTTAAGGTGAGAGATATACATATAACAAATACATATAAGTGTGAGGTATATATATATATGGAAAATAAAATGATAGCTTTTCAGAGACTATAATCTAAAATTAACTGAAATATTTTAGATTAGCAGCTTGCAAAGCTATTTTAAAAAAAAATTAACACTCATAATCTATAAAATATAAAAAAAAATCCATTAGCGATGCTTTTTTAAAAAAATTGGGGTTGCTTTAGATAAATAAAGTGTCCATAAATTATTTTTATTATTAAGTAAATCAATCCAAAAAAAAAAAGTCAATTCATCAGAATGAACAACGATGTTTGGTTTTTCAGATTCTTTAACTGAATATTCATTATTGTGATAATGCCATTGTTTCTTCTTTCAATTTTATGAATATTATTAACTTTTGTAAATTACATATACTCTCATATAATCAAAATAAGACAACTTCAACCCGGCCATCGAAGTTTCAAGTGAAAATCTAATTAATGTGATCTATGTCCAAATTTTACACCCACAGAAAGTAGCAAATAATTCTGATATTCATTTTGAGTTACATTTGTTAATATAAAAATCTTTTTTAGATTTTTCACTATAACTCTCAGTGCCAGATTGAGGTAGTCTTTCAACAGTTCAATCCTTAAATGTTAATGAATGATAAAAAAACCAAAACTTTTACATCTTTAACAGCAGTTTTAAAATGAATTGAATTCCTATTATCATAACTGTATCTAGGAATAACCCCATCATTTCATTTTATTCTTTAACTTTCCTTATAAACATAATTTGATCATTTTCAGTCATAAGTCTGATACCATCAGCACATCAGTTGTTAATATTTCTTTCAAAACTGAATTCAATTTCTCATTTGAAAACAGTAATATATAGAAGAGCTGATTCATTCAATTTTTGAATAAATAAATCCATTTCCAGCTAACTACAAACTTTACAATCTAGGTTATGAATGGCTGTCTGTTCCTAGCCATTTGAACTTTGATAATCTGTCTTTATAATTAAATTCATAGAATATTCAATCAACAAAAAAACTAGCAATAAAATCAAGATCTGCAGACCAAGTTCAAAAAGAGAGCAAAACACAAAATTTATGTTAAAAAAGATTAAAGAAGACTCAGCATTATCACAAAATTTCAGATAACATATTATGAAGAGATTAGTGACTAAGTGTTTAGCTTTTAGAGGATTATTAGATTTGCCAAGATCAATTTAAAAAAAACTGATAAATAAATATTGCATATGGAAGTATGCAATACAATTCAATAGCAGCATAAACAGGTCTCATCAATATACAAAGATACTATATTCATTACCAAATTTATATATCACTTCAATGATTACTATTAACCATGTAAAAATCGACTCCATAGCTTTCAAGAATATTAGAAAAAGCTGCTAAAAAGTCATTTACAATACTCACTTTACAAAAATATTCATTACATAATTTAAAATTAACTTACGAGAGAGTGCAAGTCTCTCAGCGCTTGTGATTATTAATAGCCAATCAGATCGTAAATACTGGGACAACGATTTAACAAGAAAAGAGTGGTAACCACTCTTAACTTTACTTGTCTGTCTATATATCCAAGCCAGTCCAAAGTACTTATATCTGAAAGTGTGAATATTAAATACCTTCACACACTACTCACTGACTTCAAATTACAAACATACAGCATGAAATCTTTAGATTCACTATGCAGTAGATTATCGATGTTATAAATTGCAGAAATATATGTAAATAATATTTATTTTCAAAGCGCAGATGATTTGAAATTAACTTACGAGAGAGTGCAAGTCTCTCAGCGCTTGTGATTATTAATAGCCAATCAGATCGTAAATACTGGGACAACGATTTGACAAGAAAGGAGTGGTAACCACTCTTAACTTTACTTGTCTGTCTATATATCCAAGCCAGTCGTTACCACTCTTTTCTTGTTAAATCGTTGTCCCAGTATTTACGATCTGATTGGCTATTAATAATCACAAGCGCTGAGAGACTTGCACTCTCTCGTAAGTTAATTTCAAATCATCTGCGCTTTGAAAATAAATATTATTTACATATATTTCTGCAATTTATAACATCGATAATCTACTGCATAGTGAATCTAAAGATTTCATGCTGTATGTTTGTAATTTGAAGTCAGTGAGTAGTGTGTGAAGGTATTTAATATTCACACTTTCAGATATAAGTACTTTGGACTGGCTTGGATATATAGACAGACAAGTAAAGTTAAGAGTGGTTACCACTCTTTTCTTGTTAAATCGTTGTCCCAGTATTTACGATCTGATTGGCTATTAATAATCACAAGCGCTGAGAGACTTGCACTCTCTCGTAAGTTAATTTCAAATCATCTGCGCTTTGAAAATAAATATTAATTACATAATTTAATAAAATGTTTATTCTTATTACGATTTTTATATAGATTTTAAATATTTATACTTTTCCAAATTTTTATCAATTTTAATAACTGAAATACAGGCTTGTTATATACCTGTGGCTATATATATGTAATATAGGGTATATGAGCACAGACTTTCACACCACCCACCTCTCTCCACTTTATCTAATAACACTGATACACCTAAACACATATATGCTGAAAAGATAAATAATCACCAATATACGTATTTCATGCTAAACCAGCAATATATATAGTAAAAGTGCTCAGATATATATTAAGATAGACTATTCTCATAGTTTAATGGACAGGCTTCAATCCACTCCAACTCTTCAACCGTCCATCCAATTGAAAATCTGATGATGGAATGCTCAAAGGCCACCCTGAGGCCGAGATTATTGTCACACCCATGTTGACCTAAGGTCAATCTGAACCCCACATGTACAGGACATAATCCATTTAATATATATGCAAGGATGGGCAGACATCTCTATAATGTAATAACTGAAACACAGGCTTGTTATATACCTGTGGCTATATATATGTAATATAGGGTATATGAGCACAGACTTTCACACCACCCACCTCTCTCCACTCTATCTAATAACACTGATACACCTAAACACATATATGCTGAAAAGATAAATAATCACCAATATACGTATTTCATGCTAAACCAGCAATCATCAGTTGGTCCAGACTATCATCTTTACACACATATATAGTATAAGTGCTCAGATATATATTAAGATAGACTATTCTCATAGTTTAATGGACAGGCTTCAATCCACTCCACACTCCAACTCTTCAACCGTCCATCCAATTGAAAATCTGATGATGGAATGCTCAAAGGCCACCCTGAGGCTGAGATGTTGACCTAAGGTCAATCTGAACCCCACATGTACAGGACATAATCCATTTAATACATATGCAAGGATGGGCAGACATCTCTATAATGTAATAACTGAAACACAGGCTTGTTATATACCTGTGGCTATATATATGTAATATAGGGTATATGAGCACAGACTTTCACACCACCCACCTCTCTCCACTCTATCTAATAACACTGATACACCTAAGCACATATATGCTGAAAAGATAAATAAACATCAATATATGTATTTCATGCTAAACCAGCAATCATCAGTTGGTCCAGACTATCATCTTTACACACATATATAGTATAAGTGCTCAGATATATATTAAGATAGACATATGTATTAAATGGATTATGTCCTGTACATGTGGGGTTCAGATTGACCTTAGGTCAACATGGGTGTGACAATAATCTCGGCCTCAGGGTGGCCTTTGAGCATTTCATCATCAGATTTTCAATTGGATGGATGGTTTAAGAGTTGGAGTGTGGAGTGGATTGAAGCATGTCCATTAAACTATGAGAATAGTCTATCTTAATATATATCTGAGCACTTATACTATATATGTGTGTAAAGATGATAGTCTGGACCAACTGATGATTGCTGGTTTAGCATGAAATACGTATATTGGTGATTATTTATCTTTTCAGCATTTACGTGTTTAGGTGTATCAGTGTTATTAGATGGAGTGGAGAGAGGTGGGTGGTGTGAAAGTCTGTGCTCATATACCCTATATTACAATTAATTTTGTGGCAATGTTTTTCTCGAACTTACATGTCTTGTTATTTAGAATAAACAATCTGCAGCATTCATCAGTTCTGAATCGAATTTAATTTCCCTCATTGTATATTTATTGTACACGCTGAAAAATAAAATCACAATATGAAATGCTAACTCCTTTGTTAGAGCATTTGAATTCCTTAACATTTATTTCACAATAAGATTTTCTAACCCTCCCATGCCCCCTCCCCCACTCCCCCATCATTATTTTTCAAAAACACAAAAACCTTCACCCTCTGGTATTGTTTGCGGGGCTCTTTTTTTTTTTGGTTTTTTTTGCTTTTTTTATATTATTTTGTGTTTTTGTGGTTTGGTTTTTTCTTTTTTTCTTGGTTTTTTCCCACTTGTGTTTTATGGGGTGGTGGTTGTTGTTATTTTTTGGGGGTCCAAAATTCTTAGATTCTGGGGGTTGTATTTTGTTCTGTTACTATAAAAATTTTTTATTTTTTTTTTTTAATTTTAATATTTTTTTTATTTTCTTTTTTATTTTTTTGTTGTTTAGTTGGGTTAGAGGGGTAAAGGGGGAGGGTGGGGGTGGTTTTTTTTCATCTAGAGCTTCTGCTTTAGGTCCCTCTCCTCTCACTACTCTTGCCGGAATGCTGCAAGAAACCAAATAGAAGTGGGGTTTTGGTAGATTATAGATTAGATTTTGAGTATTTTTTTTTTCCCTTTTTTTTCTTTTTTTTTTTTTGTATTTTGTTTTTTTTTGTTTTGTTTTTTTTTTTTTTTTTTTATAAGATTTCGTAATTATATACGTTCCTATACTTGGCAATTTTTCAATTAATTACTAACAATTTAATAAAACGGTAATATTGTTTCCAATGGCAACAATATATATTTAAAATATGTGCACAAAATTCTTCCACTGCAGAACACCTTGGCGAATGTTAGGCAAAAAAAAAGTTTCTGAATTGTATGCTTAATTTATGTGAATAGTTCAACAATAACTCTCATAGAGATAAAACTTTAAGGCTAATTATTCATGCATATTATTAGAAATAAACTGCACTGAATTTTAATTTGGGAACAAAAAATATATACCTATCTGCATATCTAAATTAATTTTTTAATTACCTAATAATTCTTCCACAGGTTTTGTTAAATGAGCTCCTCTGCCTAACCAATATCTCACTCTATCAAAATTAACGGCACATATTCGTTCATTGTGTTCATTAGCCATGGGATCAAAACTTCCAAGTTGTTCCGCGGGAATGCCATTATGAGGTTTACTTCTTTCTATAGCTACAATGTTAAGATATACTCGGTGGACACAACCTAGACGAACTAAACGAATAGCATAAATTGCTCTAACCATATTGCCTCTATCAAAATAAAAAGGAAAAACAGATCAATTAATGAAAAATAATAAGTACACAAATATCAATAAAAAAGCTAAGTAATTAGGGTAAATTTTATAATATCTCAAGCAAATATGCTTTGTACATTAAAATATATAACATCACTTCTATGAATAGAATCTGGTTCGCTGCTAAATGCTTAAATTGACGAGAAATAACGTAAGAGATCTTAACATTCGCTAGAAATGATTTAACTATACTTTATATTTGCAAAATACAAATGAATATACTATTACATGTAATTGTACCCAACGAACTATAGAAGTTATCGTATTTTCACAATATTACAAAAGGTAGTAAGAAAAATATTTAAACAAAACATATAAATACCTCAATCTAAAATGATTCCACGTGACAGTAAACGTCACGAAATTGCTAAAATTGTCGTCCACATTATAAAATGGCGACTACGTTGGAAGACAAATCTATTTGGGAGGATGGAGAGGTAATAGCGATTCAATTCATTTTAACTTATTTGTAAAGATTTTTTTTTTCCATCTTAAATAAAAATATAAAATTATATTTAATGAAAATAATTTTTAAAGTAAATTTTATATATTTTGAGAATCAAATTTCATTTGTCATTGTATAATATTTGTTTTTTTCCGAACTCAAAATTTCTGTAAATGTTTATTTTTTAAAATGGTCTTGACGATTTTTGTTACATTTCCTTTTTTTTTTTTTAAGTATAGTATTGCAAATATATAATATAATTGAGAAATGTTAAATCTTCAAAATTTATTATAATATAATTTGATATTTATATATCTCGTGTGGTGGTGCTGTTTTTGTTTATATATGTAAGCTCATTAATTTCTAGCAATAATTTTAATTCTTAATTCAATAAGCAAGCATATCTGTATATTTTGTTGTAAGAATAAATAAATGAAATTAAAGAAATTTCAGATGCATGTTATTAAAATTTCAAAACTTTATTAAAAGTAGGATTTTTTAAATAAATAGATTTTTAAGTCAAACAATAATATTTAATAATATTTAAAAAATAACTAAATAAAATGAATTTGTGAAATGATTTACAAGATAGTTTTAATTATTACCGCTTTAACAAAAAGTTTTAACATAAAAGAAGAATGTGTAAATTATATTTGTGTTTATATGTTGGACTATTTCCATCACCTAATATTAAATATTGAATGTCTTTAGAAAAATATAACTTTACTTAAATTTTCCAATTACATTCAACTGATAGTAATAGCATACATGTTAGTATATATCCAACATTTCTATTATTCTCTTCTCTTATTCAGATGTTGTAGGCTTGATCAATGACAGAGTAATAGCATGATAATCACATCTGGACTTTTAGATTCTTGAATATGAATTCTAAGGTAACACTAACTGAGTTATTCTGCCAAAGGCAAGTCAGTAGAAATTTCATACACTTATCTATGAGGTACCTCCTAATTTCTACACTTTTCCATAAGAGCAAAGTTAATTAATGGTTTCCGAACATATATATAAAATCATACTAGGTTGATGTATGGGGTTATTCGCAATTGTCATGTGAGTAACTTCTTGGAATTTTTTTTTTTTGTATTTTTTTCTCCAATATTTTTTGTATTTTCCCAAGCAAATATATGTTCATTAGTATGCATAGTCTGCTATTTTAGACACTTCTATTTTCTAATCATCAGTTTTTACTCTTGCAATTACTTTTCAATGGTGTGACTTGTCTCGCAAATATAAGTCCTTCGACATTCATATTGTATTTCATAGATGTAGTTTTTGCTTTTCAATATTTCAGTATAGGTTTTCTAGATGCTAGAATTTCTCATAATTTGATATGGCTCTGGAAAATTTTTCCGATGTTATATTGATTGCAGATTTCCTTATTTTGTCTGTTATTCCTGGTAATTGTTTTTTCCTTTGATATTCTTTTCGTTGTGTATTTAAGGTTTTCTTAATGACAGCCGATAACCATTTTTCATGAGAATTTGTTCTATATAGGTCTTTTCTTTTTCTAAATCATTGTTTTCTGAACAAACTTCTGTTCCATAGTGATAGTCTAACTCCAAGTTTTATGTTTTTGATGTGATTGAATTTGTATGCTAAGTATTTTCCTGTGTGGGTTTTCTGTAAATTAGTTTTGATTTTGTCATGAGGAAAATTTTGTTACTAGAATATCTAAGAATGTCAATTATTGTTTTGATTCTATTGTGAATTTAATTGAAAGACATATATTATTGATGTGTTTCCAGAAAGTGTATAGTAGTACTTCACCATGTGTCCGTACAATAAATGTATCATCAACTTTAACAGAGCCAAACATTAGATGGGTATGGAATAGTCTTTACGATTGTGATTCAAGTTCTTCCATGAAAATATTCCTAATCAGTGGTCACACTGGTGAGCGCTTAGCCATCCCTTGATTTTGTTGGAAGAATTCTGTGTTGTATTGAAAGTATGTTATTGTTACAAGAATGTTAATAGTTTCATTATATTATCAATAGGAAGAGTTGTTCTGGTTTGTAAGCTTTTATTACCATATAAGCATTGTCTTACAATAGACAACGCTTCTTCACAAAGGTACATTTTTGAATAAACTTTTCACATCAAAGATTACTAGTGTGTCAGTTTTTTCAATTTTCCTGTTCTTGATTAATTCTAAAAAGTGCTTAGAATCCCTGACAAAGTATTGGATCATGTATGCCAGCAACATCTGAAAAAGAGAGAGTAATAATACCAATTGAAACATTGTCTATGTATTAACCTGTGTACTATTACTATCAGTTGAATATAATTGCAAAATTTAAATAACATTAGATTTTTCTAAAGACATTGAATATTTAATATTAGATAATAGAAATAGCCCATGATATAAGTATAACCAAAATGCCATCACAAATCTTCAGCCAAACACTGAGTTATGTTGTACCTAGTATTATATTGATGGCTCCTCAACTCAGATCATGAAGTAGAATTTTTTTTATCTGATTGTTATACATATAACTGTTTAATATTATGCATATATATTTACTTATATTATATATAGAGCTCACAAATAAACTCTTAATAAGCTTTGCAGAATATCCCCAACCCAGACCGGTTTCTGCTACTAGCATCCTCAGTGAGGTGCTAGGATATTCAAGCATTAGTCTAAAAATACCAAGACAAGCCCAGCACTTTATCTAATGTATAACTATTAAGTAGAAAATCTGAAATTTTCAGATATCCATATGTCTTCCAATTCAGCTATTTTAACTTAAATAGCCACATGGGAGTGAACTAAGTGCAGATACACCATATATTAATAACTTTAGCAATATAAAATCGCCAAAGCTTTAATAGTAAACAAAATTACATTATACATTAGATAAAGTGCTGGGCTTGTCCTGGTATTTTTAATCTAATGCTTGAATATCCTAGTACCTCACTGAGGATGCTAGTAGCAGAAACCGATCTGGGGTTGAGGATATTCTGCAAAGCTTGTTAAGAGCTTATTTGCGAGCTCTATATATAACATTTGTAATATAAGCTTATTAAATTAGGTCATGTGACATCTGACTTTATTTTTTTTTTTGTAATTTTTTATTAAGGCTTTGGCGATTTTATATTGCTAAAGCTATTAATATATGGTGTATCTGAACTTAGTTCAGTCTCATATGGCTATTTAAGTCAGATAGCTGGATTGGAAGACATGGATGTCTGAAAATTTCAGATTTTCTACTTAATAGTTATATATTGGATAAAGTGATGGGCTTGTCCTGGTATTTTTAATCTAATTCTTGAATATCCTAGCACCTTACTGAGGATGCCAGTAGCAGAAACCCATCTGGGGATATTCTGCAAAGCTTGTTAAGAGCTTATTTGTGAGCTCTATATATAACATTTGTAATACAAGCTTATTAAATTAGGTCATGTGACATTTAACTTTATTTTTTTTTGTAATTTACATATATATATATTTACATATATATATTTTATAAAATGGTGCGGACAAGTTGAAAATGATATAAGAAAGTATAACTGTGAACTAAAGGCAAGCCGTAGAAGAGAATAAAAGTTTCAAGAGTGTAAAACAACATTTTCTGCAATAAAAAAAAAAGATGGAATTATTATTAAAAAGAGAGATGACACCATGAAATGGGTAGAATACTTCTATCAAGAATTATATAGTAATAAAGAACAAGTATCTCCTATATCTATTATATCTTCCAAATTGCACAGAATTTTAAATGAAGAAGTGAGGCATGCAATTGAATATATGAAGAAAGGAAAAGCTCCAGGCAATGATGGAATTATAATTGATAAATTAAAAGAAGCAGGTGAAGAAATAGAATTTTTTTTAGCAAAGTTATATACCAAATGTCTAAGTGATAAAGATGTACCAAATGATTGGAGGAATGCAGTATTAATATTAATATTTAAAAGAGGTGGTAAAGAAGATATTAGAAATTACAGACCTGTCAGCCTTTTATGAGTTTTATACAAAATTTTTACCAAGATAATTACACTTCGTCTATATGGAACATTGGATTTCCACGAACCAAGAGAACAAGCTGGATTTAAAAGTGGTTTTAGTACAGTAGATCATATCCAGGTATTGAGAGAAGTTATAGAAAGGACAAATGAATATGAGTTGCCATTATGTTTTGTATTTGTAGATTATAAAAAGGTATTTGATTCTATAAACATTTCTTCAGTGATTAAAGCATTGGATCATCAAGGTATAGATCCAGGATATTGTCATATTTTAAAGAATATTTATAAAAATGCAATGGCAACAATTAGAAGGGTGTAAGACAGGGTGACTCCATATCTCCAAAACTTTTTACAGCAGTGCTGCAAGAAGTATTTTGTAGATTAAAATGGGAAGCTAAAGGAGTGAAAGTAAATGGAGATTATTTAAGTCATTTAGATTTTGCAGATGATGTAATTGTTTTTGCAAATGATGCTTTAGGGCTGCAGGAAATGTTGCAGAAGTTATCAGATGAAAGTAGGACTAAAGATAAATGTTAAAAAGACCAAAGTAATGTTTAATGGATTTTCTCAAAATATGAAAATAAAGATTGATTATGATGAGTTAGAAGAAGTTAACAGCTACAAATACCTTGGTCAGATTATTAATACAGATGGAAACATAATGGATGAAATTAATCATAGAATTAAACTTGGTTGGAGTGCTTTTGGTAGAAATAACTTGATACTAAAAAGAAATATGCCTATGTGTTTGAAAAGGAAGGTGTTTTACCAGTTCTTACTTATGGATCTGAGACTTGGACACTTAATAGAAGAGCAATACAGAGACTTCAGACCACTCAAAGAAGTATGGAGAGATGCATGTTGGGAGTAACAAGAAGAGATCGAACCACAATATATGGGTAAGAGAACAAACAGATATTACTGACCTCATTGAAAAAATTAAAAGACTGAAGTGGAGTTGGGTTGGATATATTGCTAGAAGAGATGATAATAGATGGACAATTGAAATCTTGAACTGGAGTCCAAGAGATTGTAAAAGACCCAGAAGGAGACCATATATGAGATGGATGAAATATGAAAAATCTGCAGGGGTGATATGGAGAAGAGAAGCTAAAGATCGGAGAAGATGGATTGAACTTGGGAGAGAGACCTTTATCCTGCAGTGGATTGATAATGGTTGATGATGATGAGGATTTACATTCTATTTTTTTAATATTAAAAATAATTTTTTAAGAGTAAAATGTGAAATTCATTAAGGATTACAGTACAAAATAAAGATATAATCATAAATGAAAAAGATGACATTTTGGATTTATTAAATCTGTACTTGTTAGTTGTGAGACCATGAGAAAATACTTATATGTATATGACATTTTGTATTTTGTGGACTTGCATGGATTTATCTGAGATTTCTTCTGTTTGGCCTAACTATATATATATATTATAATTACTTTTTTTTTCTATTTATTGTACAGTTCATTTAAATTTAAATTAATTTACTGTTTTGGAAAAAAAGATGTTTACCCATTAATTTTTTGTTTTATTTTTATGTTTTCTTCTTTTTGCCTTGTTTTCTTTTATTTGTTTTATTCATTTAATTATTTTTTTTAAAGCCTAATTACTTATATTTATATTGTGGAACTGCAGTATAGAATGTAGTGATAGACATTAATTGAAAATTATTTAAACTGCATGGTAGAAAGCCTTCACAAACTATTTCCATATACTGAAAATTTTATATTTAGATGGGGTGCTGTTCATATTATTGCCTAGAGACAGTATTGATTTCAAAATAATAATTTCATCTTACTGTGAGTGTTTTGTCGTCAATAGCAATGACAATTATTCATAAAATTTGAAAATGTACCAATATGTATTCCAATAAAAAAAGTCTCAGATAATGATAGCACATATTACTTCTTTTTGATAATCTATTGGTTAAGACAAAAGTGATTTTATTTTACTTCTTGAATTATATATTCAGCTATGAAGTAATTATGAGCTATGGATTCCATTTCTAATTTGTAGTAAGTATTATATCTCCAATAATTTACTTTCCAAAATTATCCACAAGTCAGTTTTTTTTTTGTCTGCACATTAAATCCAGATATTTTATGCTAGAAAACAAAATTCATTATGAATTTATTTATTTAGCATTTGTTTTTGTTTTTTTATTAATTTGCTTAATTATTAAGAAAATATAAAGTAACTTTTAGAGATTTGAACTAGGAGATAGAATCACTTAATGGCTTTTAATTCTGCTACTGCAATCCTTACTGACACATTTGTTTTTGTCCACATCTACATAAGTCAATGGTTGTTAAATGTCCTTAAAAATAAATAAATAATCAAGTGGTTTATTATTTAGAAGTTCACAAGAAATTCAGGTGCTGTAAATGAAAGAGCTGAGCTTCATGGTTCTTAGTTGTTGAGTGTGCCACTTTACTACTATACAAATTAAACAGGGCATTATATTCCCATTATAAAATAGATGAGTGCAATGACCACAGGTTATCCTGATTCTATTGACAAGATTCCAGTAATATCTCAGAAGATCAAATTCTATTAGCTTTATTGTTAGGTCTGGAGGGAAAGAATGCTTGGAATCTCATAAGAAGACTGTTTTTTGATGTTTTGGCTGTATATTTTTTTCTGAATATCCAGAAAGAATCTTGACTTAAAATGAGCTTTAAGTGGTGAAAGCCTATCTTGAGTCATTGGCGAGTTCAATCTACTTAACAACTTTTTATACATTTTCATGAGGTATGTTCTCATATCTTATGGAAGGAGGTATGTTCTCATATCTTATGGAAGAATATATGTAAGAAGAGGAAACCACTATAGAAAAATAAACTTTACTACACTTAATTTTTTTCATGGTAATATTTTATTGAATATCAAAAATAGTGTTGGCATTTTTTCTGCAAATATGGTCCCAGTATTCAGCAATAGAATATGCTAGTGTGAAAGAAGCTGTTTGTAAAGGGTTGCTTCAACTGCAAATAGTGTCAGTGACTTTTCCAAAGAGATTATTTCTAGAAATTATTTTAGATCTAACTTTAAATAAATGAGTAAAATAAATTAAGCTATGATCGAACTTTACTTCTAAATTATATTGTGTTTCAATCTATTGTTGCAAAAAGTTATATTTAGGTTATGAAATGTTTCTCTATTGTTTAGATGAAAAGTTGAGCATATTGCCTTTTTTAAACTTATCATATTCTTATTGAGATCTCTTTACGGAACAGCATAGATGAATTTCCGATATTCTATAGCTGGAAGATTACTTATGAATACATTGAAGTCGATGAGAGAACTAACTTTGTGATAGACCAGTCTGTAAAATTTTGTATCTATTACAGTTATCATTTAGTGTCATTCAATTTTTTTAATTGGAGTACATTTCGTCAAGTAAGTTGATAATTTTCCTGCATTTAAAGATTTTAGAAACCACTATGGAAAAATTAAAAATCTAGTTGAAAGGCTTTAGTATTTTTAATTTGATTGATTGTAAAAAATACTTTTAAAACAACTATTATTGTCATTGCTAACAAGATTTCCAGTCTTAAATAACTCCCTGCTGAACCCAAGATTGATAGAACAAGGATAAGCATTATTAAAGCAGAATTGCAATCTTCTTTTTCATAATGTTTATCTAATATCATTCTAATAAAACAAGGACATATTTGCTCCTATCTTAAAACAGGGAAGATCTCAGCAGCAGATCGTTTACTTTCAGAATCTGAATAATTTGAGATCTAAACTGAAAGTGTGGTTAGCAAAAACTGTTTTTAACAACTTTATTCATATAGAAACTGTTTAAAAAATTTAACCTAAAAGCAAAACAATTGTAGTTCTTAAAATCAAATAAACCCATCAATGATCCAGAAATTGTGAAAGACAAGCTCCTCTAATTTGATTCAACGAGAATAATGTTTGAAATTTGGATTTTTAAAGAGTTACAGATATAATCAAAAATAGGAATGAATTTTTCTCCAAAATTTTTAGGAAGCCCTGTACTGAATTCTCTTGTCCATTAATGCATTTATCGTTTTCATAACAAAATAAGTGTATAATCTCTTACAAAAAAATAAATCAAAACATATTAAAAAAATCCTTGGAAACAATGTAATGTTCTCATTCCCTTTAACTCTTTAAAAGTATTTAGAAACTAAATACAATAGTGGCATGATATATATATAAAAAAAATAAGAGGAAAAGAATATTAATAGGTTTTTATTATAAGTAATTTAAAAATTGTACCTATATAAAGTGAGTTAATATTGGGTTTCTTTTTAATCATTTCACTGTTTGTTTTGTTAGACCCCCTCCCCTCCATTTAGTCTGGCCTTATGATATTACTTAAGCATAAACCTTGTTATTATATCTCTTTTTTATAATATTTCCAAAATATTTTGATTGTCAACTAATCAGCATCAATGCAGTCATGAAAAAGAAGACCATTGAAATATTTATTGATAATACATTTTAAAGGATTATTGTTTTTCTCTTCACTAGTGAAAATTGTAATTATAAATATGTGACTTTTCGCATGTGTTAGTGAAGCTATAATTATACTTAAAATAATGTGTAATAGGTCTGCTCACTAACGCATGTGAAAAAAGTCGCATAGACCTATTACACATTATTTTAAGTATAATTATAGCTTCACTAACGCATGCGAAAAAAGTCACATATTTATAATTATAATTCATTGAATTAGACAATGCCTTTTCAAAAGTAGCATAGCATAAATTATTTCCACAGTTGAGCAGACAAGCTTTTCAAACACTGATAATAAATTAATTTTTAATCTATACAGTGATCAAAAACAATTTTATTTAAAAAAATGCTGCAAAATGTACAAGAGAGATGAAGCTTAGTTTAAAATAGAGTTAAAAGAATTATTTCTATATTGGATTTTTTTGTTTACCATTTCTTTTTAATGAATATTTCAAGTAAATTGTTGATACAAAAAATTACCAAATGTTTGAATAATACAAATAGAAAATCTCTCTATGCGTAAAGTTTCGTGAGAAAAAAATAAAAATGAAATATCTAAACATTTATTGAAATGCATATTTAGCAAGATTAAAATAAAAACTGTCAACTGTCATAAAATAAATTCTTAAATGTTTATACTCTATAGCAGCGGTTCCCAACCTTTTTGCACTTAAGAGCACATTCTATAATACCGGCCAGGTGGCAGGCACCATTTATTTTTTCAATGTAAATTTATAGTTGGATATATAATAGACTTTTTTACGCTTTAAAAGTATAGCATGCCCTACAATTTGATCACAATATACTGTAATACAATAATTTATAAGAAACCTTCAAAATTAAATTTATTTGTATCAGATAAATAATTTTTTATCGTGTTCGGATAGAGGTGGGCACACAAAAAATGATCTGCGGGCGCCATGGTGCCCACGGGCATAGGGTTGGGGATCCCTGTTCTATAGCTATATTATGAAAAATAAAAAAAATTCAATGTGTATATTGTTTCTTAAGAAAAAATTAGCAGTAATAAAAACAGTATCTAAACATTTACCAATATGTACATTTAAAAACTTGTTTGTAATTTTAACATGAAAGAATATTCTTAATAAAAGAAGTTGTACAAACAAGATGTCCAACAAGACTTTTGAGTTATTTCAATTTTTTGTAGAGTATTTACTTTGTGAATACATCTTATGGAAGTCCAAATATTGGGATGGAAACAGTCAAGTGATATGAAACATTAATACTATCTATCAGTCCGGTATGTTGATTGTCTTCTGTAGATCTTTTAAATTCTTAAAACATATTTCAAGTGATAATATCAAATCTTGATGACCTTCTGCATTGTTGAATTACTTTTCTAATGTAAATACCTTCAAAGTATTCATCAATATTATTTCTATTATTTTAAAAGCTTGTTACTTTGTCTGTTGGTGAAAAGTAGTGATGGTAAAAGCTAGGTCAAAGTTCATCCACATTTGTAAGGAAAATATGAATCATTGTACAGTTATGAAAGACTTGATTAAAAAAAAAATTTTTTTTTTTTAAGACTATTTAGACTCAAATTTTTTTAAAAAATCTTATTTTAAATTTTGCGTATAGTAAAACTGTTATAGTCTCATTTAGCATTACTTTTCCAAAATCAATTATTATGCTTCTTGGATGTAAAATTTCTTTAACATTTGTTTGCTTCTCAAAAAAAAAAAAATTGTATATATTCCTTCAGTTTATTTGTCGAAAAATAATAAAAACAAAGCACAGCCTGATTCCCTATAAAAGCATATACTTTTTACCAAGGCAAAGGTGTTTACTGTAAATGAGAAAAATGTTTATTTCTATTCTCAAAATGGCTTTACAGACTGAAAAAGGAAGATAAGTTTATAAAGAGTTTTTTTTTAGGTCAAAATTATTTATATATAGGTTATGGTTTTTCAAACTAAATAAATAAAACTGATTTGCAATTTTGAACATAATACATTATTTAAAGTGTGTGTTTTTAACAAATGTGTAATATATTATGTCGTTTTAAAAGATACCCATATTTAATGATTGTTTGTTCTTTTTGCCCCCCCCCCCAGGAGGTGGATGGGTAGGAATATTTCTTAGAATTGTATATAAAATCATAAGTTGATCTAAAAAAAAAAAACTGCAGGATATAAAAAAAAAAAAAGAGACTTCCATCAATTAATGATTGAAAATATTCACTGCTAGAAACAAAATTTATGGAACAATTGTCATACTCGGTTATAACAAACATTCGTAGCTGATATTTTTATATTGAAATTAGAAAGCACATATTAAATTCTTTCATTAAAACAGATGTTAAAAGATTAAGAGTCTTAAAATGCATTCGGAGATACCTAAAGAAAATGGGGAGGACAGAAGATATTGCATTTGACAGATAAATGCTTTGTTTATAAATTGGAAGATTTATACTGGATGGCTGTATGCATGCTTTATTACAGAAATGTAATGAAGTACAAGAGAGCAAATAAAAAAAGTGTTCTTATTACCATATGAATGTAAAAAAATACCACAATTATAAATATATTTCAAATTTGAATAATTTAGAAAATTGATAAAAATTCTAAGTATTTTTATATTTTATATGTTTGTATTATGTATATTTTAAGACATTGGGGGAAGAAGTTTTACGTATGTCTAATGATGAAGTTATAAGCAGAACAAGGCTTTTGGATAATGAAATTAAGGTGAGTGAATTATTTTGATTTCATGTTTGCATATATAATCACTAAGCAAATTTACAGGAAGTGGTATTAATCAACTGTTAAATGAATTAAAAATTTACTAGAATGATCACAAATAATGATGTATTACTTCTGTTGGCTGAAGTACAACTAAGGTTAAATAATTTCTCAAAAATATTAAAGTAATTGATCATATAAACTTTAAAAATTAGTATGAATTAATTTAAAAATAACAAATAGTAGGATGAGTGGGTGATGCTAGTATAAGCTAAGGATGAAAGTTAAAAATTAAATATAATAAGAATAGAGAAATTAAATAAAGAATATAATATCAAAATGGAATAAAAAAACTATTATTTCAATGCTAGAGTAGTGTACAAAATGAAAAGATTTAGCATGGCAATCAATATTATCATTATTTTTAACTTTTTTTCTATTACAGGGTGAAATGTGTTGCTCTTAATCCATAGCTTCTTCATATCATTCCGGCAAATTTTTTTTAATCATTCCCCTTACATATGATTATTTGTGACATGTTTTACGATTTCTTGGTATCTGTTTAAGCCTTTGACTATCCATCTACTGCCATTTCTTATAGTAATATGTACAATCCAATTCCATTTTAACTTTTTATTTTTTTTCCAATTATATCAGTGATCCCTGTGTTCTCTCATCAGTGCATTTTGCTTTTGATCTCTCTTTGTGACTTTCAACATAATTGTATAGTCTGAATTCCTTTTTTTCTTTTATTAAAAGTCCATATCTTAAATTCAAATCTAAAAACTGGCAAAACACAACTATTACAAATCTTCCTTTTCAAACATGTGGACATATAATTCCGAGTATATTTATACCTAAAGCATCTTTATGCAAGTTTATCTCTGATTAATTTCAGCAATTTAAATTTTCAATTTTATTAATAATCTGATCAAAGTATTTGTAATTACCAGCTGTATTTGTAAATATCCGCAAAATCTAGAGGATTTATCAATGTTAATCTTGTTAGTGTTAACATGTAATCTAATCACTACGCATTTTAACAAATATCCTTCTGAATTTGAAAATATTCTGTATCAGATGTTGCAAAGCTTTAATCACTGCTGAGATGCTTTAATAGTCAAAGAATGTTTTATAATCTACCAATTTAAAACATAATGGCAATTTGCACTCATTGATTCTTTCTATAACATTCTTAATATTTATTTGGATTGATGTGTTATATAACTTTTAAATTCAGTTTATTCTTTTGGTTGGTTATGTTCAAAGTTTTTTGTAAACAAGTTAGAAGATTAATAGGTTTGTAATTTTTATTTTATTTTTTGCCTTTCTTAAATTATTATTTTTATCATTTAGATGTTTTGTACATAACTTTGACAACAATTTTTCACTTGCTTTTCTTGTAAGATATCAATAATAATTTTATCATTTCTGGAGTTTTTCCATTTTTATGGTTTTAATTGTGTGATTAATTTGTAAATATTTGGCAATTTGATGTTGTAATTGTAGAAGTTATTTTGATTTCTTGTTCTATATTATTTTGTAGTTTTTGGTTCATGATTTCATTTTTTTTTAATATATAATAATAGTGCCATTTTTATTTATTTATTGCTAAAACAACTTTATTTCCAATACATGAGATGTTGGTTTTCCTTGTCAATTCAAAGCTATATTTATTTTAATTCTATTTTGCTACTTTTATTGTTTTATCTCATAGCTCTTGTAATATTTCCTATAGCTCTGAAGCATGATTTATGAGAACAATTAAATCATTTACAAAATCTAAATGTTTTACCAATCTATTTTTTTCACTTCTTTTGCTTCCTATAATCCATAAATTATTTTGTATAAAAATGCTACAAAATATTGAAGAGTGCTATAATCATCATATTGTCTAATTACTTCCATTGCATTTTGATAAATATTCCTTAGAGTTTAATGGTATCATGAATCTTTGTCACATATAACCAAAATTTTAGTCATATCTGATTCACATGCTATTTTATAGTAACATTTTATTGTTCTATTACTATTTTATAGAATTCTTGATATTTCATTATTTTAACTATGTTTTAATTACTTCCATGTTTTTTCCTTTTTTGCATATCTTATTCTTATTTTAATAGAAAATTTCTTATTGAATTTAATTTTTTTTTTTTTTTGTTGATGCTATTTCATTAGAATATTTATTATTTGCCTGATCTTGTTTAAATCTGAACTATTCTCAAAATCTATTAATATTTTTAAGCGATTTGAAATTTTTTGCTTAATTTATCAAAATATTTCGGAAAATTGGAAATATCAATTGTTAATATTATCTTTCTTCATTTTTTTTTCTCTAGATTTTCATTATCACATTTCTTATATCTCACTAATCAATGATCGTTCTCTGTTTTGAATCCATTAAGCATATTACAGTTTTGAAATATATATTTTCTATAGATTTAAATACTAATACAATTCAACTTTAATTTGAATACTTCCCATGTTTGTTTACTAAATAATTTATTTAAGATACAATATAAACTTTGATGTAAATTTGATTTATTATGATGATATTATTACAATTACTGACTTACTTAGTAGTAATATTAGAGCTAAGCTCATCCTATCGATATATCATGGTCACATGCTAGTTTTTGTATCGATATTTGATACATGTGAGTGCATAATCAGGAACCTTCAATATGTCATCAGTCAGCATTATATTACTGGCACTCTATAAAATAAAGTATTTCTTTATTAAAAAATAAAATATACTACTAGTAATTAACCATACCATATTTGGAGGTATCAACCAATTATTTATCTTATTTAAAATTAAAAGCCTGATAGTGATAATTATTTGCCATTCACACATCTTTCTGATATAAATAAATATATATAAGTGCATGATATATGTAACAGTTGTGATGATTTTTCAAGCATTGTAAATATAAATAATGAGATGCTCTCTAACTGTAATGTTCAATAATTCTTTGCAGTAAAAATATAGCTACGTCTTATTGTGCTCTAAGATTTTATATAGAAAATTATATTGCACAACGCAGCCAGAAGAATGAATGTTAGATTAACAAAGATTTTTATGGTGTTTAAATATCAAACATCTTAAATATCTCAGCTGATTTATCATTTACTCCTCTGGCTGAAGTTAATCAAAATAATTGTCCATATAAAATCGTGGAATGCGATCTTAGTGGTTGTATTCGTATTGCAAAAAAATATTGAACACTACAGCTAGAAAGTAGCTCAATTATTTATATTAATTGCTCTTCAAGAATCATCTGGACTGTGGCATAATATTTTATATACATAATATCCCTGTTTATTAATAAATTCAAAATTTAGGAATTTCATATTATGGTAAATTATTTTTTTAATACAATAGATTATGAAGAGTGAAGTGATGAGGATCTCGCATGAACTGCAGGCTCAGAAAGAGAAAATTAAAGAAAATACTGAAAAGATAAAAGTCAATAAAACTTTACCGTATCTTGTATCAAATGTTATTGAGGTAACTTTTCGTTATTGCTTTGACTTACTATCCATAATTTGTCTATCTATGTGTGTAAATGAAACCCTTAAATATATAATCAGTAATTGTTTAGTTATTAGATGTTGATCCTCAAGACTTAGGTGAAGAAGATGGTGCTAATGTTGACTTGGATTCATTAAGGAAAGGCAAATGTGCCGTTATTAAAACATCTACTCGTCAGGTAAGTTAAATTGTTTTTTTTTTTTTTTTAAAGTGCATTTATTGTATGTATATATAATATTAATTAGAATGTAATATATAAAGCTCACAAATAAGCTCTTAACAAGCTTTGCAGAATATCCTAGCACCTCACTGAGGAAGCCAGTAGCAGAAACCGGTCTGGGGTTGGAGATATTCTGCAAACTTGTAAGAGCTTATTTGCGAGCTCTATATATTACATTTGTAATACAAGCTTGTCAAATTAGGTCATGTGGCATATGACTTGATTTCTTTGTAATATTAATTATATATCTATATACACCTGGGTCTCATTTTACGCAATAGATAGGTTCTTCAAAAAACACGCACAAAAGAAATTGCACAAAAATAGACGTAACTTACCTTGAAAAGGGGGGGATACGGACTGTGATTTTTCAAAAATCGCATAAAAGCAAAGCACCAACATAAAATTACTTTAAAATTCGCGCAAAAAAAAAATAAGGAAATAAAATACGACTGATAAAAAATTTCAAATTTGAAAAAAATTGATACAAGACAAACTTTTTTTTAACTATAATATTTAATTTTATTCAAAACAATATATTTTTATACATAATTTACAGTACAGTAATTTACATTTTTTTACACACGTTTTAATTATTATCGCTATTTGCCGATAAACAGGTTCGTTTGCAAACTGGTAAAAAATCAGATTCTTCACAAGAGGAAATACAACTAGCGCCAATTTCACTCTCATGTTGTGTTAATGGTTTTCTGGTGACAACGTAATTAGTAATTAATCTTTGAGACGATTTTATTAATTGTTTATGAAGCTCGCGATATCCAGACATACAACCATTTATCTCTCATTGGAATTTAAGAGCACGTTCATGATTAGTGTCATTAATAAGAAAATAATTAAGAATAAACTTGCAGACACTAAATGATTAATAATTGATTACGTTCTTTTTTAAAAAGTAAAAACAGAATGTGATTTAAAATGCAAAATTAACACGCACAATGTTTGAACAAATTTACATTATAATCGTGTAAAATTTAATGTGTGTACATAAAATGTGGAAATCATGATTTTAATTTCATTATTGCATAAAATCTTACTATTATAAAGCACTGAAAATATTGAAATTATTAAGATGAAAGTCGAATTCCAATAATGTGCTATTACTTTCAATATGACGTAAGTCCGCAAAATTTATTATTTAAAGTAATAGCGCATTATCGGAGTTCGACTTCCGATCTAATACAGTGTTAATGCATAAAAGAAAACCGCATGCAAAAATATTAAGAAGAAACATGAATCGCGTAACTTCAAAATCGCGTTAAATAAATCCACGTAAAACGAGACCCAGGTGTAATGTCAATTATTTATAGTAATAATTGTTTTGGAGATTTAATTTTAAATTTTACATATATACAATACATATATTTATACATTGGCATATAAGTATCAAGCAGGGAAAAGACAAAATATATATACATACATATTTCTTATAGAATAAGAAAAGGGATTTTTGTTCATACACATTCCTAATTGAGGATTGTAAGGGCATTGTATTGTAAGGATTAGCATATTGAGGATTTCAATCAAGCTTAAATTTTTTTAGATAATTGATATTATATTTATTGATAAGGGATTATCTTTTTTATTTGGGAGAATAAAGAAAATCCAAAATAACCTAGATTAGTTAGATGAATGTCAATGGAATGATTGTAAAGAGAAAATCATAATTTTAATATGATGTAATTATTTGAGAAGATAATATATATTTATGTGATGTAAACCAATGGTTTACATTATCTTATTGAGTATGACCAAAGAGTATAAAATCAATTAAAAATTGAAGTAATTTACATTTTTAATATATTAAAAGAAAAACTTGAACCGTAGGTAGTATGACCCCACCCCCTTCCAAAAAGGTGGTATGGCTGGATCATATTAAATTATATTTTTTTGTTTTTATAATCAATATATAATATTCATATGACCAATTCATATTAACTTAGAATCTGGAAATTATAGAAATTTCAAAATAATTTAAGAAAAAATATTAAGTAATAATTAATAGTGAGTGTTGTGTTATTTTAGATGCATTTTTGGGTATGATTTAATATTTTATCTTGAAGATGGCACATTACTTCCTGGACATGTTACTCTAAGTTTCTTCAATTGACTTTGTATGGTTGCTATACTTTTATAAATGTTCTAAGAAGTTGAGCTCAGTAATATGATTATATACAGTGATAAATGTTCTTGGATAAGTTCCAATTGAGGAAATTGAAAAAAAAAAAAGTGAAATCTTAGATCACTTAAATAGAACAGGTTTCAAATGAACAAATATTTGATTTGTCAAGCAGCTGAGCATGTGATAAATAAGTACTGTTATTAATGAACTTTCTATCTACACACTAAACATGTTCAGTAAGAGCAAAATTAGAACTATTATATGAACTTGAAAACATTTCATTTTGTTAATGTCAGATAATGAAGTTTTTGCAACATTGTGTTTTTAACAACTAAAAATATTACATTTTACAGCTAACAAAAGTTAATTTAATTTTGATTTCTGACAGATTCTTATACTATTTTTTTTTTTCCTTTTAATCATACTGAATTATTTTTTATAGATATTTTGTTTGTTTTTGCCATTTTCTAACATCAAATATTGATGGAAACATACTAATGCTCACCAAAGTAGAAATGTAAATATATTTCTAATGTTATTCCATAATGAAGTTTAGTCTAATTATTTTTTTTCCCATCACATTAAAAGTTGATCTTTTTTCATTCTCAATGTTGTAACACCTTTTTAACATCACAGTAAACTTTCAGTTTTATAATGAGATTGTATTGTAATTTGCAGGAGCAGTTAATATCATGAAATATTATTCTGATTAATTTATAACAAGAGATCTTGATTGACAGATATATTATATATATTCGCATATGTAGCATTTCTGAGTCTTTAGAAAACAAAGTTTTCTTAATAGTCACATTTTTTAAATCTGTTCTCTTTGCTTTTTGTGTCCTTACTATTTTGAAATATTTTTTTTTTTTTTTGTAAAGAAAGATTTTATTGCTAATGCTGAATAATCTTCAAATTCAAGAGTTTATCATCTTGAATGCCACTAAGTATAAAAACTAGTAATAATAGTTTTTTAAGAGTTGATTGAACGCAGTGGCGACTAGCATTCATGATGGTAATCTTACGTTTTGCTTTGTTTGATTATGTATTCTTCGCTAATAGAATCTTTAGAGTTTTAGACAATTGTTTTTTTTTTTTTCTTCAGGATATTGCTTTAATATATGTCTTTCAATCACATAAATATTAATAATTATGAATTTGATATTTCGTGACATTTTTGTAAATGCACCCCCTCCCCCACACTTTTGTAAACTAGAAATATAATTATAGTAGTGAAGTTATTTTTCCTAAATTCTAAGGTAAGTTTCACAGACACAACTAATTTGCATCATGTTAAATGCTTTAAATCTTAATAATTTAAATGATAAAGAATGTGTTTATTTAATTAATTTAATTAATACTGGATAAATATTTTCCATAGTATATTATATAGTTATTGAGTTTATGTGAGTATTTATTATTGATATTAAAGAAATGATATTAAAAAATTAAGTTTTAGATTGTAAAAAAAAAAAAGTGTTATTCAAATATTGTTTGAATTATATCAAAATATATATTTTTAGACTTATTTTCTTCCTGTAATCGGTCTGGTTGATCCTGAAAAACTTCATCCTGGAGATTTAGTGGTAAGTATTATAAAAAATTATGGAAGAGTTATTATATGTAAATGTGTTTATATGTATTATGATTTTATAAAATAGAATCACATGTTCAAAGATAAACAAAAAGCATACAAATGGCTTAAGATTAGATAAATCAACAAAGATGGCAAAATAAGTAAAATTAAAAATATTAATATTATAGTGTCATGGTCTTTAGTGTGTCAAAATAAAATTAAAGATCAATAAAATTTTTTAATGTTCATTATTTACAGTAGATATTTCACACACACACACTCACATGTGTGTGTGTTTTAATGAACTATTTATAGACATGAATTTTCAGTTGCTTGTTAAAAAAACCTTAATCTGAAATAAGGGGAATTGTTGATTAGTGTTAAAAACCATTCATAGTTATATAAAAGTCAATTTAAATGAAAAGAAAACAACTGACAAATGTAAATATCTTTGAATTATTTTTTAAGGGTATTCGCTTAGATAACAACCATAATATAGTAGATTGGATATGAAAGAATGGGATGTTATTAAAATAAGTTATTATATAAACAATAGTTTGATTTGTAGAATTTCATATTTTTAAAAGAATTTTATCAAAAGATGAATTTATAACATTAGAAACCTCAAAAGACACTGCCAATTGAGTATTAAATATATATTATACCATTTGTATATATATGGTACAAGTGTGTTGGTATGGGATATTTAACAGCTAAAAATAATTAGAAATAGTTCAATAAATATTATATAATTTTTTTTATGTAATTCATTTTTTTAAACATATACAATGAAAGTTATTTGTGTTTAACATTATCTATTTAATTAAAGTTAAAATTGAGGGGAATAGAAATGCAAACAGATTATTTATCCAGATAAATAAAAGAAAGATATTCCAACTGCAAATGATTACTATCAGAGCAATATCCTTCTAACGTTAATTAAATATGGCATCAAAGAAATTTACAAAAAAGAAAAAAAAAAGAACTTATTAGCTAAAATGAAAAATAGAATGTACAAAACTTGCCTTCTGATAAAAAAACCAAAGATAAAAAGAACATATGTGCAGAGAAATCTCAAAACTTCCGGAGGTTATAAAACTAAGCAGACAACTGCAAGTCTTGTTTTGTTCTTTTGGCTGACTGTTTTACGTGGATCCTGGATAGAGAAACTGCCTCTATGCAGGACTAGTCTATACTGAACTCAGTCATCATGCGGGAGAGGAAACTGGAGCATATGCGGATGCCTTCTTTCATCATAAAGAGGTCACCCCAAAAAGTTTTTGAGTCTAGCTTTAAAACGAACCAGGAACGTGAAAACTTGACAGAAGAAATCAAAATTAATGAGCTCTGCATAAACCCGCTGAACTTACTGGTAAACTATTATTCCCCTAACTTGTGTCTAATATAAATGTTTGTAAACTAAATTTAACTATAAACTTTAAATAACTATGAACTTTTATTATTCAAGGAACTTTCATTTACGATTTACTGGAAAAACCAAAGAATTGAACTGTTTGAATTAATTATTTGATTAATGTTATTATCTGGATGAGCATGTGTATGTTCTTTCCAATTCATTAATAATTCTAGTTTAAATATTTTAATTTGTCTTAATAAAATATTTACCTATAATATCAACTTTTCATTGTACGTCCTTAATTTCAGTTTATTAGATTTTATTTTAAAGCTGTAAGAAATATATAAATTACTTATGCCAACATATTAGTTTAATATACGAACACTGGGGAAAATTCTTCAAAAAAATATTACATTTAGTTATTTACTACAAAAATATGATATGCAACGTGAAGAGAGTTAGTGGGTCTACAGACCCTGGCACTCTCTTAAACAAATTAAAACTAAATGCCGGCAATTCAAATTGTAACAAATATTAGGTCAGTTAATGATAGCCACTAGCGGCAGCTAATTCATTGAAATTTTGTTTTCTTTTTAAAATTGCTTGAAAACTATAAACATGACGTAAAACAGAAATCTCGGCATTCGTTGCTGTTTGAATTCCTCTTTAAAATTTGAATATTTTATTAATAGGTTCATTTAATTTTTTTTTTCTGATCAGTTTACTAGATTGCATGAAGAAGACAAAGGCAGAATTTCTTTATCGGTCAGTCTCATTACTAAAATGGATTAAAAATGTGCCCATGATTCGCATTTCAAGACCTTCATCCCGATAAAAACGTAATCAGAATATCGGGTCGTAAGTATTCAATTTTAATTTTTTAATTATTTGAATAGTATTTTAAATTTTTTTTTAATTATTTGATAAATGGTATTTTATTAATGTGTTCGTGTTTGTGTGTCTGTATAGTACATAAGTTATATAATATTAAATCATTTATTCTCTTTATTATACAGTATATAAATTTGTATTCAAATATAGCAAAAGTGGTTTATGTACAATATAATATTGGGGCTCTGATCCAAGTTTGAGGCAACCTTACTTTATAGACATAATAATTGTCAAACGGTTTAATAATTTGTGTGTTTATATTTGTATTAGTGGTGTGTGATTGCACTTGCATATCTGTGTTTGTATAACAAGTAAAGATTTTTATATATAAAAATTATAGAGCTGTGCAATGTAAATTTTAAGATTGATTAAAGGTTGCAATTGATAAAGCATAGTACCATGTGAAAATATAAGCACTTAAAACCAATAAAAAGAGATTTCAAATGGTGTACGTCTGGTTATAGCTGCAATGATTATGTATATACCACATGGAATTGTATGCAGGCAAAGAATCAAATTCTGATTCTTGCCTCTGCCCTGGTATTCATGCTGTGGAGTCATGTTTTGCCACATCTTGCATCACATTACTTTCAAGTCTATAGCTAGTAAATGAGCTATCAGTAAATATCATAAGATAGCATCACTGGTGTGCATAAAGAATATAAACATCACTGGTGTACACAAAAAAATATAAAAGATATGAAATTCATTTTATCATCGATACAGACAGTAGCCTACAATTTCTAGTTTTAAATAGACAAGAAGCCAATTGCTATGATGGCAAATGCATATCCACCTTCTGGAAATGATTTGTTTTGTATCTTTTATTAGGATGAATCTTTTTTTTTATAGACATCTTGAGATTTGTTAACTTTTGGGATACAAGATAAAAATGAAGAATTCTTATGTGTCTAATTTTGGAGATTCTGAAGCTATGGATTAACTCAAGAAGTATTATATATGGTTTGAATGGAATTTTGTGAGAAATACAAAGAAATTATCAATGAAGATGTAATTTAAACTTAATTAATGATAAATTAGAAATTATGAACAAACAATAAAGTAATAATCATCTGCTGTTGAAATTTCTTTTTCCTTATTTTTTAAATGGTTATCACTATTTGTCTTAGACCTGTTGTTTTCTGTAATTTTTCTAGTTTCTATTAATGTAAAGCTTTCTGCTCTAACATTACTAAAACTGATGTTATTGCAAAAAATGTGTCTCACGTCAGTTTTTTAAAAACTCAATATGGCGCCAGAGCCCTTAAACTAGTTAATCAGGAAATAGAACTATATTCTTCAAATATCCAACTCGTACATGAATGGGAAATTTTTTTTTTAATAGCTTAATTAACTAGCACTTTGTAGTGCATCAGATAAGACCTAATCTACCGGCATATAAAGATATCCTTTTTTAAAAGCATATATTACTTTTTTTAAAAAAGGCAAAAAAAGTCTAGATTGCTTTGAGCAGATGGGAAATCTATCTTAAAAGTTACTGAAGATATATTTTTAGTCAATAAGTGATTTGCCTATCAGCGGAGGAGAAAATAATTTTTTTATAGGTGTGAGTTTTTTTTTGTTATTGTTGTAATTAATAGAAAATTGAATAGCTGTTATTATTGAGCTTTTTAGGTCTAATTAGATCATTGAACTTAAATTCAATGGAACCAGAAATAAAGAAGAAACTATGATTGAATGGTTGATCTACTATTGAATACTGTTAACATTAACAGGAAATTGATAGGTTAATATAGAAAATATATTTTTTAATATATTTCGTAACTGAAGGTGTGGAATATCTCATTGAAGCAGTTATGGTATGTAAAATGTCTGGTTAAAGGCATAAGAAGGTTGTTTATCATTAGCTTTATGCTACATAGTCGGCTAAAGTTGGAAAAAGGCTATGCTGAATAAACTATAAAGTCAAGTCCTGAAAAATAAGCTTTTGGCCTAGCATGTTAACATTAATCTTAACAACTTTGCTATGCAAAAATGCTTGCTTCAGAGAAAATTAAGAATCAAAAGAAATAATGAATTCATTTATGCAATATCAAGCTTATAACTCAAAAAAGAAGCTTTCCCCAAATTTCAATAACCGTGCAGTAAGATTTTACAAACACTAAACATCATTACTTAAAAAAAAATGGATATTCAAGATTTGCTATGGATAACTTATCAAATGTATGAAATTATACAGTTTACATATTTTGACATTAAATGACTGGTAAGATTTTATATTTTATTAATCTAAAAATAAACAAGATTGGAACCTAAAGTTCAAATTGTTATAATTTTAATGAGTTAGTTTGATTTATTTTCATAATGTAAATGTGAAATTTCTGTTCTGAGTAGTACAATAGTTAATAATGTTAGCTATGTCAGGGGAAGAACGATCACATATGCAGATATACTTTCTTAATACATATTCAACAATAAATTCAAATCTAATTTTTATTAACGAAAGTTTTTAGCAAATGCAGCCATTCAAATTTTGTATTTAGAATTACACCTGGGTCTCGTTTTACACAATAGATAGGTTCCTCAGAAAATACGCTCAAAAGAAATCGCACAAAAATAGACGTAACTTACCTTGAAAAAGGGGGGATACGGACTGTGATTTTTCAAAAATCGCATAAAAGTAAAGCACCAACGTAAAATTACTTTAAAATTTGCGCAAAAAAAATAAGGAAATAAAATATGACTAATAAAAAATTTCAAATTTGAAAAAAAATGATACAAGACAAACTTTTTTTAACTATAATATTTAGTTTTATTCAAAACAATATATTTTTATGCATAATTTACAGTACAGTAATTGACATTTTTTTATACACGTTTTAATTATTATTGCTACTTGCCGATAAACAGGTTCGTTTGCAAACTGGTAAAAAATCAGATTATTCACGAGGAAATACAACTAGCGCCAACTTCACTCTCATGTTGTGTTAATGGTTTTCTGGTGACAACGTAATTAGTAATTAATCTTTGAGATGATGATTTTATTAATTGTTTATGAAGCTCGTGATATCCAGACATACAACCATTTAGCTCTCATTGGAATTTAAGAGCACGTTCGTGATTAGTGTCATTAATAAGAAAATAATTAAGAATAAACTTGCAGACACTAAATGATTAATAATTGATTACGTTCTTTTTTAAAAAGTAAAAACAGAATGTGATTTAAAATGCAAAATTAACACGCACAATGTTTGAACAAATTTACATTATAATCTTGTAAAATTTAATGTGGGTATACATACAATGTGGAAATCATGATTTTAATTTCATTATTGCATAAAATCTTACTATTATAAAGCACTGAAAATATTGAAATTACTAAGATGAAAGTCGAATTCCAATAATGTGCTATTACTTTCAATATGACATAAGTGCGCGAAATTTATTATTTAAAGTAATAGTGCATTATCGGAGTTCGACTTCCGAAGAAACATGAATCGCGTAACTTCAAAATCGCGTTAAATAATTCCGCGTAAAACGAGACCCAGGTGTACATGTATTTAATCCCACAATATGATGATATTAATATTATTTTATTATTAATAAATTGCTATTGTTAGTAAGTATGTCTATTTTTTCTTTCTTATTTTTATATCAATATGAACATTTTGTCTTTATGGTATGCATTTAATTTGTTAAGAATATTTTATATATGTGAATCATGACATCAGTACTCTGCCATCTACTAACAACCAGAGGCAAGAATAGGAAGAAAATGTATTTTTTGGTGAAAATTCAAGGATAGGTTTGGAGGAATGGTTTTTCTAAAACAGGAAGTGATGCTGATATCAAATAGATATTGGTCTGTTTATATATTCATGAAATACCAAACAATCCTTGGGTCAATTAAGATAAAGTTGGTTTATAAGTAGATGATTTTTTTGAAAATGTTACGATGCCATTAGAGGAATGAATTACAAGTTACTTTAAATAAAATGGAATTTGATTTGATCATCATTATTAATGTGGATATATAATATTAGAAGATAATGAGAAAACAGTATTCTTTAATTTATCCGTTACACATTATTTTTGTGTGCATATTAACCTAGTAATGGCACACACACAGTACATTCTTCTCCCATTGAAATGTACATATAATATTAATAGTATTACATAACATATAATTTTATTATTTGTACTTTTTTTTTTGCTGTATAAATTTTTATTTTTAATGATATATATATGTAGAAAGTCAATATTATTTTGACCTTAATTTCAAAATATTTATTATATATATATTGTAACAGTCAGAATCGTCTATCTCGCTAACACACTGCAGAATTCAAACCCCAGACATGAAACTGAACATTCTAGGAGGGGTTGCCTTCTAGATATACTAAGTTCGAATCTAAAGTCCAAATTTCACAACGCCATCTACGTGATAACGCATCTGATGCCACTACTAGTATAACCTTTGACTGGTGCCTGGTGGTCAGGGAGAAACAAAAGACTCTATACTAAAAAGTTTGGGTGGCTAATTAACGTCTATGGATTTACAAAAGAAATGCAGAAAATATATATATATAGACCGAGACAGTGATAGGAGTCAATAAAATAAGAGATCAAATTTAGTTTAAATGATTTCACAAAATTTATTTATATAAAATATATATAGAACGCCACTGTCTATTTATATAAGACAGGGACGCGTATTAAATGGTTGGCATTATATTCCAATAAATGACAAAAAGGGTTTTAAAGCAAAGTGATATATTCTATTCCTTGGGCTAATAGCATTACGATAATGTGCTTGATGAGATAGGAACATGTGCGAGGTGCTTTGAGCAATTATACAAGTTTAAGAAAATATTTGAAAATTAAGTGTTCTAAAATATTTATTGATTTCGAGAATAGCACGGACTAAAGCTTACTAAGCAACAAAGTGGGAATGTGATCAAAGCATTTATTTGAGAATAATAATAATAAAGTTACCTTGGGAGGTCAGTATTGCTGATAATGAATTTATTAAAGTTGGAGGGTGTGACATGTTTAAGTCACGGATGCTTTGTAAAATAAATATAAAATAAAACAATAATGGAATATTTGGAATGATTACGGAGGGCATCTCGCCGCTAACCCATAGGAAAGTAGTTTATGAACAGCCGAAACTTAGCGACTGGGTGACGATTGCGTTTAATTCCCAGGTGTGTCATTTATGGACACACTCTGCCTGGAAACTGCAATAAGCGAAGAGAATGGACTTGGCCATGTAAAGAATCCTTGGAAAAGTAAAACAAAGCGGTCTCAACAACCAATTCACTTACCAGCAATACTAGACTAGTGTATATAAAACATACTGAATGGGTTGTACGGGTCCGCACATAAAACCCCTGAATGGGTTAAAAGGGTCCGCACATTCTCGACGTCAATGATGAACTTTGTAATTAAAGTAGAACACGGTATTTAAAATAGAAAATGCATGCTTGCAGGTTTGAAAGAAAAGCATAGGTTTATTTATACAATCATGCATTTGGGGAAACATTTAAATCATTGACCTTGCACATACTCTCATATTAGATTAAAATCAATAACATGTAGATTTTAAACTAGGTGATTATATTATATATTAAAGAAAAGAATCGCCCTCGAACGAGTGATTTGCAAGATAATAAAATCGGAAAATTATTTAGAAATTTAAAATATGCCATAGCGGCGTCTTATTTTCAACAAAAGGAATAATTCACTTGGTCAAAGATGATTCTGACACATTATCATAATAAAATAACAGAAAGCTTAATAAATAGAAAATATTAACCCAAGGATAGAGAGCAAAATGTTGAGTATATTTAAACACGTTAAAGAAATACATAATGAAGTTATGTGAAATATCAGAAAACAATTTAAAATAGCTATAGCATGTTAGTTATCACAAGAGCTCTTGGGTTAATTTAGGGTTACCTCTGGAGAAGCATTTTCAGGTAGATGTTCGGCAGGTTTTATAATTCAGCAGCAAAATCTGGAATGTTCATATTTTTGCAGCAGCAGCAGTTCCGGGGTTCCTTATGTGATAGCTTCCGATGGTCTGGAGCAGCGGCCGGCTATTCCGAGGGGACATAGCCATCTTTACGCCTCTACTCTGTCATGTCAAGGTTAGCAAATTATTAGAATAATTTTGGTTAGAAACATTAGACCTCAGAATGATTTCTCTTAGAAACATTAGAATGGAGAACAAAAGAAAACCCTCCTTTTTATAGTAGAATTTTACAATAGAACTGCCCTGGAGCATTACAGAAATATATCGGACTTATCAGCTGTAATTAAATCTATCTGAATGTCTAAAGGAATTCAACATTAATTAATTTCTTTTGTTAATTTCCCTGTCGACATTCGAATTACAAACTAGATTTAATTAAAAATTACTTTTACTAATTAAAGAAAACCTTAAGTGGACATCTGCTGTTTTTAGATAAACGTATATAACATTAACTAATTAAACTATTGTCCCTCATTTATTTTAACAGAAATATTTGAAATGACTTTTATTAAATTAAACGAAAATTACTTTATTTTTAAATTGTAATATTTGAATCTATTTACTAAACGAATATTTACTAAATGAATTTTATTTTAAATCAAAATATATTACGACGATAATATATTTGTAAATAGATTCAAACAAAATAACTTAAACAATTTATAATTTTAATATGTTTTAAAATGCATATCATAGTGTGTGCGCAATTACGACTTATATAACCTACTTTTTAATAAATCAAAATTATGTGAACATATACATAATCTATAATCTTTTATTTATTTGGGAATGAGTTATATATATAATATGAGCATTGTACTCGTGGTTTAAAATTAGGCGGGATTTTCGGTATATCAGAGTATTGCAGACACACTATGATAGATTGGGGTTCAAACTAAGGTATGAGAGTAGGAAATAGGTGAGAAAAGGTGAAACGAAGATCTGCAAAGCAGACCTTACTGTTTCAATATATTCTCAACAATATATGAAATATCAATATTTCTATATATACACAGATATTTATATTTCTGTATACATATATATTATCTATGAAATAAAACAAAAAATAAAATTTTTATTAATTTTACAATGATTCACTTGTTAAGTATATATTTTTTATACAATACATGCATGTGTGTGCATGTATACATGATTATTTAGTTATAGCATATAATTTAAGAAACAATTAGCAAATCTTTGCAATGTTAATATTCAAAATTGTTTTTATATTGATTAATCGCTGTCTGCTGTCAAGAGACTTTATGGAATCAGCAAATCTATTTTCTAGCATATAATTTAATATGCTTATATATGTGTGTGTTTGTATGTGGGAAGTGATATACCGCACAATATATTTTATAATTTAAAAAAAATATTGGTCATTGTCACTGTAAACAACAATAACACAGTATTGATCATTGGGAATAGTAGCTTTTCATTACTTTCCATCAATTTTAAGTTCACCCCATATACATATATTGTAAAATTAAAGTTAACCCTATAAAATATTTACTATACTATTTATTAATTATAAAAAAAATTATTAAGGTACAATAGCTTAACAGCATCTTTACCAGTCATGCTCTTTAATAGCAATGTCCATTATCAAGATTAGAGATTTTTAGTAAATTGGTTTGAAAAATAATGGAAATGAAGTATTGAATTAATAAGATTAGGAATATTGAGATATTGAGAGTAAAAAGGTCAAAAAATAGATATTTTTTGAAGAAATTTCAATGTTAGAGGAATCTGTGAAGTGATTACATTTGAACACCATTAACAGTAATTTGCCGTTAGTTGTCATTTTTCAAAACAATTTATTCTAACATCTTACCATTTAGAGCTATATTATAAATTTTTAATGAGAGTTTTACAATTTATATATAACTAGTTGAACCCATGGCTTCACTTGCATTAGTAGAATAAAATAGTATAATGCATTATGTAGCTGTTTCTGCAGCTTTATATTTTACATATTATTTAAATGAAATAATAATATACAAGTTAGCAACAGCAATATCACAAAAAATTTAATTTTTTATGATCAGTTCAATTTTAACCAACTTTTTAGTATTTTATTTTAAATATATTTCTTACATGATAAACCAATGAGCATTATTAATTAAGCATAGATTCTGATATATATTGAAATGGAATTTTCCACCTTATAATATATTAGTTTATATTTTTAGTTATATCCAGTTTTTTAGTCATATAATATATAATGTGTTTGCTGATATGAATTATGTATAATTAATAAATAAATTGCTGAAAATAGTTTGATGGCATTAAGTAGCGAGTAATTAGATCTATAGGGAAAAAAAAAGTTTTTTTAAAAATTAGAGTTAGGTATGTGTATGTTAGGGAAATGATACTTGCTATTGTGAAAATACATTACAGCAAAGAATCTATATTTTCTAAATTGCAATGTGTTCCTAATTGCCCATAATAAAAAAAAAATATTTTTTTTTTTTGTAAATTGATTAAACCCAGATAAGAAAGTAAGATCTGAAGGTGAACTGGCTTCATATCTATTGTGTATGTTTCCAAAATTGTAACGAAAGGGCAAAATTCCAATATGAAAAGGCTAAGTGACAGGAGGAGGGGGAATTTCTCCAAATACTATAAAAATGAATTTTTTTTTTTGAAGAGTGGGTTTTTTTTTTTTTTGTTGTTTAAAAAGGAAGTTACACTATATTGTCTGGCTAGATAAGTCCGTGATTCTTCCTAGGATCTCCTTTCCCCACAGCTGATCTTTCATCTGCGAAGGGAAAATGTATCTGGTGCCCATAGGAAGAATGCTGCAGCCAGCTAACCGAGGATGTAATTCTAATTTTGGTGTGAACTTTTGAAAGTGAACTAGTGCAAGTAATCAATGTGCAGTTATCAGTAGACCTAACTCCAGGTGAATGATCTGCAAACTGGCTAATTATCTACCTGAGATCAGGTCAACCAACATGCCTTTCATGCTTGTAATTTGTCTGGTGGATTCTGCATAAATCATGGACTGGTTAAATAAGAACTGTATTATTATGGTGTAATTGGACTCATTGCGATAGAGATGGTGAGGAAATTGTGTTTAAATTATGATATTATAAACAGTAATGTTTATGAAAGAAAAAAGGATAAGATAGTATATTATTATGTCAATTAACCTGTGCTTTATACATCTATTATATTGTTTATGTATATTTATTATTACTATTTGGTCTCTAGATAATTTAATGAAAGTTGATTCAATCTATCCAGTAGGCTGATTATGTGTTACAAATTTTCTATCGAATTTGAATTAAGTCTTTTATGGAATGTTATGGTTTAAATAAACTACGAGGGATTTAGTATTCTTACCAGATACCATGTAGTTATGTGTGCCCAGGTTTCTTTTAGGTATAAAGAAGGATTTACTTTTGTAAATCTGAATCAAATTAATCTCTATGTCTAGGTTAAATCAGTTTGCTTACATGTTGTTGTTTCTTTCTGGTGTTGTCTTGCCAGGATTGACATACTCTGTTTCCATGATAATTTACTGATCTGTTAAATTAACAGTTCGCATATATCTCTCGGGGATGCTGTTATGTTTTGCTATCTGTATACATAATGTTTATTTAGAGTGGATATCTGTTTGGTAATAATTGATTGTAATCAATCTTAAGTGAGGAGAAAAGGGGGTGGTTGTGGGTGTATTTAAATAATGATCGAATCATTTCATTAGATTTTCTTAAAGCATAGAATTAATCACTTTATTGTAAAACTAATTCTTACATTTATATTTGTATTTTTTTTTTTGATTAATTAATTTAACTAATTAAATATACCCATCAAAACATTATCCATCTATTATCTTTTTAATACATTAAGGGAATAATAGGAAAAAAATTATTATGAGGTGGCTGTTTGTGTGCATAAATAACTGGTTTATTTGGCATATATAATTTTTAGAAAAAAATAAATTATGACCAGCAACCTAAAGATGGGAACGAGACTATCCCTTGTGAGTTTGGTGTAGAACTAAAGTAAAAAGGGAAGGACTGTATAGATAGTGTAGATAAGCAAATAATAGCAAGATTCATTCATATTAAAATGTTTAAAGGAAATGGCGCAAAACCCCTTCGAGCACTTGGATAGTTTGAGAGTTCTTTATTTTCACAAGCTAGGAAGAAAAAGAAAATTATTATTGCTACTAACTACTTATGCAGTGCTGCATATGAATGATGGAGGGCTGTATATTATTGCCTGAGAACATTTTAAGAATATAAGGCAATGGTACATTTTGGAGTGTGGAAAAACAAGAATCCATATGCTTCTGTATTTCATAAGAAAAATATTTTCAAGCGAGTGGCAAAAGTTATAGCCAGTTCTTTTAGAAACAGGCTGCTAAATTAGGAGCACTTGAGACATAACCTATGGATCAATATCAGAAGATGGGGATGGCCAGATATAATTTACTGAAAGCAGTGCACTGCAATCTTACTGAAAATCTTAGGCAGCCATTGAAGAAGCCATATAAATCCTAATTGATATGTATTTGAATGGTCTGTTTAAGGATGAAAAAAGCTGGACCCACATTGGGGGGAATTGCAATAGACCCATAGGTCGATCTGGAAATTTGCCTTGAAAAGGGGAGAGGAGAAAAGATTAGAATAGAGAGAGGGGAGTTAAGAGTTTTTTTTTTTTATTTCCCTGAGAGAGAGGAGTGATGAAGTGAAATTTTTCCACCTCATGATATATTAGTTTATAGTTATATGCATTTTTTTTTGGTCATATAATATATATTGTGTTTGTTGATAGGATTTCTATATAATTAATAAATAAATTGACGGAAATAGATTGGTAGCTTTAAGTAGCGAGTAATCAGATCTATTGGAAAAAGTTTTCTTAAAAATTAGAATTTAGCATGCTAATGTTAGGGAAATGATATGTACTATTGTGAAATTATGTTAAACAAAGAATTTAATCTAGATTTTGTAAATCGCAATAAGTTCCTAATTGCACATAACAAAAAAAAATTTTTTTTTAAAAAATAGTTTAAACCTAGATATGAAAATAAGACCTGGAGGCAACTGGCAAAATTAGAAATAAAGTGCAAAATTCCAATATGAAATGGTTAAGTGACAGGAAGAGGGGGAATTTCTCTAAATACTATAAAAAGGAATTTTTTTTTTGAAAAGCAGGGATTTTTTTTATATTTAAAAAGGAAGCTACGCCATGTCCGGCTAGATATGTTTGTTTCATTCTGGGAATTCATTTCCCATGGCTGACCTTACATTTGCGAACGTAAAATGTATCTGGTGCTCATAGGAAGAATGCTGCAGTTATTTAGCTAAGGATATAATTCTAATTTTGGGGTGAACTTTTGAAAGTGAACTATTACAAGTAACAATCGATTTGCAATTACCAGCAGATCTCACTCTAAGTGAACTGGTCTGCAAACTGGATAACTGTCTATCTGAGCTCAGGTCAGCCAACAGGTGTCTCATGCTTTGTAATCCATCTGCGAACTGTGCTTAAATTATGGACTGCATACATATGAACTGTATTATTATGGTATAATTGGACTCATTGCGCTTTTTACATTAGTTTCTTTGTTGATTAAGCAAATTATTTCTTTTATTAATAAAAATGACTTTTTTTAATCTTATTATTTTCTCTTCATCTGATATTTCTATTTTTTACAAATTGAATATGTACTATTGTCCATAGCTATTAAATACAGATGTTTAAAAATTATTTGTTTTATGCACTTTAACTCTCATGTAATAATTGATGTTCTTTAACACTATGATTCATCAATATATGATGACCTAAAAGGTAAATAATTTTAGGTATTAAATTACTTTTTGCTCTTTATCAATTCTGTAGTATTATCAAGTAGCCTACTTACATTAAGTGGTAAACTATATGCAACATTTTGACACTCAAAACAAATGTCATTTATCCATTTATTATTATTTTCTTTTACATTATATGATATTGAAATCCATTAAAAATTTTTTTTATTGCCATTATTTTCTTTTAAAATTTTCATTAAGCTCTAATATTCTAAGTATATCCTAGTGCTACCATTTCCTGTACTAATCTTAAAATTTTCATTTTATTACCTCCACACTTTCAAGTTTGTCGTTTCTAGCTAAAAAAAATGTCTTTATTTAACCATTTTATACACCAAAGGGAACTTTATAATCAGGATATATGTATCCCTTTTCTTCACAAGACTTTATAAATATTTTATTTTCCTTTCCTATCGTCAATTTCAAATTATTTAGTTTATTTATGCTCTCTTCTTTTCCATACATAAATACATCATCTATATTTCTAGTATTTTTTCTATTTCATTTGTTATTTTCTCTTTATAAACTGATAATATATAATTACAATTAGTGTCAATTGTTAATACAGAGTTTAATGTAAATAAATAAAAACAAATAATATTTCCAAGCGCTTTCAACTCTTACGAGTCCTTATCAAGGCAGTGTAAACAATTCTATTTTCTCCTAGGTGATGAATCTAACATTTCATTGTATTGGCCAGGAACAACTAATCGGAAAGCTGGTTAATTTTGAATTCATAGCACAAGATGAATTTTGTATAATATATGATTCTTTAATCTTGCGTTTTTTATCATGTGTTTCATTCATTAATATTGTAAAATCCTTTGGACTACATATATGGCCTGTATTATTTTGGTGAACATAAAAAGCTGAATAAACTGTATCATCTTCTCTTGCTCTATTATAAGTATATTTATGTTGTTGAAGGCGATATTTAATATTTAATATTTGTTTCATTATGTGGTGGAATTATATGGATCAGTGGATCGATCTGCATCTATTACAATTTTGAGAGATAAATTGTGTGCTAAAGAAATGCCACAGGATAAAATATCTTTCATTATAGATGTTTTAATTTGGATAAGCAATGATATTGTTGCAGCACATGGTATAACTTTTATAGAATGGAAAAAGGATGGCCAATGGGTTTGCTGTAAGTGGATTATTAAGTAATTTGTTTGTAGATAATATAGAACAGCGAATTGTGCATCCCATATTAGTAAGAAATGAGAACACATTATATTGTAGATATGTGGATGATGTTTTGATATATGGGCTACCAGACATTATAAAGCAAATTTTTGATAGATTGCAGAACCAAGATGGTTTAGTTTGGACATTAGAAAGAGAAGGCAATTCTAGTATTAAATACCTAGATTTGCAAATATCAAGGGTAGATGATAAATTAGTATATAAAATGGTTGTAAAACATATAGATAATAGAGGTTACATTCATCCAACATCTAATGTTTCTTTAGTACACAAATTAGCTGGTTTTAGAGCTTTTTTAACACGTAATCAACGACTGTGTTCAAATGAAATGTTTATGAAAGATAATATAAAATGTTATATGCAAGATTTAATACAAGTGGGTTATAATAAACAAATGCTATTATCTACTGTATTGAAGCATTATAAACAATGTCATAATAGTGACCATATAAATATGAATAATAAACCATGGATGTCATTAGCTTTTATTCCCAATATTAATAAAAATATAATAAAGTTTTAAGTCAAGATTTTCGATTAGCATGGAGAACTCCACCTAACCTTAATAGGTTAATAAATAATTCTAAGGAAATAATAAATAAGGAGGATAAAAGCAGTGTTGTATACTCTATTAGATGCCCACAAATAAATTGTAGTGCAATATATGTTGGAGAAACCAAAACAAATATTAAATATCGCCTTCAACAACATAAATATATTTATAATAGAGCAAGAGAAGATGATACAGTTTATTCAGCTTTTTATGTTCACCAAAATAATACAGGCCATATATGTAGTCCAAAGGATTTTACAATATTAATGAATGAAACACATGATAAAAAACGCAAGATTAAAGAATCATTTATTATACAAAATTCATCTTGTGCTATGAATTCAAAATTAACCAGCTTTCCAATTAGTTGTTCCTGGCCAATACAATGAAATGTTAGATTCATCACCTAGGAGAAAATAGAATTGTTTACACTGCCTTGATAAGGACTCATAAGAGTTGAAAGCGCTTGGAAATATTATTTGTTTTTATTTATTTACATTAAACTCTGTATTAACAATTGACACGAATTGTTATTTATATTATTTTTATATTATATACAGAAGTATTATTTATTTAATATATAATTACATATTTGGGACATATATGGGAAAGCCATCCCCATCCTTGGTAGATTTTTTAGTAGTGCCTTTATATAATATTTTCAGGTATAAACTTTAATATATCTTATAAATTTTTCATATAATAATTAACCTCTTTCTCAATTATTTTCAATATTCTTATTGACTTTCTTCTCTGGTTTTTACTTGTCTTATAACATTAACAAATTCAAATGATGAAGAAACTATACATTTATCATATCCCTACATATTCTGTAATAATTTACTAGGTATTTGCAATATTATACAAAAATACACCTCCAAATCTATCATTGGCTGAAGCTGAAAATCTTTCTTTTGGAACTTTATATTCGCAAACATTATTTGACAAATTGCACTAGAAAGATATAAATCCAAATATATATTCTTATTAAATACTTTCCGCCATGCAAATTTTAATATATTATTAATAAATTTTATCTTTAAGATTCCATTTTGTAACTAACTTAATTATTTAATGTTTAAAAGTTAAATTTTTTCATGATATATATATATATTTATTTATTTAAAGAAAGACAAGCATTAAATAATATAAAATCGGACAAATCAATTGTTGTACTTCCAGCTGATAAAGGTAATGCTACTGTTGTTATGGATCGTGACATTTACTATAATAAAATTTTAGATTTGCTTAATGATAAAACTTATAAACCATCAAAAAGAGATCATGCTATGTATTTGGAAAAAAAACAAAAGCCATTATAATCACTTATTGAAACAGAGATATAAAATAAAATAATCCCTCATGAAAAATCATGTCTGTCCAAAATTTTATGGACTTCCAAAATTTCACAAACCAGATACCCTCCTGCATCCAATAGTAAGCGCAATAGGATCTCCAACTCATATTTTAGCTAGATATTTATCTGATTTCATTAAACCTACAATCCCATCTATTAAATCATATATTAAAAATTCTTTTCACTTTATTTCTGTTTTAAAAAATTTAAAAATTAATGCTAATGACATGATGTCGTGTCTGTTTACAAACATTCCATTTGATGAAGCTTTAAATGTAATTTCGCAACGCTGCAATTTACCAAATCATATTATTGCTTTGATTAAACATTGTCTCTTGAGCACATATTTTGTATACAATGGGCAGCATTACAGACAAGTTTTTGGTACTCCTATGGGTTCACCTATCTCAAGAGTAATAGCTGATTTATTCATGGAAAATATAGAAATTCATGCTTTAGAATCATTATCTTTAAAACCTCATTTGGTTCAGATACATAGATGACACTTTTGTCATATGGGAACATGGAAAAAATAAATTAGATGATTTTTTCTTACATTTAAATAATATGCATCCTCATAATAAATTTACAATGAAGACAAGAGTCTGATGGAAAACTCCCTTTTCTTGATGTTCTAGTCATCAGGACACCAAATAGTTTATATTTTCGATTTACAGAATGAATACACATATGGACAGATATTTACATTTCCATTCTCATCACTCAACTCAGATACTTTCCGTAGCCAAAACTCTCTTAAATAGAGCAATTAACCTTTCAGATAAGTCACATCTGAAAGAAGAAATAAATCATATTAATAGTGTTTTATTAGCAAATAGTTATAATTATAAATTTATTAAAAAAGCCTTATTTCAAGCCCAAAATGGATAAAATAAGAAACAAAAAGATGATAAATCAGCTATTAGGATTTGTGTTCTATATGTAAAAAGGACTACAGACAGTATTAGATGTATATTAAAACACTATAATATAAATACAGGTTTTCTACTCATCAAAAGATTAGCAATATAATAATCAAGCCTAAGGATTCAATCCCTCTTGAATCTCATGATGTTTATCAAATCTCATGTGAAAATTATTCTTACCAGGATTAGGAGAGATGAACATGCTAATGCAGTTAAACAACACTCAGTCATCATCTGGACTCTCACTCCATACTATAGATTCAGGTCATAAAATTGATTTTTCTAGTACCAGGATCATATCCAGATGTGATAATCTCTACCAGTGCAAAATTAGAGAAGCCATTGAGATACTTAAAAGGCCAGATTGTATCAATAAGCGAGATGATACATGCAAACTTCCTCCTATTTGGAAAGATTTTTTTAAAAAACATTCTTAATTTAACATTTTTGCTATTGGTGGAACTTTAACGTTTTTTTCAAATCTGTGATTGTAGGCCTCTACAACCATCTTTCCACCTTTTATCACCCAGTAGATGACTTGTGTGATCAAGTCGAAACGTCAGTATATTAATATTTAAATGTTTTAATACGGATGAACCCACAAAATATGTCTTTTATATATATTTATTTATTATATGTATTATATGCTTATGCATTAGCTGTAATCAATTTAATCTTTACTATTTTATAATTTTTTTTTTTTATTTACATAAAATTAAAACTTCCATCAAGAAAAAAATAACTAAAAACTATTATTAGATTGCTAGTCTATAGCTAGAAAACTGGTTAACAAAATTCTACATTAACAATTATAAAGTTGTGTAAAGATTTGATTGTTTTTTTTATGTGTTAAAAATACTAGATAGCGAAAATAATACTTTTATTAAAATCTGATTAGTGCTTAAATTTTTTTTTTACGAAAATTGCAGATAGCAAGTTTTTTTCAATTTTTTTTTTTTCTGGGACTATTTCTTTATAACAGTTCTAAATATTCTAGTATCAACTCAAATAATTAAATATATAGATTAATAGTATGTAATAAAGTGAATGTGTATTAACAATAAATTGTTCATAGCTACTTTTCATACTTTACTACTTTTTTTTTAACATTAAAGTTAATCTATAGAATTTATTTTTCCTGAATTAAATAGAATTTCCTAAAGTTGCAGAATGTTTACTCATATTTATATGTTTCTTATGTGATTTATACTAACATTTTACAGATTTCATCTTTAATAAAATATAGATGGATATCTTATAGAACAGTATTACTTTAAAAAAAAGTCAAAATATATTACTATACTGTAATAGGATACGTTACAGCAACAATTATATAATGAAATTGAATATAATCAATGTCTCAGTAATATCTATTATAAAACAAAATTTAGAATAATAACTATAAAGTATACATATATATATGTCTATGTGTAATACTGAGAAGAAAAATTCGGTCATAATAATAATTTTTAGCTGAGTGTGCTTTCAGTACTGAACCAGATTCATGACAATCAAACTAAACTGACCAGTTAAGATTCCAGTAAATGCTCAGTGGGGCACTATTGACAATGTTATTAAACTTTGCAATAAGCCAGGCCTCTTTTATCTTCCCCTTCCTATCATGAAGTTCATTGCAGTCCACGTTAATTATTTGAGGATAAAATTCATGTTCAGAATTTTTCTCGTGATTAAAGAAAACAGAATTTATTTGAGAATCCACTTGAGACTTTTTATGTTGGTATATGTATTGTCTTAAAGGCATTGACATACTAGCTTTTGTCTCTCCATTCATATGAATCTGGTTTGCAGTACTGAAAGCTTGCTCATCTAAATATTATTATCAAATTTTTCTTCTTTGTATGACACATAGATATATGTGTGTGTATAATTTACATTGTATATAGAGTTATTCATTTATTTAATAATAACTATAAATATATGAATCAAAAATCTGACATTTTCTACTTCATCGTCATCATCAACCATTATCAATCCACTGCAGGATGAAGGTCTCTCCAAGTTTAATCCATCTTCTCCGATCTTTAGTTTCTCTTCTCCACAACACCCCTGCACATTTTCTTATTTCATCCATCCATCTCACATGTGGTCTCTTTCTGGGTCTTTTACAATCTCTTGGAATCCAGTTTAAAATTTCAATTGTCCATCTATTATCATCTCTTCTAGCAATATGTCCAGCCCAACTCCATTTCAATCTTTTAATTTTTTCAATAAGGTCAGTAACACCTGTTTGTTGTCTTACCCATACATTGCGTTTTCGATCTCTTCTTGTTACTCCCAACATACATCTCTCCATACTCCTTTGACTGGTCTGAAGTCTCTGTATTGCTCTTCTATTAAGTGTCCAAGTCTCAGATCCATAAGTAAGAACTGGTAAAACACATTTGTTAAAAACCATCCTTTTCAAACACATAGGCATATTTCCTTTTAGTATCAAGTTATTTCTACCAAAAGCACTCCAACCAAGTTTAATTCTATGATTAATTTCCTCCATTATGTTTCCATCTGTATTAATAATCTGACCAAGGTATTTGTAACTGTTAACTTCTTCTAATTCTTCATAATCAATCTTTATTTTCATATTTTGAGCAAATCGATTAAACATTACTTTAGTCTTTTTAACATTTATCTTTAGTCCTACTTTTCTACTTTCATCTGCTAACTCCTGCAACATTTCCTGCAGCTCTGAAGCATTATTTGCAAAAACAACTACATCATCTGCGAAATCTAAATGACTTAAATACTCCCCATTTACTTTCACTCCTTTAGTTTCCTATTTTAATCCACAAAATACTTCTTGCAGCACTGCTGTAAAGAGTTTTGGAGATATGGAGTCACCTTGTCTTACACCTTTCTCAATGTTGATTTTTCCAGTATCATTATGTAATCTAATTGTTGCTGTTGCATTTTTATAAATATTCTTTAAAATATGACAATATCCTGGATCTATACTTTGATGATCCAATGCTTTAATCACTGAAGAAATGTGTATAGAATCGAATGCCTTTTCATAATCTACAAATCCAAAACATAATGACAACTCATATTCGTTTGTCCTTTCTATGACTTCTCTCAATACCTGGATATGATCTATTGTACTAAAACCACTTTTAAATCCAGCTTGTTCTCTTGGTTGGTGGAAATCCAAAGTTCTCTGTAGACTAGTTGTAATTATCTTGGTAAAAATTTTATATAAAACTGATAAAAAGCTGATAGGTCTGTAATTTCTAATATCTTCTTTATTACCTTTTTTAAATATTAATATTATTACTGCATTCTTCCAATCTTCCGGTACATCTTTATCATTTAGACATTTTGTATATAACTTTGCTAAAATTGTTTCTATTTCTTCACCTGCTTCTTTTAATATCAATTATAATTCCATCATTTCCTGGAGCCTTTACTTTCTTCATATACTTAATTGCATGTCTCACTTCTTCATTTAAAATTCTGGGCAATTCGGAAGATGTAATAGATTTTCTACTTAGTTAATAGTAAGTCTTGATAATTTTTGAAAAATTAATAATGAAATTGAAGGGCCATTGTTAGTTTAATAAAAAATGCATTAGTCCTTTATTATATTCTCATAATTCTAATAACTAGTCATTATTTGAATAACAAAACACACAAGTTTCAAAGTGTTAAACAGAGTAATTATTGTACAGAATATAGCTGAGCACATTTTTAATGCAATACACGAGACTTATTGTAATCATCCATTAAATTGAAAAAAAAAAAAAGATTGATAAATAATCCTAAGAGTACAATAAATCTGATGAGCATCAAATTATATATTTTATTGCATGTGAGGGATCTGATTAGTTGTTTACATCTTAATCGGCATATTTGTCAATATAAAAAGTTTTTCAACTTCTATTTTCTTTTGTCATGAGAGAAATTCTGGACATAATCGTTATCTCCAGAAAATTAGCATTGTATGTAGTGAATGAAATGATAGGAAAAGAAAAATTAAAGAGACTTGGTATATTGCTAATTTTAATAGTATTTTGAATCATTGATGTAATAAAGTGAAACTGAGCTTGCTCTGGAATTTTGGTCATTAAATAACAGTTTTTATTTTATTTTAATTGTTGATTGCCATGAATTTGATATACTGCATTAAATATCCATTCAATTATTTCTATTTTATTATATAATTTTTATGTTTAACAACATATTAATATATATGTGATTTGGTTGCAGCTTATATAAAGATTTTAATGTATAATTGGTAGTTGTGGAGGATGTGCTCAGTGGCGTTTTTATTTGTCAATTTCAGCCACTTTTGGATAAAGATTTATCACTTGCAAGCTTCGGGCCGGTTGTTGATGGTACTGCAGCGTCGCCTGGCGGCCACCAAGCACATCCTTTACAACTACCTATAATTATTATTTAAACATAATGTAATTATATTAAATGACTTTATGAGTGAAGAAAAAATAAAATTACTTTTACATTATTTATTAAATATATATTATTAATAAGTTAATTGAATTGCACTTGAATTTATTTTTATATTTCAGGGTGTTAATAAGGATTCATATTTGATTCTAGAAACATTACCACAAGAGTAAGTATAAAAATGAATTTAGAGTCAAATTGTTATTAGTTTTATATGTATATACTTCTGTTATCATATAAACAATTTGTAAATTCTACTATAATGTTTAACAAATTTTTAGGTAGAGAAAAATTTTTTTTATTGTATACTTAAAGCATTAGTAGCTAGTTATAAAAGAGTATTTCCATCCACTAGAAAAATAATAACTTTAAAATATAGTCGTATATATCATATACTGTATTTTTAATCTGTTAACATCTTACAATACTATCTTAATTTCCTTTTCCCCCAAACTTTTTTTTTCTGAAAGACTTAAATAACTTGCTTAATTGTAGCTCAAAATTGTGTCTTCTTCAGCCATATATATATATATATTTAAATAATAAATATTTTAAAGCAATTCATCTTTTTAATTTTCTTTAACATTAAATTCTCTTTTCTGCTTAAAATTTTTATTTCTTTGATTTGTTATGAATAATAAATAGATTCAATAACCAAAGAATTAATTATATTACAGTTTTGTGAAACTGAGATAAAGGATCTAGGAAAGGTTTTCAGAAGAGAACAAAGTCAGAACTCTTTATGTTGGGTAATGTTTGTGACTGACTCTTTATGAAACTCATGCTGATATAGATTAATAATATAGGGATTAGCAAGGAAAGCAAACAATTTAAAATCTTTTTATCAGATCTGAAACATTACTTGAAGCTTTATTAGATTAAGCTTTAATAATCATCTTATTTTAAATATATCATAAGATCATCTAGTTTAGTGGAAAATCTGTAATACTCCGAAATTAAAAAGAGTCATCAACAATGGGGACATTTATTATTAGACTAAATATTTTATTACTGAGAAACATGAAGACAATATTATTGTGATATACCATCTCATTATTCTTTTAGATTTAATCTAATCAAAAATCAAGAATGGAAATGATTTTAAATAGAAAATCTAAATTGTTAAACATAATTGATTTTGCAAAATGGAAGAATGTTATTGCTTTATATAATCACAGAAATATATATCTTATTATTTTTAATTGTATAAATTATCTGCTTCATATTAACATTCATTGCAATTCTCTTAATAGATTTAGTTAAATTTAATTTACATAGACTCAAAACATATTTTTTTCATTAATTCATTATTAGATGTTCATTTAAATTTGTTGATATAACTTTTATATAATTTATTTTCAGTAATTGTATCCATTTTTTTTTTTTTATTATTGGAGTTGACTGGTGTCTGAAAAATTTTTGGGTTGATATTAAATGTATTTCAAAATTCTGATTTCTATTTTAAAAACTATTAAGCAGTTGAATGAAAAATGACAATGAAAATTTGTTTGATTTGCTGCTTCTAATTTTTTTTTTTTTTTGCATTAGTTTATTTTAGTCCTATCTTTAGTTTGCCATGGACATAATTATGGTTTGTAATAAACTAAAGATCAGCTTTTCAAGCTAATTCACATGCGCTTTATGAATCTTAATAATAAATGAATACTTTCATTTCCAACACAGGATAAAGTCTTTGCGAAAGAATAGAAAGCTGATCTTTAGTTTATTACAATTCATAAACATCGCGCTATATAAAATAAATGTCTCATTTACATAATTATGGTTTGTTAAATGTGTATAATTTTTCTAAAAAAAAAATATTTGTGTAATTTTAAATATAAAACGTGGAAATTTGTTAAAAAATTTATTCTAACTGCATTTAGGATTAAAAATAAAATAATAAATGGCAAATCTATTAATATTACTCAAACAATATTTTATTTCTGTTTGATCAGTCATAAGTATATATACCTTTGATAAAAATGCATTGAATCAAAAGAGTCTAGTTTAGCCATTTTAAATTTTAACGACTACTCTTGTGGTGTATAATTTTACAATTCACTAAAGTGGGTGTAATTATTTTTGTTATATAATATATATAACAGTAATAATTTATAGTTGAATATTTTATTTAATGTTTTACTAATTTTTTATTGTGAATTAAATTTTTGATTGAGCAAATAAATAATGGAAGAACAATTAGATTAGATGCATTTGTAAGTAAGAAGGATTATGAAAGAAAATTGAAAAAAAAAACCCTATAGAATGTATTGGAGAAAAATAAAAGAAATTATTAGTTTTTTTTTTTTTTTTTAAAAAAAAGATGGTATCTAATACTTTTTCCAGAAAAAAACTAGTTTAGGAATTATTAGGGAAGATAACCAGATTTGAGATGTTGCACTTAACTTATGAGAGATAATTATGATTTGTAAAAAAAGTTATTTTTTTTTACATCATTTTTTATTATTATTTAAATCAAATGAAATTACATTAATAAGTGTGAAATATAAATTATTCATGAACTTGTATACTTATTGAAAATAAAAGAATAAATTTGAAATGTATGGGATGAAAAATATATATATTTGAATGAAAAACAAATGAAAGTTATCATTTTAATTTAATTTATTAATAATTGTTATTAGTATTTATAATTAAATTAATCATTGTTCTTTCATTCTCTCACTATTTTTTGCTATCTAATTTCAAGAGCCTCACATACTTAAAGTCATCTCTTTGCTTCCAATATTTTCATTTTTTCCCCTTTATTTTCTAACTTCTTATTCTTTGTTTTGCTCACTGTTTTTGTTATTTTTTTTGCTTATGAATTAGAATGATCATTCTATTGTATTTGTGATTGCTAATGATGTTTATGTACATATTTAGATAAATGATTTTATTTATAAAATATGTCGTTTTTTTTTTTTTTTAATTAGAAAATTATGATTGGATTGTGAGAGTCTTGAAAAGGATCTTTATTTAATTATATAAATTAATTCAGCAAAAAATAATAATAGATACTGGACATTTTGGTATTTTCTCTAGCATTTCTTTACAACCGATTTGTTTTTTTTTTTGTTGTTCTTTATTATTATAATTACTATTATTAATAATTATTACTTGAAAGTCATTTTTCAGTTCACATTTTTTGTAAATATTAATGTGTCTATTTAAAATAACAGTTGAAAAATGCATTACTGCTTGGAAGGATAATTTATGGCCTCAGGAAATTTTTGAATCTAAAAAACAAATGTTTATATATATTTGTGTATTCAATTAAGTATATATTCTTAATATCAATCCATGAATTTAAACAATATGATAAATATAAAATTTATTTATGTTTAGAGAATTAGTTAAAATAGATTTACTAGAAATTAAAACATTTATAAAAATTATTTTAAAATAAATTATTTATATAACTTTATTATTTTGACACTTCAAGCCACTGCAGACAAAATCTTAAATATATTTAAGAATTAATGACTATGATATTTTCAATAGATGCCAAAACATAAAAAAAAAAAAAGTCATTAATATTGAGATAAGATTTTGTTTCAAGTAAATTTAATTCTAACTGGTAAACACATTTTTCTGTCTAGAATTATACCAACATTTTTGTTGATGCTCTAAATTTTTTTTAAAATTCTATATGGAAATATAATTTCATTAATGGTGAACATATCCATTTTTTAAAGTATTGATAAGACGTAATAAATGTAAGTATGATCCATTAAAAAAAAATTCCAATATCATAAAGGTCAGATTATTATCTAATTTGGAGAATATTACCTTTAGTTTTGGTAATTTAGATAATATTTATTCTCAAAAAGAAATTATAAGTTCTATGCCAGCTACCTAAATACAATCTTTAAATCAATATTGGATGGTAATATTTTATAAATGATTTAAGTCCTATCTCACAAAATCGTGTGTATTGAATTCTGCATCAACATATTATTTGAATTCCAAACTTGCAAGTGATAACATTTTTACAAAAATGCATAAACATAAACCAATTTCTTTTTTCTTAATTTACTCTGGCCCAGTTTCACAAAGTATTGTAAAGGTTTTATTTTCTGGTAAAGACTTGAAAATTAGCAGATTGAGTATTCAGATTATTGTTGTTATACTACTGAATTAGTTTTGTTGTTGTTGTATTTTTTCATTGAAATTTTTTCCCCCCCATAACATCATTTTTTATTAAACTACAAATTGAATAATGTCTGCTGTGAATTCTGAAAATGCTTGTTCCGCAAAGCAAGAGCCACATTGATATTATTGGCTGTAATGCACCAATATAATTGGTAACTACATGGAGCTAATGAAATTGTACTGGGATAATTCATCAGTAAATGAAAGTTTCGTTTTATTTTGAAAAATTATTTCTTATAATAGTACCCAATACTAACTTGCTAATTATTCTATTAATTAAATGTATAATTTCAAACTTTTTGTTTTTGTAGTTGATATGTTTATTTCAAATTTTTATTATTATTTAACTTTTAAATTTCTTATTTGGTTTTGAAAAAGTTAGAAAAAAAGTACGGTCAATCCTAAGTATCAAATTTTATGAAAACAATAATAAAGGTCAAAATAAAATTGTCAGCTACAATAATTTTTATTTTTCATAAAATAAATTGGGTTTTCTTATTCAATACAAATTACAATAAAACGAATAAAACAATCAAATAAAAATAATAAACTAGCTTTGTAATAACTAATAAAAAGGTTAAAATCAAAATTATTATTTTTTTATTATCTTGAAGAAAGTCTTGAAAGAGATCCTGTTCATCACTGTTTAAAAGCATCAATTAAACGTAAAATCTTTGAACGTAGAAATATTCACACAAGGTTTATTTTTAGTTTTTTTTTTTTTTTTTTTTGTAAAAAATAAAAAAAATATTGTAATGCTATAAATGAAGAATGCAAAATTTATTTTTAGATTAATTTATAAAAAGTATTTTATGTAAGACAAGAAAATGTTTCATTTACAGATTTTATTTTCTGTTCTATTTTATTAAAAAAATTTACTTATCTATTAATGTCCATAAATTATGCTGATTCTTACACTTATCGATTAATTATCCCAGCATTGTTTCATTAGTTCCACACAATGTTTAAAAACATCAACTAAACATAAAATTGAATGTAGATACCTAATTATATCAGTACCGCTGAACCAATAGATGTCAATGGCTCTGAAGAATGCTGTACAAATCTGGAAGTATATTTTGAAGCAAAAAAAGATACTTTTATATAATATAATCCTATCATATCAAAATGTTAAATTGTTTCAAGTTTCTGGATCTTATATGATTTTATATATGAAATCAATTTTAGTATAATCAAGAATATATCTCTAAATCAAACATATTTTATTATTAAAAAATCTTTATCTTTTTTTTTTAAGACATTTTGCACAAAAGTTATCTCTGTTATATACAGTTAAACAAAAACAATAGTTTTTGTAAAAGCAGAGAAAATAGAATAAAGATTACACAGTGTTAACTTTCAAGTTTTAGATGTTAAATACAAATATGAATCATTTGCCTTGTGAGTACTTTATTTGCCCCAGAAATATCTCTAAGCTCTGTACTGCAGAGAATGCCTTGCATTAAATATACTGATATATGCATTTGTGATTTGTCATTAAACACTTGAGGAAAGTGATTCATCATTTAAATGTCTTTGTCATGTTAAAAAAAAAAGCAACTTAAACTTTAAAAATATAATTGAAATTGACTTAAGCAGTATTACTTTTCAGATGTAATTTATTTATAAACTATAAAAAAGTTACATTTTATTTTTAAATTTTAGAAGCCAATATAAACCTATTGGCATTATATTTTATTTTTAAATTAGATATGATTCTCGAGTTAAAGCTATGGAAGTTGATGAAAGACCTACAGAACAGTACAGTGATATTGGAGGATTGGATAAACAAATTCAAGAGGTATAAAAAATACACTTTTGGATTATATTTGTTATATAAAAATAATCCACTAAAAAAATGCAGTCATATTGAAATTGGGTCAAAAATGTTAATTATGCATTTTTTATTCTACAGCTAATTGAAGCTGTTGTATTACCTATGACACATAAAGAACGTTTTGAAAATCTTGGAATTCAGCCTCCAAAAGGTAAACATAATTCTGTATTAATATTTTATATATATACTTAAAAATCAAAATGATATCTTTATAACTTGTTTTTAATATTATATATTACAAATTTTTCTTTAAAAAAAAATTAATTAAGATTAAAAATATAGATGCATAATAAGTTATATATACATGTGTTAAAAAATAATAAAATGACCATATATACCCAATTATAATAATCGCGAATAAAAAAATATTTTAGAGTTCCACACAATATTTAAATAGAACTATAGCTTACTTTCAATATTTAAAATAGAAAAAGTTGCCATTATCAATAGTCAGAACTTAATAATTTTTTTCTTAGAACTAATGATTACATCTTTTAAGTTTTAATTACCAAAAGTATGCTGTATTATAAAAAAAAAATTATTGTTCTTATTACAATAGTGTATTATATGTTTACACACTTGTCAGATACTGAACTCGACTTAAATAATGTCCAGAATTTACAGTTAGTGGAAAAATCTTCAGGTATGAGAGTTAACTACAAATATCTAATATGCAGTGGCCAACTAAAAGTATTTTTTTTGCTGACTTGTATATAATCCCATCATTTCTGTTTTAACTAGAATAGTCCCACTTTTAGAAATTTTATCTCTAAATGTCAAAAACAAATACCCCTATATTAATTGTGAGTTTAACTGTGACATGAGAATTTTTTCAAGATTCACTAAACTTGGACTCTGAGATTGTGCATATTTCAGGTAGATAAAAGTAATCACTATATCACAAGGCTAATCTTAGATTGATTCTTAAATAAATTCAAATCACAAATTATCCCATTTTATATGAAAATTATATATTGTTATTACTCAAAACTGATATCTATTTTTTAATAAACATTTTATTTCATGCTATTGTCAAGATATAAGATTTGCAATTTCATTTGTTTATGATATATAATTTTCCTACCATAAATCTTAATTGTACACGAATTTATTTTTATGTTTTATCAAAAAGGTAATCAAAACATAGTCCAGTTACTATGTTTGTGCATATAATATCATTACATGTCATTTTCACTTTTGTGTTAGCTAGTGTGCACTTTTATTTAAAGCTTTTGTTTCTGCGTTTAAATCAAAGTGTAAATGTAAACAAGTGCCAATTTGAAATAGTAAAATATTGTTGGTGTGAAAAAAAATGCATTAGTTTTATCAGTGCAATTGGTTTTACACAAATTAATTTAAATATATATATATGTTCATAAAATGTATCTATTCAGAATGTATGAAGACAAATTTTTCACTTAAGATGGAATCAAAAAAATGTTTATCTACAAAATTCCTATTTATAGCTTTATTAGAAATTAATTCATAATATCTTTATTTATATGCAGTATCCACATCACCCAGTGTGAATGAATTGTTTTTATAATATCTGCTTTCACTTTCTAACTACTACTCAACTAGTATTTAATTTTTCTATACAACTAAAATCACAATAAACAACAGAAAAAAATTTGTATGCATTGCTGTTTCATTTTTTTATTCTATAATTCTGGAATTCTAGCCTTTTAAGATATATTGATTCATCCAAAGTTTTGATTCTCTTTGTGCTCCTTTGGTTCTCTTTCTACTTTTTTTAAACTTATTGTCTTCACTCACCTAGGTTAATATGGGTTCCAATTGTTATGAATCATACTATTAGACATCTCTAATTGTGTTAATGGAATTGTGTTTGTCCAATCACATTTTTATACTTTAATTATGCACAACAAATCTGTCACCAATTTTTTTTTCTTGTATACAGATATGAATGAATATATAAACTATGCAAACCTCTTAGTTTTGAGAAAATGGTGATGGAGAAAAAACTGGTAAGTCGAGATTTTGTACGAGGCATTTCCAATATTAGTTCCACTCAGAGTTTAAACATTACTATTTATAGATCCTTCTGTCCCTACAAATGTAAAACAAAAGAAATGATCTAAAAATGCCCGTCTTGCAAAAAATCTGACTAAGGTTCCATATCTGATGGATTGATAACTTTAATGGTAATAATGTCAAAGTAGAAGATAATGATAGTAGGAAAGGTAAATACTTAATTGTTTTATAGGTACTTGAAATATGTGAAGTTTATTTAATATGAATTCTTCAATACTTAAATGCATTACAATGCTTATAGTTAGATTTAACATTAATATAATCCTTGTAAAACTTTTTGCAAAGGAAGGAAGTTTAATTTAATCCAACAATCAAATGGCTATAAGTTTTTTTTAGAAGTTTAGATAGTTGATAAATTGAGTAAGTTTACTGTGATTTATAATTTAGTTTTATTTTGGTGAATTTTTATATATATCAATGTAAAATTATTAATATTAAAATTAGTTTGCACATTGATATCTGTATTCACTAATGCTTATGCTCCAAAGCAGTTGTGAAAAAGAAAGCTTCTATGCTTTATGAAATAATGATAGTGCGTCATTATTAATAAAATATAGTTTTTTTTTTTGAAGGTTTTAAAAAAGTATGACCCAAAATCGTTTGATATAATAGTATTGGATGAACTTTAATGGCTTGTTGCTATTAAATTTTTGCACAAGAAAGGAATTAATTTTCACGAGCACTTCAATTAAATAAGAAAGAGCTCTTATGCATTCACATTTAAAACAAAATTATCGTATAGATTCTATTTCACAATATAAAAGAAAACAAATAACATGAGCTTTTTTATGGACACATTGTGGACAGATTATAGATTAGTATACGAGGTTTAAAAATAGATTTTATTCCAAGTAAGGAATTTGATATTTGTCCTTTAGAAGCAATTGTTAGTCATGCTAAATGTCAACAAGCTGTTAAACACTAAGATTGTCTATTTGGATTTTCAGCTTATCATGAGACTTAGACATAGAATTGCCCTAAGGAGTATGCTCCTGGGTTTATTAAAAAAAAAAAAATCCTGATTGGTTCTCCAATAATGATTGTGTTATTAATGACTTAATTAAAAGGAAACATGATATTCTCATTTTGTCTTAATAAAATAAATGTGGAGCTGTTTAATAATAATAAGAAGACTTAAGAATGATCTGACAAAGAAAGTACAAGTATTTGCTGATTCACAGTTATTTTAGATCTTTTTTTAACATATTGAAAGTAAATATTTGTGTCTGAAAATAATATAATTATATTAAATCAATGGATGGCATTCTTTTAAATGATAATATTTTGAACAGATAGTGAAAATATTTTAATTATCTTATGAGTAATGATACAAGAACTCATTTATCTTTAAAATTTAATGATTTATCTGATTAATATTTAGATTTGAAAGAGATATCTAGTTTGATGAATTTAAAATATCTTTGCTATATTAAAAATGGAAGGATTGCAGGTTCTAATAAATATCTTAAGAAATAAATATTCTATACATTTATTGTACTATGGTTTCATTTAAACATTATTAATATTTCTATGATAATTTGATTTTTATGCTATTTTTTTAATAATAAAAACTAGAAAAATGGAATTTTCTTCTAAATTATAAATTTTCAGAAAGTAAGCTTTTATATAAGAGCTATGTATTGTTCATGCATGTATTATTCATAGATTCATTATCAAATAATTATACTTTCATGAAAAAATTTATAATGTTACATTACATTGGAAGTGATTTAAATGTAGACATTTTCTATTTGAGAGGGAAGTTAGAAACTAGAAAATATTTAAATTAGGTTTAACTTTGTCTACTGTACTTTCAAAAAATTAACAAAAACAAACAATACTATATATTGTTCAACACCACATGTACCATATTGATTATTAAAACATTTGAAGTTCTCGACAATTAAATAATGCTAACATAGCATCGAATATAATAAAGATAAGAAAATATAATAATTATAAAATTAAAAAAATGAATTTAAGTATTTTTAAAGCTATTACTTTTGAATTTAATCTTAAATTATTAATTTTAAAATAGCAATTTGTTAATTAATTTAATAAAATCAATAAAATTTTGATTAAAATGGTGTGTAATAGGACTCATTTTTATGTTTTATTAAAGCCACTCTTTTTTGTGTTAATACCAGAATTTTTGGATTTTCTTTTCAAACTATGACCCACTTAAGAGAACCTATAGTTAGGAGACATTTTTTCTAAGAAAATAAATATTTGATTATGTAATAATTTGTTTTCAAAAGTTTATTAATAACTTCAGTAAATTATAATCTAAAAATTTAAATACTCATAAAATAACACAAATGCATATAAATACACATGTATTTATGTTTTACACAAACATGTAATCATAGGCTTCACTCAAACATACATATATATGTATGCTTGCTAACTTAATTTTATTTTGTATATAATAAATAATTTTGAAGAAAATTTGATTTCATTATAATATTTAAAAGATATAATAATTTCTCTACTTAATAATGAATGTATTATTTTTTTTTAAAACATTTGATTCATATAAATTCTTGGTCACATTTTTAATATAAAAAAAATATTAAAAAAAAAAACACTTTCTGCAAAAAAAAAATATAAAAAACAATTTTATTAGAAATTAAATTGCCTTTCAAAGAAGATACTATAGTACGTAGTACAAAACCTTTTTCAACCGTTAATAGAATAGTGAGGGATCTGAAATTTACTGATTTTCATCTTTAAAGTGCAAATTTCAGGCAAATGATTATTAAACAAAGAAATCATATTTTAAACAATGTTCATTTAATATCACAATAAATTATTAATAAAAAAATAGTTTTTTTTTTATATGTTATTAAATCACATGCGAGGAAAAAGTTCTTTCACTAATTTTGGTTTCATCATCTAATAATGATCATTAATTCAAAACAATAAAAATTAAGAATGATAATATTTCAATGATAATCAATTAAAATGAAGATACTGTTAAAAATTTAAACATAGTCATTTATTTTTCAATTTTGAATACAGGTAGAATCCTATTCATGAAAATTGTTATAATTCAATGACTTCTAATATCCAGGAAAAATTATGAAGATTAAGCTTCGCTATCATATAGCATGTAACATTTTCTACTTAGCTGTGCATATACACATATTCTAAAAATAATATAGTAAATATCTGTAAATTAATAAGACTAATTGATAAAAAATAATCAGTTTTATTTTTCTGCTGAATGAGAATTTTAAAAGAGTGGATAAAGGCATGGAAGGGGCTTATATCTCAATTAGCTTGTACACTAAAAATCTTTACATGTTATAATGAAGGTTTAAAGAGAGAAAAGATTTAATGAATGGACTTATTTGTAAATCTGTTTTTAATACATTTTAAAAAGTGAGTTAATTTAAAAAAAGATTAAATCAACTAATCATTGAATTTTTATCTCTCTTATTATTATGTAAAAAATTAATATTATATATAGAATGTATGTATATAAAGTGTTTCCTCTGTATCTACAATTTCCATATTCACTGTTGTAGTTATTTACTACATAAAAGTAGTAATGAAATTCAATGGTTTGCACTGGCAGAACAAGTTTTCTAAAAAAAACTTTAATTTTTTGAACTACTTATTATTATTCATGACTGGATAATCTCTAGTCTAATAAATGACTAATAAAAGTTATTTATATATTTTCATTAAGTGATTTGTGTCAAAGTTGAGAGGGCAGCCCATTTTGTTACTTGTCAATTAAACTGTAGTAATTTTCTATTTGTATATATATATTGAACATTGATAAAAATATGTGTAAGAGATTGTGGTCTGGGCCAATTGGTGAGTGCTGGTTCACCAGGAAATGTGCATCTTGGGGATCATAGATCATTTTCATATCTAGTTATATGTATGATTATATCCCTCCACAAGTGTTAAAAGTGGATAAGAAACTAGTCCCTACCTTGTGTGAGATTAATGTAGTGAAAATTACACTACAGAAATATTCATTAATGGATAATTTCTAGTATAATAAATGAATAATAAAAATTATTAATATACTTTCATTAAGTGGTTTGTATCAAAGTTGTGATGGCAGCACATTTGACACTTGCTCATTAAACTGTAATAAGTTGCTATTATCTATATATATATATATTGAACATTGATAAAAATATGTTTTAAGAGATTATGGTCTGGACTATCTGATGAGTGCTGATTCAGCGGGAAATGTGCTTCTTGGGGATTGTAGATCTTTTTCACATACCTTTGGTCGTATGTTTATGATTACACTCCTCCACAAGGTGTTAAAAACTGATAGAAACCAATCCTTACCTTGCGTGAGAGTGATATAGTGAAAATTCATTATTGGATAATAAAAATTATGAGCTAAAGAATATTCTTTATAAAATATTAAATTTTTATTCCCATATGTTTATTATTTCAGCAACAAATATTTGTTTATTATCAATAAAATAAAGAAAATTTATCTTCTAACTAATATTTATGAATAATGTAAGGACAATGTTATGTTTATAATGATCGCAAATAGACAGAACCGATAAAATAAAATTCAAGTATACAAGTATTACTCATTCTAGTTGTGCTCACGTGAACTGGGTTTGTCTTTTGGCAGCAGATACAACACAATGATGCATCAACAAAAATAGTTATTTACAGTTGTAGAAATGGTGGATCTAGCAAAAAGTCTAGCTGCCTATTGCATCCAAATGACATTGTATTTTATGATTATTTATTATATTTTTAAAAAAATTAATTAGTAATTTTATTGCTAAATAATAATTAAAGACAATTTTTGTATGTGCTTATACTTCTCTAAAAAGATAAAAAAATGTATAAGAAGAAAAAAAGAATGTTGCATTTTATCTATTGGAATAATAAACTACTTTTTGGTATATTATTTTTATTCTTAGTACAGTGAACTGATTATTAAACGATTTGGATTTTATTATTGGTACTAAATGTTTTTAACATATTTATATACCCACATTTTTGTATGTATGTGCCTGTTAAAAATACATTTTATAATATGGTTGATTATTCTCAAATTTTGGTAGTTGTGTGGCATGACTAGTAATGAAATGTTCGAATCTATTTCAATATATAGATGCTGCTATATATAAATTTTATTATTAATGATTCCAGCACCATGTGGATACTTTAAGAACATGCGAGATTTACAACATGGGGAGAGTAAGATGTATATTTTAAATTATTCTTAATCCAGAAATGTTTAAAAATCAAAGTTGCCCAGTTAGCATAACTGACCTGTTGTGATGGTTAACAATTTAACTTTGCTGACTATCTGCAGTTTTTCCCAAAAGCTGCCATACTCCTATCCTCACTGAAAATAAAAGAGTGGAGTAGAAGTGTATTGACCTAGTTTATTGCTCAAACATAAATATAATTTTATACTTTATATACTAACAAAGTGTTTATTTTGTAATTCAAAAATTAAACTTTTTTAATAGTCAATTTTAATATGTATGTATATATATATAAATAAGGAAATCAAATAAATATAGTTTTATTCTACTTCAGTCCTAATTAAATATTATTAACACTGTTCTTATGGGAATTTCACCTCTTAATTCAGAATCAATTACCTGATTAATGGGAATCCATAAATACAAAAAAAATAAAATAAAGTAGCTTGATTATGAATTGATAAGAGAAATAAAAGAAGATAGAATAGTGTGAAGATTTATAAAAATGTATGAATAACTTTATGAAAATGACTATATAACTCTGTTGAGGAAGATGGTATCATCTCTTGTAAGTAGTTATTGAAGCAAAAATAAAAAAACTTTTCAAAAAAACTATCAAGCTTTGGTAAAACCAAAAATTGAAGAATGCAAAATTAAAAAAAAATACGGTTGTCGTCGAATAGCCACTATATCCCACTCGATGGCGCAGTTTTCACGCTTAAACTATAAAATATGATCATTCCTGGGCCGTTAATTATAATCAAATACTAAAATAAAAACAAAAGAAAATCGTCTTTTTTAAATAGTATTTAATACAAATGTTAAAAAGTGAAATTATTAAGGCTGTACTTGAAATTAGATTAAAAAAAGCCTGGGGTGGAGAGAGCATTTCACAGGAAAATAACATAATTCTAATAAAAATTTAGATGTAAAAAAATAAAAATATGAAAAAGTGTTTCATAATGGTTAATAATAAACATTTATAATATTTTTTTTTCTGACTGAAATTTTTTTTACAAGAAAAAATACGCAACAAAATGTGACAATTATAATGTCAAATTATAATTATAAATTTATTAAAACGCACATTGATTACGTAAGTAATATTTACTAAGGCTGTAACCTCAAGAATATGCGTATAAAAATGCGATATTAGGGACCTCTACAAGTCTTAACCACAAGCTTACGCTTTGGAAGAAAAGAGGGGAACCCTTCTTTACACGCATATTCTTGAGGTTACAGCCTTAGTAAATATTACTTATGTAATGAAGGTGCGTTTAAATAAATTTATAATTACAACTTTAAATTATTGTAATAGATTTCTAACTATAAGATCTTTCCATTGACTCGCTGTAAATCGAAAGATTTCGCGAGTACTAATGTGTAATAAGAAATGTGGACTTAATCAGTGAAGTATTGAATAGCTTCACGCTCTCAGATCTAACCGCTTCAGCTTCACCTATTTAAATAGAAAGTAGGTTGAAGTAAAGAAGGTTCCCCTCTTTTCTTCCAAAGCGTAAGCTTGTGGTTAAGACCTGTAGAGGTCCCTAATATCGCATTTTTACACACATATTCTTGAATGTCAAATTATAAAATATTTAGATTTGAAAGAAAAATAATAATAAAAGTTGGACAACTATATATTCTTTAAATAGTTTTTAAAAGATAAAAGTTAGGAGTTATTTTGATTTTTTTAAGATCTATTGTAGAATATTTACATGTTACTTTAGCTTCATTATTTTTACAAACTAAATGACTATTGTTTAGAAAATAAAACAAGGCTATCAGAAATAGCTGAATTAGTGGATCAGATACAGTATTTTCCACTAACAGTGAGAGTCAATTTCCAGAAGTTAATCTTATTAATAGAACACTTGCCATTTTGTGGCAATATAAAGTTTTTCTTTTATTCTTTTTTTAATTTTGAGTAATTTAATATTATTGGTTGTAATGGAATATAGAAAGATCTTAATTATTAAGAATAAGTCATTCTTTAGAGTAATAGCATGGCAAACTTCTGGATTTTAAACTAAAAACTTACAATCAGGAATGTAATTTAGCTACGTGGAATAGATTTGTTCAGGTCTTTTCCGAAATTGAATCTATAGATGGAAGGAGATGTAATAAATGTAAATTGTTAGAGAATCTTATTTTTATCTAAGCCTCTTGGATCTAGTATAGATACTAAGTTGTTTATAAGACATAGATATGAAAGCTAATTATAATTATTAGGATAAATAGTTTTAACGTGGAATTGGGTGCAGCAATAGTGATAATACATATATTCCATAGAACATCAATTGTTGTAACTGTTTCCATTTTTTGTATCTTCTGCTAAAATTGCAATATTGATTTAATGATTAATCTTGGTAATTAAAGGTTATATTAAAACTACGAATTCCCAAGGAAAGTTTATCTGTAATTAAAGATCCTATTAAAGATCAATTCTAGGATCTTTTTGATAACTTTTGCACATTGAATAGCTATGAGTGAATGATTTTCAATTGGTTCAAATATTAGAGGAGTCTATTTTTGTTCTTTGTTGAATATTTAGTTTTCTTTGCCTTTTTGTCATATTTGTTTATAAAACCGAAGCAGAAAGGTTGAGTTTTAAAAGATTATTAAAGTCATGCATTCTTTGCTCTGGGTAATATAATTTACAAACTGCAGTTCTTTATTGTCATTTCTATGATTCATTTTTGATACTATTCTACAGATTACTGTAATGAACTTTGTTTTCTGTTAATTGCACAGGAATATAGAATTTGTCTGTAAAAGAATGTGACATTTGATGATTTCTCCATTGTTTGTTAAATGATAAATGATATAACTTTCATACCCATTTTGATCTCCCTATCAGTGTGAGTAACTTTTCAGCAAAATATTTAATGAAATGTAACAAGAATTGCCATATCTCTATTAAGGGACAGGAACACACACACACATATATATATTTTGGAACAACAGTTTTGGTCTGGTATCATGATTATTCAATAAGATCCTGAAAAATTCAGTATTTTTAAGGAAGTGATGACTTTAGAAAAATTTCAACAAATGCAGGGTTTAAAAAAGAAAGTAATGATGCATTTAGTCTTATAAAAATATAATGTTGGTGTGTCTTATCCAAGTCATAACCATCTTCACATTTTGAAGATGCATTAAATTATTTAAGATAGAAATTGAATCTAGTATTGATAATCTACCATGTTAGCCTAAACATATGAGAGAGTTATCTTAGATAAAGGTGAGGAAATTCTGAATCTGCCTTGAGTGAATGTAATAGATTAGGATCAATTTTTCCAAAAATTAATAATAAAAAAAGAATTGCAAATTTGTTTTTTTTTTTTTTATACTTCAACTCTTGTTTTTTAATCATTGTCATTATTAAATGCTATTTTAGCTAAACAAAATAGTTTATTAATTGTTGTAGAACTAAAATGCATGGGATCCATCCAGAGGTCACTCCCCAAATTTTCAAGTGCTCTTAAGGTTTTGAACCAAATAGCTTTATAGATCTGACATTAAACCGCTAATATTTCTTGTAGTATAAACCAGCTGTAAACAGTTTTGATTTTTTGGCAAAAGAAAAAAATAGCAAAAATGAATTAAGATTGTGTAAATTATGCTTAAATTTAATCTGTATTAAATAATATGATTTTCCTATTCTTACTATGAAACGAATCTAACTAACCATTGAATAAATAATAGGCTTTAATTAGAAATGCAAATAGTAATCAGAAATTAATTGCTTAATGCTTGAATAAAGAGACCATACAATTTAATATGTTTTTAAAAAAGTTTTTTTTTTTTTTCATTATTATTGTTTGAAAGTTTTTTATGATTATAATTATGTAATATTTTGTAATTTTAACTGCTTATTTTTATCTCTCGAATTGTTGGTTGAATGTCTGAAGGAAAAAAAAAAAAGTTGGTCAGGAAATTTAAACGTAATTCTAAATCTTTTTTTTTGTTTGTTATTGATATGATTATCTATCAAGTTTTTACAGATTTTTATAAACTTGTATTCTGTAATTTTTTAAGAAACAGGAATTCAAATTTTTTATTATGTCTAGATAAGACAAAATTTATAGTTGGATAATTGTTTTTGGTTATAATTTAAAAGTAGATTTTGTTATTATTTTGTTTTTTACATCAAAACTATTGTTTTATGTTATTATTTTTTTGTTCTTTATCGTACAATTTTATAATTTATATATTTTTCAAATTGTAGGTGTTCTCTTATATGGGCCACCAGGCACAGGCAAGACTCTTCTTGCTCGTGCATGTGCCGCTCAAACAAAATCAACGTTTTTAAAATTAGCAGGTCCTCAACTTGTGCAAATGTTTATTGGTGATGGAGCAAAATTAGTACGAGATGCATTTGCTTTAGCTAAAGAAAAAGCTCCTGCTATTATTTTTATTGATGAACTAGATGCCATAGGTAAAGGTTTATTTCTATAATAACTTTATTGATTTTGTGCTTATTTAAATGGCAATTCATTCATTTTTATGATAATTGATTTTAAACTTGATATAATTAAAATAGTTTTCAAACGAAAACTGCGACTTGAGTTTAAATTCTGGCTAAGTAAACTGGAAAATGTTTTCAATAGGCTTAGAATTTTTATTTTTAAATAGCTAGTCCATAGCCCATCTGGGTAATCATCCAGTATTAGATGGTAAATTGATATCTAGTTATCTAAATGATGAAATAAGAATGGAAAACTATTCAAACCTTCTTCATACTGAAAATGGCAAGCCTAATGAGTACTTACTTCTATTTTGTTGTCCTTTCTTATGAAATTTTTAGAGAGGCCTTTCCACTATAGTGGGCTATTTAAAGGCTGTTTTATTTTATTTACATATCTATTGGATTAGCTCTTCATAGGAATGACTGAATTTTTATGGAAATAATTCCAAATACAGTAGGATCTGGCATAATGAAAGCTTATAAAATGAACAAACAGTATAATAAATACTTTTTCTCACTAAATTACAATTTATGCAATATATAATGAACAGTGTATAATGCCAAATATCTTTGCGATGTAAAACTTAGTATATTAATTCACTTTTTTTTTATCATTAGCAGTGAAAATGTTCTTTATATATATATTAAATGTATTCTCTTGTTTATGTATATCATAATAATTTAGCCATGAGCCGTAAAACAGAATTTGAAACCCAATTAATGTCAAAACAAAATTTTAACTAAATTATTGTAACATTGATCAAAATGTAAGTGCCAATTTGAAATATATTTTTTTCGTATTTTTCTAAATGTGTATACCATAATAGTTTTTGCTATGAGCTATAAGCTTTATTGTAATGCTGATTAATGTTCATTTAAAAAAAACACAAAAAAAATTTCAAAAGAACTGCTGTTAATAGTGGCAGAAATGTCCTCAATATGGAATTGTTAAATCAATTAATGACATTGGTGGTAAGATATGTTTATAATAAGCATATGTGTAAGATTTCAGACATTTTAATCATGTTTTGTGAGTTTATTTGTCTTCAGTTTTTCTTCTGCAATATGTTCATCTTTACTAGTTTTTTTTAAAAAAAATTGTTTTGTGGGCATACAAATATTGATCTTAATCATGAGCCAAAAATTACAGTCAAAAATTTGATTGGTATTGAAGTGGAAAAATTTTTTCCCCCTAAAAAGTTGTAAAATGGTTGGAGATTTAAATTCTGACTATGGTATGGCTAAAACATCGATCTACACCATTTTTAAAAAATGACAAAATAAAAACTGCATAGATAGTGAAAAGGATTTGTAGATTTGGCAGTTTGTGTTACAATACTATAAAACAAATGAAAACTTTAGCTAATCAAGTGGTGAGAGATAGTATCAGTGAGGCAATCATTTATGAAAAAGTTACCAAATTGTTTGAAATTTTTTTTACTAAGTGTCCTAGTAGAAATGCTGTTCCTGTGAAGGAATTTGTTGCCAGCAAAATATGGTTCCCCACATAATGGAGTTTGAACTATTGATGAGTGTTATCTCATAAGCAGAAGTTCTGAATGAAAACATTTATTTGTGAATTTTTATAACTTTGTCTTGATTTTAATTTTATGCTTTTAAAAGATGAATTTTAATTTTCATTAAAATCTAAATGTTTAGTGCAAAAGTTAATTTTATATGTATTTTTAGATTTATATTTTTTAATTTTGCCTGTTTAAATGATTGTTATGAGTGATAACTTTGGTTTAAACTGTGCATCTGGAACCATATAGCTGAGAGAAAAGCTGTAAATTGAAGAGGTGAAAGTAAATTGTTATTATAATCCAGAGATCTCAGTTATATAGATCATTTCAAAACAAAGCAAAACCCTCCTTATAGTAGTGCCATCTTGTGCTAACGAGCAATCAATGGATGCCAGGAGGCTTGTGCATAAAATCCCTATCTAGTGCCTACTCATCCAATATCCCCAGACTAGTTTCTGGCTTGTGGCCTTCATCAGTGAGGAGCCTTGGATCTGAGAGCACTACACCTAGATCTTAGGATCTAATGCAATCCTCTAGCACCCACCTTTTAACTCTATTTAACTACAAAACTATGGGAATGAAATTGAAAACACAATTAATATTTTCAATCCAAGCTCAATAGTTTATATAATCATATGGGTCTGAACTCAATTCAGCAGTATGAAATAGTGATCATGTGATGTTTAGTGGTTTAACACCAATCCTGCCTAATAGGATAATGGTGGCTATGGTTGTTAAAGAGCCAAAGACACCAAAATGTATGGGTGCTGAATTGAGTTCAGACCCATATGACTATATAAGCTATTGAGCTTGGATTGAAAATATTTATTTTCAATTTCATTCTCATAGTTTTGTAGTTAAATAGAGTTAAAAGGTGGGTGCTGGAGGGTTGCATTAGATCCTAAGATCTAGGTGCAGTGCTCTCAGATCCAAGACTCCTCACTGATGAAGGCCACAAGCCAGAAACTAGTCTGGGGATATTGGATGAGTAGGCATTAGATAGGGATTTTATGCACAAGCCTTCTGGCATCCATTGATTGCTCTTGTTAGCACAAGAAGACACTTCTATATGGAGAGTTTTGCTTTGTTTTGAATTGTTTAATAACAATTATGTGCTAGTATGAGATAGTGATCATATGATGTTTAGTGGTTTATATAGATCATCACATCAAAACTGATCCAATTCTTTTATCCTGTTATTGCGTAGTTTCGAGATAAAGCAGTCTGTGTGTTCAACTTTCTGATTTGATTCTATAAATGTTTTACATAGTGGATGTAAGAAAATTGCTATCATTTTCTTTCAACTTATTCACTAACAAATTTGTGTGGTAAAATATTGCTTCAAAATAGATTTCATGATTAAATACACTGACTTTTGAAGAGAAATTAATGCTTTTGTTAATATATTGTGTACTAATAATTTAGAACATTTTAGGTAATAAGTGACTGCTCATTTTTGGGTATAATCAGCATCAACTGAACTATTGTAACATTTCATGATAATAATGGTATTAATTTTTGAAAAATAGCCAAGACTATATTATGTCAATTCATACATCTCTTCATGTTTTTTTTTTAAATATTTCTTTGAATCTTGTACAGCATTTGTGATAAACTATCTTTTTATAGAGAAACATTTATTTTTTAGTCATTTAGATAATTAAAATAGAATTTTTCTATGGATATAATTATTCCTATTTAAAAAAAGTTTCTGTCATATGATTTAAAAATTAACTTGTTTGTAACATTCAGAAAGACTCAAATTATTTTGAAATCAAAAGAAAAAAGCCCATTGTTTAATTCTTCTGATTAGCAAAATTTTTTTTATTAATATCTTTTATGAAAGAGAGACTGTACAAAAAATTACATTGATAGTTTTAGTTATCTATTATACATTTTATTTCAAAAATTGTAATAAATATTATCATCATTACAGTGAAGTCTGCAAATGAAAGTTTTTAGAGCAAATAACTAGTAGAACCAATATCTTTTTTCACTAATTTATGATTTATACAGCAAATGCATTCAATAAACAGTGGAATAGCTGATATCTTTGCTGCAAATACTTAGTTATCAATTTTGTTCATTTGCTTCTTTTTATTTCTAGTGGCAATGTTTTTATACTTTATATATTTTTGTCTAAAAATATTTTCTTAGATACAAATAATTTTAAACAAGCAAACCTCTCCATACAGTAGTGCCACTCAGTGCAAGCCAGAGTAATCAATGAATGCCAGAAGGCTTTTGCATAAAATCCCTATCTAGTGCCTACTCATCCAATATCCTCAGATTAGTTTCTAGTTTGCGACTTTCATCAGTGAGGAGCTTAAATCCCTATCTAGGGCTATTTATCCAATATTTCCAGACTAGTTTCTAGCTTGTGGCTTTTATCAGTGAGGCTCCTCACTGACGAAAGCCACAAGCTAGAAACTAGTCTGGGGATATTGGAGGAGTAGGCCCTAGATAGGGATTTTATGCACAAGCCTTCTGGCATTCATTGATTACTCTGGCTTGCACTGAGTGGCATTACTGTATGGAGAGTTTTACCTGTTTTAATAACAGTTATGAGCAAGCATAAGAAATGGTTATCATGTGTTACAAACAATTTCTGTCATAAGACATTTAAAACAGAATTTGAAAGTGAATTAATGTTGATGTCAAAAAAAATTATTCAAAAACTAATGTTAAAATTATATATATATATATTTGTTTAAAAGTATTCTCCTTGATGTGTATATTGTTAATGTTGACATAAAAAAAAAAATTCAAACTGAAAATCCATTAGAATTGCTAAATCGCTAAAGGCCATTGGCTGAAATAAAGTATTGGAACAAACATTACTGGTTAAACTAGAAATCACACGCAGCTTTGAATAAATGAGGAAGAATATTTACTATATCTGCAAGAAGATCTGGCTAATTATTCTTAGTACTTTTAATCATATTTGCTAACTTTGTAAAATTTTGGGAGATTTGAAAATTACCATTTTCAAAGATGTATTTTTGCAAATGTCAGATGACTCAACAATCTGATAAACCATAGTTGACATTCTCTATTAATTGTTTGTAGTCTTATTTCCAATGAGCATCTTTATCAAGGTATGGATTTTTATTATTCTTTGTTCAGAGACCTGATTATCAAGCTGTGAAATTCACCAGGAAAACATGCAATGATCATTAATTCTTCAGTTAGTTATATCCAAATATGAATGTTGGTTTGTTTAATATTTTTTATAAATCTTTTTTAGTGCTACAGCAATGGTTAATTGTTTATTTTAATTAGAATAGCACATGTATTTAATGAATGATGTAGTTAATTCGAGCTTTATTATCATTATATTGAATTACGTAATGTATTTTAAAGTTATGGTTATTGAAAGTAATGTTAAAATCTTGAGAGTAAAAGTAATGAATTTCTTACGAATGTTATTGACCGAGAAGAGGCTCAATTTGATAGTGATCAGAATATATATTTATTAAAGCTATCCAAACTTGAAAAATTTGTAATTACATACTGTAATTGATTTACTACTCAGAATTTTACAATAACAGTTTGTAATACAATAAAAAATAATTATTCATTATAATTAAAGTACAAAGAAAAGTTAATGATTTTCTTGATTTTGCAAGGATTTCTTCATGTAACTTATAAGAGTGGCCATAATAATAACAATTACAATGATCCACAAAGTATTCTATGATCATTTCAATATTATTCATTTTAGTAAAAAAAAACAAACACATTTCCTAAAGTAGTTTTAGTTCTTATTAAAGCAGAATTTCATGGCAAATCATTCCGTAAACCACAGTCATAATCATTGTCATAATTTTTTTTAGAAACTATCGTGTAACAATTTGGTAACATTGCATAAATATATTGTGATAGATTTTTTAGAATTAAATGGTGCTTACTCGTCTAACAAACACTTATTGGTTCCTGCATTCAGGATTTTCAAATTTTATAAGTTTATATATAATTAATAAAAAAAAAGGATTTTGTGCTAATTTTCTGTCTGATTTTGAATTGCTTTTCTTATGAAATCTTTCTGATTGACTAGTTCTGTTACCTAGAAAAAGATTTATTATATCTTAACTTATAGCAGGCTCAACCAGAATTCTCTCCATTTTTTTTTTTTTTAAAATTTATGGTAATAAAATATCTTCCAAACACAAGAAACGTTTTATTAATTGCTTATGAAAGTGACAACATCCCATTAATTATTTGATTCTGAAGTATTAATTAAAAGGAAACAAATATCTTTTGCTAAATCTACCTGCTTGACAAATTGTTATAGATTGATCCTTGCTAAATTTTTTTGTGATTTGAATTTGTAGATTAAAATAAATATAATTATAAATAGAATAAAATAATTTTTTGTTTTCAAAAATTAATTATGTCACTTCCTAAAAATTTCTTTTGCAATTGATTGGATATTTATTAATGTCTGAGTTTGAACCCAAAATAAAATGTGTATATGTTTTTTATCTAAATAGGAAAAAAAGATGCTTTTTTTGTAGTCAGATGACATTTTATAATTTAAAACATATTAAAATAAGAAATGGTAGTATTAAAAGTTCAAAAGAACAGAACAAAGATTTCTTATTGGAATCTGTTACAACTTTAAAAGATCTAAAATAAATGGGTTAAAAAATAGTGACCAATAAGATACATTCATTTTATTATCTTAGTAGAATTTTAAGTGAAACAGTAAAAAAAAAAAAGTTAAGATATTTTGTTGCTCAGGAGTTCTAAAGCTAAAGTTTGCCATTCTATGGCTGCATTAAATCACAATGCAATAAAAATAATCGAATACAATTTTTAAGGAATCTGAAATATATCTATACATCTTTCTCATTTTTTAATTTGTTAATTTAATACATTTTTGAAATATCCAATTTATTAATATTTACAACTTAAATCAAAATAAATTATTCCTGTAGCATAGTATATATATATGTAAAATTCCAATAAGTGTATATGGATAATTAATAAGTAATATGGTAATATGCTAAATCAAATTTTCATATTATTAATTGTCCTTACACTTTAAATAGAATATAACTTTACATTTCATCAAATTATATAAATAGTAATTTAAAAGAAAATATGAAATATTAATATTTGGAAGATTTGTGTATTTATAAAAATTATTTGAAATTTGTTTGTTTATTTTAAATCATTCTCATATTACCGTATTTCTTGTTGTAATGTCTAATAAATGAATTTTATATTTCGATAAAAATTCATTTAAGTTTGTATGTAAATATATTAAAAAAGTGATTGCATTTTAATAAATATATGGTTTTTTAGGAACCAAACGTTTTGACAGTGAAAAGGCGGGTGATCGAGAAGTTCAACGTACTATGTTAGAACTTTTAAACCAGTTAGATGGATTTAGCTCTAATTCTGAAATAAAGGTATTCTATTCTCTCTCTCTCTCTCTCTTTTTCTGACATTAAAATTTTAATATGACAGGTTTAATTTGTAATAAATAAAACAAAACACAAAAAAATTATAATTTTATCCACTGGTAATAAAGTTTTTTATAATTATTGAGAATAATTATTAAGTCAATAATTATTGCTTTTATTACTTGTGTAAAAGTTTCATAAATTTTACAGAAGAATCATTAACAAAATTAAAACTTTCAGAAATTAAGCATTTAGTTCATTATTATGTTTTTATTAAACAGTAAGCCATTAAAAAATAATTGAATGTTAGAAAATAATTAAATAGCTCCATTTTTTAAAATAATAGAAATAATTTTATATTATTTGAAAAATTCTGCAGCTACTGTATGGATCTTAAAGTAAAATTTTTAAAACTAAAACATTATTAGTATTTCTCTAAGATTGAACATCTTAAATCAAGTTATTTAATCCCCAAAATTAAAGATTTTGCCTTGATATTGATATTTTGTTTTTAAAAGCATTTGCGCTCTTAAACTGGTTATTGGGAATAATAATTGTAATTGTAAATAGTTGTAATATTTTTTCGGCTTTAAAACAAAACTTGTTATAAGAATTAATTGATTTTAATATTATTTATCTTGATTATATTACATTGTAGATTTTTATATCCTATTAAGCATAATTAATTCTTTTATATTTAGATCACATACTTCGTAGTTTAGTTTGTATTTAAAGATGTTTAAAACACATAGTATGGAAAGACAGTATTTATTATTGCTGATTTGCCATTTTTAAATATTGCTTTAATACATTGATTCTGGTATTTCATATAAGATTTTATTTAGCAATACATACAGAACAAAATTAAATGAAAAAAATAGAATAAAATTAGAAACATCTTTTTGGCAAATTTGGAATGCTTTTCACTTTAAAACAAACAAACAAAAAAAAAACAATTTTATACTTCTAGCTTATTGTTTATACAGTTAGATTTTAAATGCTAGAAATTTTTTATTAATTCTGAAAAAAACTCTAACTTTCATTATACAGTAAAGCCACAAATTATGTTGTATCAATATATACATCTGCACTTATATGCTATCAAAAAAAATGTAAATAAACAACAACAAAAGTAAAAATTCGTAAATTTAATATAATTTAAGATACTTGAACAGCTATTTTGTGTCCCTGAGCACCATACTTGATTATATTTAAAAAAAATTATAATGTGTTATTAAATTTAAGAATACCAGTAGTCAGTTTTCTGTCTTGGAGCATCGTACACAATTTATATTGAAAGTACATACATTTTATTCTTCCTTTGTTGTTATTTCTGAATTTGAAACTCAGTATTTCTGTAATAAAATATTTCCTATGCATAATGGTAAAAGTTTTATAAACTTTTAAAATATACTTAAAGTTGATACTGACTTAAAAATGTTAAAAACAATTAGAAAAATGATAATTTATAAGAGAAAAAAATTATTGAAAAAAAAAAAAAAATTTCCTATATTGTATTTTATTAAAGTCAGATATTTCAGTTTTCTTTATTTAAAAAATAGAAATATGATACAGTACGTTTTATTTCTTATCCTTATTTTTTCAGTGAATGAAAAATATACTTATAAATGTGCCCCTTCAATTTATTATTAATAACTACATTATTATTTTTGTAACAATTTTGTTTATACTATAATTTTAATTATGCTTATTGTACATATAAAAAAGTTTTTGTGTTATATACTTGTGCTTGTCGAAAAATACTGTTTACTTGCAGTTTGAATAACAATATATATGAACAAAATATGGCATAAATCATGGCTCCATTGTTTATCTTTGCAAAATAATGAATTTCAATCAATGTGTTTACAGAAAAATTTCTTATAATTTATGTATATACATTGTCTTATATTCAATTAACTAAAATGGATTGTGGTTTTTTTTTTTTTTTAAATTGATATAAATCAATTTTAATTTGGTGAATTATAATCGTGCAACTTAATTTCTTAATTATTTAGTAATTCTTAATCATTTAATATGTAGAAGCACAGTTTTTTTTTATATTTTTTTAAAAATGAAAACTTATTGATATATGTGATCTATATATATATTCATTCCATATTTTTTTTATAGGTTATTGCTGCTACAAATAGAGTAGATATTCTTGATCCTGCATTATTACGTTCTGGTCGACTAGATCGGAAAATTGAATTTCCACATCCAAATGAAGAAGCTCGGGCACGTATTATGCAAATTCATTCACGCAAAATGAATATCAGGTAAATAAAAAATATTTAAAATTTGTTTGAATTTTAAGTACCAATTTATTTCATTTTTATTTGATACATTGTTTCATATGAAAGATAACATTAAATAAAATGTTTTGTGAGTAATATGTAACTAATCTGGATAAAATAATGAATACTGATTCATGAGAATGTTAGATATGATGAAAAGGGTATTTCAGGTATAAATATATGGTGGTCAATTATCATGATGGTTTAAATTAGTTTTAATTTGTAATTTTTTATAAAATCTTATACATTTTTTATTTATTTAATGGTGTTAATTTTTGTTTTTCATTCAATGCTTTGTTCATCATTATAAGATAAATATTTTGTATTAAATAAAAAAAATAATCAAATGGTTTTATCATTCAGGAATTCATATGAAGTTTGTCTGTCAAATATGCCAGAACTGGATCGCAATTCATAGATTTTGAGTTCCAGAATCTGTCGAGCGATCTTTGCACCAAACCATACAGGGCATTATTTATAATTCTTATTATTTATATGTTTTGTAAATTTTATTTGTCATTTTTAACATTTAGACTTTTCAAATTTATTAAATAAAGAATCTTGTTTAAATTATAAATTATGAATATAATTTTTTGGTAGTAGTATCAATGACCGTACTGGTCACTTGATGGCGCTCTTGCTAAAGAAAAATAGTGAAATATAACGTTACCTGGCCATGAGCTTTTAAGAACTAATTGACCTTTACTTGTTTTTTTTAAAATAACATTAAAAAAGTAAATGTCTTTTTTTTTAATAACGACAAATACGGCAGCATTTTTACAAAAGTAAATGTATTCTTTTTTAACAACAACAATAACAAAACCTTTATTTAGGACGTTTTTAAGATTTTATTAAATATACGTTATTCTTCTAATACTTGGAACAACAACAACAAAAAAAAGATGAATTAAAATAACAGCTCATAGTGCTGGAGTGGACATGGGGGGGATTACTTGATTAACAAACTAATCAGCCTGAACGACAAGAAAAAAATATTTATTTAGAACCTTTTTTTAGATAAAATTCAATATACTGTAACGATCCGGAGAATAAACTTAACGTAATCTGCACTACAGGGCGCCATCTAGGCATTTGAACCTAGAAAAATTTATAGAGTAGGCAGATACGTAAGTAAAAAAAAAAAAATTTTTTTTTTTTTTTTTTGCATCCGGTCGTTAGCCCATGTCACTAGCTCAGTGGAATAGCAGAGATTTAAAAAATAATATAAGAATATATATATATAAGAGGAATAAAATAAGCCACTGCCAGTAATTAACATACAAACATTTATTTATGCACATATATATAAGATTTAAAATTATTTTAGTATTAGTTTTACATTTTAACATTTAACATTATTTTTAACTTTACCTTAGATTTTAATTTACATTTTAATTTCTATTATATTATAAGTTTACATTTTAATTAAGTTCGCACAGATGGGATTATAAAAGCTTGTTATAATATGTTGCTATAGATCGGTTACATAGATTTCAACGGTCAAAAACATTTCAAAATAAACATAAACGATCAAAATACAAAATTATTGATTACTGACAATTGCATAGGGAAATTATAAGAAACCCAATAGTATTCAGCATAAGATACTTGCATTGTCACCAATAACTTAAAAGACATCCGAATAAATACATTATAGATACTCACCGTAAGGTATCATTATTTATCGAATGTCTATATATTTTGATCAAATATGTAAACCCAAAACATACTTAACCGATAACCAATCCATGCAAGCGTCTATAAACAACTTAAATTTAATGCATTTTTATTTAGGGTCGAGTATGAATAGACTACATAGATTTGCATTTGAAAATAAAATATTCTATCCCTATTTAACCTTAGGCTAAAATTCGCAGTCAAACTGGCATCAATTCATCTGATATATCGATGTATTCAATGTAATACGGAATACGACAGCACCAAAAAGATTAAGAGAAGGCATTGACCCTCATCAGATAGGAATATGACATCTATCAGACAAGAAGAGCAATAAAAAAAAACTCCATAGAAAGGAACTGCGCTCTGCGTCTTATAATTCCTTCCATAGGCAAAACGGGAGAGTGCGGCGTATGCAGCGATTCTGCCAGTAGCGAATCTCCGACTACATCTACTAACTACATCAATATATCCAATCCATTGACCCAATTTAACAACGACACAAATAACCTAAGATTACCCTCCCCTAATATAACTTTACAAATCTATACAGCCATTCACGCCCGACTTAAGTTTAACATTTATATAATTAATTTAACGAAAAACAAAAAAATCATGATAAAAACTTAAAGAACAAAAAATAAATAAATGGAAATGATTTTACATAAATAAGAAAAAAAATACATCAAATAACACTATTAATAAAGAATTTAGTTTGGTCAGATAGGATTCTATTTGTAACAATTAAATTACTAGGAAAGTTTAAAATTTAAAGTTCTTAGTGTTTTCAAATTAATATTGTTCGTTATATTTTATAAAGTTCTTACGGTTTTAGAAATGTTCATCTTTAACAGTTGCTTGCCGTTTGAAATCCAGCGTTAAATTTCCCGATGATCCTGTGGTCCTCTGAATATAAGAAAAGCGATGTTTCATTTTTCCATTTTATAACAACTGAAGGGATTGAACGTGAGTCTTTTTCAATCCCTTCTCCTTCACTTCCGCACTAACACATATCTGTCACATCGTAAATAATCAATAACTAACTAATAATTTCCAAACTTGTCCTTTTTATATTAATGTGAAGGATTGAATTTACATTACGTCACCGATGCGATGGTCCTTTCGCTGCGGTCCGATTCCATAGGGATTTCTTCTTATTTGCTAACAGTTTCTATTGTTTTCCTATCTGACCGATGTTTTTACATTTAAATGCCCAAGGCTGGTTTACATTTAACTAATTAACAATCATTTCCATTTCTGATTAATTAACCTGTTTTCCAAATCAAAAATATATTTAAAGATAAATTTAAAGATATAATTTTATCTCCAAATCTTTTTAAAATTTAGTTTTAAAATACTTTTTCTTTAATAAAGTTTTATTTTAATAATTTTTCATTATCTGTGCGATTTAACATATACGAGTTTAAGATGATATTTAATTTCAATTTTTAATTCTTAAAGAAAATTTTTAAATGCGAACTTTTTAATTTACTTTCATGTTTAATAAATAAAAAAAAAACAATGTAACGAACGTCTGTGCTCGTTACATATCAGTAAAGTTGCTTAAAAAAAAATGATCAAAAAAAAAAAATTTTACTTAGGGTTAGTAATTACGGTACACGATTGACGAAGACATTTACAAAACATCCGGTTAATAATTTTACAAAAAGACTATATACAAAAAGAAAAAGAAAATGTTGACTATCGCTTACCTAAGGACCATTTACGTTTACACCCCTCCCCACAAGAGTTCTATTATTTTTTCTTATACATTTTATTTTTCCATACGGCATGACAAGCAAGTTATTTAAATTATTTATTTAAGAAGGTTGCATTGAACTAAATACGTTTTGAAAGATAATGGATTTATACGTGTATATTTGCAGCACAATTATACATACCACCAACTTATTTATGACTGATTAAAATGCTTAAATAGGATTACACTGAAGTAAATTCCCAACGGTACTCATCGTAAGGTACCACATTTCGATCATAAACTTACGTGGCTGTGCGCGCCTATACACGTTAAAGCATAATATATATCAACAAAAAAAAAACATATTTATTGCAACCTTTTGACTTTTTTTTTTTTTTTTTAACAAAAATTAGTTTTTAAAATTTTTTTCACTTTCTTGTGTTTAATATATATGCGCAATTTCTTTTACTGGCAGAGCTTTTATAAGATTTAAAGTATACGACTTATGTAAACAGATAAAATATTTCATTTTGACAAAATTTGCTCAGGGTATTTGTGGTTTATTAAAGATCGGCCCGAGTTGGGAAAGCCAATTGTAACGATCCGGAGAAGATAGACTTACGTAATCTGCACTACAGGGCGCCATCTAGGCATTTGAACCTAGAAAAATTTATAAAGTAGGCAGATACGTAAGTCAAAAAAAAAATTTTTTTTTTTTTTTTTTTGCATCCGGTCGTTAGCCCATGTCACTAGCTCAGTGGAATAGCAGAGATTTTAAAAATAATATAAGAATATATATATATAAGAGGAATAAAATAAGCCACTGCCAGTAATTAACATACAAACATTTATTTATGCACATATATATAAGATTTAAAATTATTTTAGTATTAGTTTTACATTTTAACATTTAACATTATTTTTAACTTTACCTTAGATTTTAATTTACATTTTAATTTCTATTATATTATAAGTTTACATTTTAATTAAGTTCGCACAGATGGGATTATAAAAGCTTGTTATAATATGTTGCTATAGATCGGTTACATAGATTTCAACGGTCAAAAACATTTCAAAATAAACATAAACGATCAAAATACAAAATTATTGATTACTGACAATTGCATAGGGAAATATAAGAAACCCTCTAGTATTCAGCATAAGATACTTGCATTGTCACCAATAACTTAAAGGACATCCGAATAAATACATTATAGATACTCACCGTAAGGTATCATTATCTATCGAATGTCTATATATTTTGATCAAATATGTAAACCCAAGACATACTTGACCGATAACCAATCCATGCAAGCGTCTATAAACAACTTAAATTTAATGCATTTTTATTTAGGGTCGAGTATGAATAGACTACATAGATTTGCATTTGAAAATAAAATGTTCTATCCCTATTTAACCTTAGGCTAAAATTCGCAGTCAAACTGGCATCAATTCATCTGATATATCGATGTATTCAATGTAATACGGAATATGACAGCACCAAAAAGATTAAGAGAAGGCATTGACCCTCATCAGATAGGAATATGACATCTATCAGACAAGAAGAGCAATAAAAAAAAACTCCATAGAAAGGAACTGCGCTCTGCGTCTTATAATTCCTTCCATAGGCAAAACGGGAGAGTGCGGCGTATGCAGCGATTCTGCCAGTAGCGAATCTCCGACTACATCTACTAACTACATCAATATATCCAATCCATTGACCCAATTTAACAATGACACAAATAACCTAAGATTACCCTCCCCTAATATAACTTTACAAATCTATACAGCCATTCACGCCCGACTTAAGTTTAACATTTATATAATTAATTTAACGAAAAACAAAAAAAATCATGATAAAAACTTAAAGAACAAAAAATAAATAAATGGAAATGATTTTACATAAATAAGAAAAAAAAATACATCAAATAACACTATTAATAAAGAATTTAGTTTGGTCAGATAGGATTCTATTTGTAACAATTAAATTACTAGGAAAGTTTAAAATTTAAAGTTCTTAGTGTTTTCAAATTAATATTGTTCGTTATATTTTATAAAGTTCTTACGGTTTTAGAAATGTTCATCTTTAACAGTTGCTTGCCGTTTGAAATCCAGCGTTAAATTTCCCGATGATCCTGTGGTCCTCTGAATATAAGAAAAGCGATGTTTCATTTTTCCATTTTATAACAACTGAAGGGATTGAACGTGAGTCTTTTTCAATCCCTTCTCCTTCACTTCCGCACTAACACATATCTGTCACATCGTAAATAATCAATATCACTAACTAATAATTTCCAAACTTGTCCTTTTTATATTAATGTGAAGGATTGAATTTACATTACGTCACCGATGCGATGGTCCTTTCGCTGCGGTCCGATTCCATAGGGATTTCTTCTTATTTGCTAACAGTTTCTATTGTTTTCCTATCTGACCGATGTTTTTACATTTAAATGCCCAAGGCTGGTTTACATTTAACTAATTAACAATCATTTCCATTTCTGATTAATTAACCTGTTTTCCAAATCAAAAATATATTTAAAGATAAATTTAAAGATATAATTTTATCTCCAAATCTTTTTAAAATTTAGTTTTAAAATACTTTTTCTTTAATAAAGTTTTATTTTAATAATTTTTCATTATCTGTGCGATTTAACATATACGAGTTTAAGATGATATTTAATTTCAATTTTTAATTCTTAAAGAAAATTTTTAAATGCGAACTTTTTAATTTACTTTCATGTTTAATAAATAAAAAAAAACAATGTAACGAACGTCTGTGCTCGTTACAATACGTATGTTACTCTTCTAATAGTAAATTAAGCGTTTAAACAAAATTCAAATGCAAAAACAAAGAAATACATTAACAAACTAATGTCTCGTGAAGATATTGCGACTGCCGTGACTATTTAAGAAGTCGTGCTTATAACAAGACTTTCCCTATTTTTAAATCCTTACAAAATCTTCACAACCACTGTGACGGTTTGAAAATTTTTAGGACCTAATAGCGATCATTTGTAGAGTAAGAACAGGCTGCTTGAAAGTAGTGTGAATTGCGAGAAATTAGCATAACACACTACAAGGCAATACTGACTGCCTCAAAAACGGTATATTTAACTGTTTTTGAATAGTGCCAGCGCTGTCGAACAACGGCTACAATCGTTGATACTTGTACCAATTTTTTTTCCAGATAACAGTATTTGGTTATCGTATTTTCAAAATTAGAACATAATATATTCTCCCACTAAAATGAAATAGGATTTCATTATATTGTTAATTATATTATTTTATTGTTAATTATATTATATTGTTAATTATAGGTTTTTGAACAAATTGTATTCAATTCTTTGTAGCTTTTCCATATACCCTAGTTTTGATCTATGTTCATGAGTTTAGATTGTTTTAATAATCTAGAATTCATCAGGTTTAATTTTACAAAATGGATTTTATGCTTGACCATTTAGTTTTGTTTATATAATCTGTATTTTGAAATGACTTCATTTTTTTGCTAATAATAATTAATTTGTTATTGTAACATAATATCTGTTTATTATATTTTTGGTATTCGTATATATATATGTTAATATATAAACTATAAATTATGGTCACAATTTATGTTTAGAAGATGAGAGGATTTGTAGATGGTAGTGACAATATTTGTGACCTATCTTCACTATTTTGTTATTGCTTTTTTGGAAATAAAACACATGTATATATACACACATGGACATATATGTTTATATTTGTTTGTTTTCAGTTCTGATGTCAACTTTGAAGAATTAGCTCGTTGTACTGATGATTTTAATGGTGCACAATGCAAAGCTGTCTGCGTAGAAGCAGTAAGTAGATATTGTAAATTGTTCTTATCTGAAAGTTTGTGATGGCATTTTAGCAGTGATTATATGTTGGATTGTTTCCATCTTCTAATATTAAATATTGGATGTCTTTAGAAAAATTCAAACATTATTTAAACTTTATAAATGTATTGAACTGTTAATAGCACAAATATTAATATATAATACTAGTTTCAAATGCTATTATTCTTCTCTTCTTCAGGTGACATGGATTTCAAACCTGAACTTTTAGATTTGTGAAATATTGAATTTAAGGTAACATTCTAATTATCTGAGCTATTCTGTCAAATGCAGAAAACATTGTGTTATATACTTATATATTAATTTGAAAGTTGTGTTATATACTAACCTTTGTACTTTTAATGACAATAGAATATATTTGGCAAGTTTAAATAAAATTTGAATTTTTCTAAAAACTTCTTTTATTTGATATTTAATGATGAAAATAGTCCAACAGATGTTGTACATCTTTCATTTTTAAAACAAATAAATTTATTTAATGATATTTATGAACTTTAATATTTTGGTAATAATTTTGCAATCACATAAGGTGAAATTGATATTAGAGAAAGATTTTATTATTAAAAATATTTTAATATTTTGCAAATAATATAATAATGTCAAATTGTTTGTCTAATTTATGTAAATTTATTTATTGTCTTTAAATTGAAATAATTCTTAAAATTCTAGTTTTATTGTTAAACGATGAACATTCTTTTAGTTTTTTTTTATTTATTAACTGGAGAAAATATATTGAATTTTTATTTCAAATTAATGTTTGGTTTTAATTTAAAAAAAAAAAAAAATTAAAAAGAAGAAAATTTTATCGATAAAAAGATAAAGTGCTGATTGAAATATAATACTTTCTCTAACAGCATTGAAGACAAGAACATTGGTAGTTATCTGACCAACTCATAATTATATGACTTTTACTCTCTTACTAATAATAATTAGATATCCATTTTTGACCCATTATTAAGTGTTGGGCCATTTGACAATTTTTTCAATGTTTATCTGGTCTGAATTTGAACTTCAGATTGTAGGCTTGGCAGACTTTGTAATAATCATTACATTTCAAAGCCATTGTTTAGAGACAAACATAAATAAAAGTTAAATTCTGCAATGTAATCATTTATGCGATAGTGGATTTAAATTACAAACAACTTTTATTAAGCAAAAATAAATATTAATGCCTGAAATGTCTGTGATTATACATCATCAACCATTATCAGTCCACTGTAGGATGAAGGTCTCTCCAACTTCAATCCATCTCCAATGTTTAGCTTCTCTTCTCCACATCATCTCTATACACTTTCTTATTTCATTCATCAATCTCACATGTGGTCTCTTTCTGGGTCTTTTACAATCTCTTGTAATCCAGTTTAAGATTTCTATTGTCCATCTACTATCATCTCTTCTAGCAATATATCTAGCCCAACTCCATTTCAGTCTTTTAATTTTTTCAATGAAGTCAGTAACCCCTGTTTGTTCTCTTACCCATATATTGTGTTTTCGATCTCTTCTTGTTACTTCTAACATGCATCTCTCCATACTTCTTTAAATGATCTGAAGTCTCTTCTATTAAATGTCCAAGTCTCAGATCCATAAGTAAGAACTGGTAAAACATTTATTAAAAACCTTTCTTTTAAAAAACATAGGCATATTTCCTTTTAGTATCAAGTTAGTTCTACCAAAAGCACTCCAACCAAGTTTAATTCTATGATTAATTTCATCCATTATGTTTCCATCTGTGTTAATAATCTGACCAAGGTATTTGTAGCTGTTAACTTCTTCTAACTCATCATAATCAATCTTTATTTTCATATTTTGAGAAAATCCATTGACCATTACTTTAGTCTTTTTAACATTTATCTTTAGTCCTACTTTCAACTGATAACTCCGGCAGTTCTAAAGCATTATTTGCAAAAATAACTACATCATCTGCAAAATCTAAATCACTTAAATAATCTCCATTTACTTTCATTCCTTTAGTTTTCCATTTTAATTCACAAAATACTTCTTGCAGCACTGCTGTAAAAAGTTTTGGAGATATGGAGTCACCCTGTCTTATACCCTTCTCAATGTTGACTTTCCTTGTATCATTATGTAGTCTAATTGTTGCTGTTGCATTTTTATAAATATTTTTCAAAATATGACACTATCCTAGATCTATACCTTGATGATCCAATGCTTTAATCACTGAAGAAATGTTTATAGAATCAAATGCCTTTTCATAATCTACAAATCCAAAGCATAATGGCAACTCATATTCATTTGTCCTTTCTATAATTTCTCTCAATACTTGGATATGATCTATTGTACTAAAACCATTTTTAAATTCAGCTTGTTCTCTTGGTTGGTAGAAATCCAATGTTCTCTGTGGATGAATTGTAATTATCTTGGTAAAAATTTTGTATAAAACTGATAAAAGGCTGATAGGTCTGTAATTTCTAATATCTTCTTTATCACCTTTTTTTAAATATTAATACTGCATTCTTCCAATCATCTGGTACATCTTTATCATTTAGATATTTGGGGTATAACTTGGCTAAATTTTTTTCCATTTCTTCACCTGCTTCTTTTAATATATCAATTATAATTCCATCATTACCTGGAGCTGTTCCTTTCTTCATAAATTTAATTGCATGTTTCACTTCTTAATTTAAAATTCTGTGCAATTTGGAAGATATAATAGATATAGGAGATACTTGTTCTTTATTACTATATAATTCTTGATAGAAATCTTCTACCCATTTCATGATGTCATCTCTCTTTTTAGTAATAATTCCATCTTTTTTCTTATATTGCAGATATAAATTTCCTACCAATACCAAAATGTTGTTTTAGACTCTAGAGACTTTTATTCTCTTCTACAGCTTTCCTTGCTAGTTCACAGTTATAGTTTCTTATATCATTTTCAATTCTTTTCCGCACCATTTTACAAAATTCGAGGTATTCAATCCTTTTTAATGCATCATTTTTGTATATTTTCATATTCCTTCTTTTCTTTATAAAATTGTCTAGTCTCCGTAGAAATTTTATTGGTCAATTGCAGCTTCTTTCTACCAGCTGTCTTTATTGCAGTTTTTAAAAGGGTATCAGTTATTTTCTTATTAATTTCATTCAAATCTGAATCAATGTTCAAAATCTAATACTTGAAATCGATTTGTAAGTTCTAATTTAAATTCATTAGAATGTTTCTGAAGATTAGGAATATCAACTGTAAATATTGTTTTTTTAATAATTTTTGTCTCTCTAGTTTTGCATTAACACATTGTACATCTTACTGAACTATGATCTTGTTATAAGAAATTTATCAAAAGATTGTAGTTTGGACCAAATTAAATGACTTCTTACTGGAACGTGAAAAATTGTGAGTTTGGACAGAATTAAGTGACTTCTTACTGGAACAATTTTTGTATGGAATGGTAGAGAACAGTTTCAGAAAAGTACTCTTGGGCGATCCGAATCTAAATTATAAACTTGCAGTGGATAAGTGTGTCATCCAGGAGACTATGTTGAGTAATGCCTTCGAATATGGATTGCCTCAACAATTAGAGAAAATATCTTTGACTAAAGAAGAAATTTAACGACTCATAGCAAAAAGAAAAAAGAGCAGATGTGTTATTGCTGTAGAAAACTAGGACATTCAAAAGTTAATTGTAAATATGAGATAAAAAATATAGAAATTGTGACTTAAAAGGATATTTAGGAGTTGTTTGTCATTACCCATCAAATAATTGAAAACTGGACTACAAATCTTTGGGAGAGATGGAATATAGGAAGACAAACATAAAAATTCTAAATGACAGTAAAGTAGATCACATATTATTTGCTGTGGAAATCTGCAGTAAACATGTCACTATGAAAGTTGATAGTGGAGCAGGATGGTCATTGATTTCATACAATGAATGGATAAAGATAATTGAAGACCTTAAAAAGCTTCTTAATATAACAAAGTCTGATGTGATGGTCACAGACATAAATGGAAATAAAGTTTATATTCGCCGTAAAGTCATAGTCCCTGTTAGGCAATGATTTCTTACACTGTATATAGTAAATAAAGATTTTAGTCCACTGCTGGGAAAAAACTTGTTTGGATTTCGTGGTGTTCATAGAAACTGTTATGAAGAAAAGATAGCCTGGATAATATTTAAATCCGGATCTGCTGATCTTAGACCCAGACCAGTTAACATTGAATTAATGAAAGATGCACAACCAGTTATATGTAAGCCCTGAAAAGTACTGTTTCTTTTGAAGGAGAAATTAGAAAAAATACTGAGTGAGTTGGTCTTTAAGGGAGTATTAACACCCACTGAAGATTCCGCTTAGGCCACACCTATAGTCGTAATTGCTAAACCTGATGGAAATTTATGAATATGTGGAGATTATAGAATTAGGTTAAATAAACACTTAAACAAACGTTCTTATCCAGTCCCTAGAGTACGTAAAGTACTAGCTTTACTACAAAAGGCCAATCTCTTTTGCAAAAATAGATTTGAATGCTTTTTGTCAGATACTGGTAACCGAAAAAACAGCAGAATTCTTATATTGACCACCCTTAGGGGACTATACAAATACAATAAATTGCCCTATGGGATCTCCATTACGCAAAATGTCTTACAGGCAAAGATGGATATGCTATGCTCTTTAGAACTGTAACCAGTGTAGTCCCTTATTTAGATATCTTGATCACTGCTACAACTGAAGCTGAATTAGAAAAGCAGGTGGACATTATTCATAGTTGGAAAGTGTGAAAGCTAAAGAAAACACTAAAAAGTGCATCTAGTCTTGTAAAGAAATAAAATTTCTTAGGCACATCATAAATGCTAATGGCCGATATCCAGACTCTGATAAAATAAAATCAATAAAAAATGCCGAGAAGCCTAAAAATATAAAAGAATTACAAGCATTCCTCTGACTTAAAAATTTTTATGACAGCTTTTTGTAAAAAAAAATCATATTGTATACCACACTTATATCAACTTCTTAAAAAGAAACAACATTGGACTTGGACTAGCAAACTTGACAAGGCTTTTAAAAATGCTAAGGACCTATTAGCTTCTGAAAATTTATTGGTACTCTACCATAATGATTTTGAGGTAATCATAATAACAGATGCATCTGAATATGGCGTTGGAGCCATTATATCAATCCTGCTATGGAGGCGAACATCCAATTGCATATGCCTCCAGAGTCTTGACCTCCACAAAGAAAAATTATAGCCAGATCAACAAGGAAGATTTGGCCCTTATCTTTGCAGTTCAAAAATTTTATTAATATTTTTATGAGCAGATGTTCCAAATCTATACAGACCATTGCCCTCTAACGAGTATTTTAGGCACAGATAAAAGAAATCCCAGAACACTAAGTCATTGAATGTTTCATTGAATTAATGTTCTCTCCTTATGATTATAGTTTAGTCTACAAGTCAGGAAAAGAAATTGATCACGCCAATGCTTTATCCCGATTGCTTGACAAAACTGAAGTAAATTGTAATTAAGGAAATAAATTACATTGACTCAATGAATTCTAGTATAATCAGTCCTGTTACAGCCAATGGACTCAGCGTAATAAGGGATATATGTAACTTATAAATTGGGATTAAATGTGGGTGACCAAAGATCTGCCCTCCAGAAGTTAATGTCGATCTGGAATATGCACGATGGATTTTCCACGTGTAATGAATGGAAGTGTGTTGACCACTGATCACTTGCTCATCTCACTTCAAAGCAGAACATAAATATTGATCTTGCTAACATCAAGGCCACCCTGGGATAGTCAGGATGAAAGCCCTAGCTTGAACATATGTATGGTGGCCAAACTTAACTAGTGACATAGGAAATATGATAAAAATATGCCATATAATTACTATTAAGTTGCCAATCAAGCAATTTAAATCATGCGAAAAGACTACAGCTCCTTAGACTCATATCCATCTTGACCATGCTGGCCTTTTGAATATCTATACTATATATCTTGTAGATGCTTATTTGTGCCGGATTGAATATAAATTAGTGAAGAGTACTAATGCTGACTGCATCATAACAGCATTGAACGAAATATTTGCTACACACGGATTCTCTGATAGTAATAACAGACGACAGTACCGGCTTTATATCCCAAAAATTTCGAGATTTCCTGCCCATTAAAGGAATTAGCATGTCCTTATTTCCCTCTACCATCCAGAGTAATGGGATTGCTGAGACTGTTGTACAACATTTAAAATGTGTTAAAAAAAAAACGAATTTTAAAAGCAGTATCAAAGCTTTAGCAGAAACAATGTACCATCAGCACTTCACACCTATCACTGCGATGAATAAAACTCCAGATGAATTATTGATGGGTCGTTTCTTTTGTAATCACTTATCTAAGCCACCCCTTACTAGGAAAATTAGAAATCAAACTCCTATAAAAATTTTTACCAGGCTAAAACGTGTGGATGCACAATCTTTTAAAATAGAAATGGATACCTGGTATACTAATAAAAATGACGTTGAGGCAAATAAGATTATTGAAATTACAAGACGGGAATTAATTAAAAAGATAATATTTTGTCCGAGACATACCAAAAGAAAATCAAACGATCAAAAAAGACATGCTATGGCATAATCCTGATAATAGTACAAACTTAGAATCAATCTCGCGCAAAATGAAGATGAAACTGCTCATATTCAACAACCAAATCCAACTACCCTCATAGAAGATACTAATACAGTCATTTCAAGAACTCTCCGTGTTTGCCAACCCCCAATTAATTCGTTTGTTGATACCAGTTTATTTTCTAGAGAGGAGGGAGGAGTGAAATTCTGCGATTGCACGTATATACATTAAATAAATCGAGTTGAGTCTACTTACCTAACGCACACTAATTGTCTTACTTTTTAATTCACTCTAGAAAACTAATAGAATGCTGCCTTTGCCTATGTAAATTAAGATCTTAAAAAAAACTATTAAGTATTTTGCAAAGAATTAACTGGGACATGTCAGAGTATTAGTGTTATAATGGAACTGAAGTGTTTTATTTTATATAAACATCAGAAGAACTTTGTAGCAGAAAATTCTCTCCTGAATAGAGTATTTAAACTTATGGATATTGTTATGCAGTAATGTTAGCTTTAATTTGTCTTCATGTCATCTATCAAAAACGTCAATGTGGAAATTGTGAATAAGCGTTATTGTAAAATTATTATGTTAAGGTAAAAAAAAAAAAGAGGTGTTTTGCTATCTGATTACGTTCATTGTGTTAAGGTAAAAAAAAAGAAGAGGTGTTTTGCTATATGATTGGGTTCAAAGATCCTCAGACATAACAAAGGCATAATTATTTTTGTAATACATGGCAATAATAAAATTACTAATAAAAATATCAGATAATCATTTTCAAAATGACAAAAATTAACAAGAATAAAGCTCCAGCAGTTTCAAGATATTTACCACTACTTATTTTTAAATGAATGCCGACTTATTCTAAACATCTTAATAAGTGAAATTGGTGATTTCTCAAAGGTTCATCATAGAAGACTTAAGAAATTGAATTGATGTTGTAACGAGTTTGCAATTCATTTTTATATTATTGAAACATGATGGCTAGACAAAAATGATCTTATATTAAATTCATCTTTTGAAAATCTCCTTTGAATTAGTGGATAAGGTTGCCAGGTAGACATAATACTGAAGAATTATTAGTTTATAAATAACAAATTGACAGGAAGTTGTTAATATTATCCATGTACTTAATTTTAAAATGTTACTGTGATGATGAATATACTATATATTCTTACTGCCAAAAATTTCTTATGACATTATTTAATATGCTAAACTTTGAAATTAGGGTAAAATCTATAATGATGATCTACATAGATTGTATTACAGTGATGATTCCTAAAAATGGGAGAGGCCACACATTTGAGGGTGAAAAAATAGTGAACATTCAGTAAAATAAATTGTGCTTATGTTGGTGCTACTCTATATTAGCATGTCAAAAAGTGAAACTTTTGGTATGATAAATAAAACATTAATTGTGCAGTAAACAGAGATATTGCGGTCTTATGTAAATCAGATTTTAATCAATAGGGATATTGAGCATGTCTTCATAAATTAATGATAATCCTACCTTGTTACAGATAAATAAACTATTAAGTAGGATGTAGTTATGTAATAGTCAAAAGACTGCTTATAATTCATGTATTACAAATTACCCAATAATGTCTAAAACCTTTGATTTTTATGTCTCTTCAATCAGTTGACATCTTAATACTAATAAATTAAAATTAATATTTCTATCAATACTTTCAGTATTTCAGAAATCTTCATTTTAGACCGCCAGTTGTGATTTGTTAATTTTAATATCAAATCACAATTTCTCAAAATATAATATTCTAGATGATTGTTTATAATTCTTATTTCTTAGTTTATTATTTAAGTAAGCCAAGAATTTATTTGATGTAATAAATAGTTTTTATTCTACATATTTAGATTATTTTTCTTAGGAACTATAAATTTACAAATTCTATCATTACCAGTAATTCAGACATTACCAATATTTCTTAAATAATTATTAATATTTAAGAGATACCAGAGAAAGCATTAAATTTCTAAGAGAGATTCATTTAGCAATAAAACTAAATTAAAGATACTATTAATGAATAATTTTTATTCATATCTAAAAATAAAAGTATTCATGTTTCAAAATAAGAAAATTATTTGAAATAGATAAAATAAAAACTTGCTTTAAATTAAGAAATGTGTAGAACTTACTTCTTTCCATCTGGTCAGGTTTCACTCTAATCATTTCATTCATTTTGTATTTATTGCCGATGTTATAATCGTTCAGTTTCTGCACAAAGTAGGATTGATATCGAATACTGTTCCAAGAAATAACATAATATTCAGAATTCTCATTACAATATATTAAACAAATGTAAAAATTTCAAATAGTATTTTTTTTTAACATCAAATTTTTAGGAGTTTATATTTAGTGTTACGTGGTTATCTATCTATATATATATAATTTGAAATAATTGATTTTTTTAGGGCATGATTGCTCTCAGAAGAGAAGCTACTGAAGTAACTCATGAAGATTTTATGGATGCTATTTTAGAAGTGCAGGCCAAGAAAAAAGCTAATCTGAATTATTATGCTTAAATAACTTATTCCAATTTTCTGGAAATAATTTATGTAAATTAATTCATTTGCATTAAAATATTTTTTAATTAAAAAGTGTAATTGTTTGGATGGAATATTTTTATAATCTGAAAACTTTCTATTATGAATGAAGTAATGAGTCATTCATTTTAAATAACTTTGATAGATCTTTCAAATTTGCACACCCATTTGAGTTATTACTGCTGAATTAAGGAATATGACAATTGGATAACATTTATAATGCAAATAATAACTTAATATTTTGTAATTAAGCCATGAAATTTAAAGGAATTGGAAAGGATGGATCTTTCAAGAAAAAAACATGCAGCATATTAGAAGATATTATACCCTACTATTAGTTAGAAAGAAATTTAAAAATGAATAATTCTGAAATGAATATTTTTTGCTAGAATTTGAATCATTTATCTTGTGTTTTATCTCTATAACATTAATAATAAAATATAAATACACCTGGGTCTCTTTTTACGCGGACTTATTTAACACGATTTTGAAGTTACGCGATTCATGTTTCACCAGAAGTCGAACTCTGATAATGCGCTATTACTTTAAATAATAAATTTTGCACACTTACGTTATATTGAAAGTAATAGCACATTATTGGAATTCGACTTTCATCTTAGTAATTTCAATATTTTCAGTGCTTTATAATACTAAGATTTTATGCAATAATGAAATTAAAATCATGATTTCCACATTTTATGTATACACACATTAAATTTTACAAGATTATAATGTAAATTTGTTCAAACATTGTGCGTGTTAATTTTGCATTTTAAATCACATTCTGTTTTTGCTTTTTAAAAAAGAATGTAATCAATTATTAATCATTTAGTGTCCACAAGTTTATTTTTAAAAGGTGAGTAATAGCAGTGGGCACAATTAAATTTGACAATTAAAAATTAAAATCTGATTTTTAATTGTAATTAAGAATTTAAAAATTACTTACGGCGACTTGAAATTAATGTGATTTGATTTTTAAATGGAATTGAAAATTAAAGACAAAAATAAGAATTTAATTTTTAGTTGTTAGTTTCATAAACAATTAATAAAACCATTGTCTCAAAGATTAATTACGTTGTCACCAGAAAACCATTGACACAACATGATTTTGAAGTTGGCGCTAGTTGTATTTCCTCTTGTGAAAAATTTGATTTTTTACCAGTTTGCAAACGAACATGTTTTTCGGCAAATAGCGATAATAATTAAAACGTGTATAAAAAAATGTAAATTACTGTACTGTAAATTATGCATAAAAATATATTATTTTGAATAAAATTAAATATTATAGTTGAAAAAAGTTTGTCTTGTATCAATTTTTTTCAAATTTGAAATCTTTTATTAGTCATATTTTATTTCCTTATTTTTTTTTTTGCGTGAATTTTAAAGTAATTTTATATTGGTGCTTTGCTTTTACGCGAATTTTGAAAAATCACAGACCCCACCCCCCTTTTTCAATGTAAGTTACGTTTATTTTTGCGCGATTTCGTTTGCGCGTTTTCTGAGGAACCTATCTATATCGCGTAAAACGAGACCCAGGTGTATAGGATTTTATGAGTATAAAAATATTAATTATTCAATGAAACAAATCATCAAATACATAAAAGTTTTCAACTTATGGCTTTATTTAGTATGCTAATAGGCCATAATGATCTTGTTTTAATTAATGCCACATTGTATATATATATCTTTATCCTGCCTAGTTGTAGGTTCTTATGCGAGGATTGTCATAGCATCATTATCAATATGTAGACACTGTTTTATAATTGATAATTCCGTATGATCATTAAAAAAAAAATTAAAACTTTTTTTAAAAAACACCATTTTGAAAAAGTAATGGCCTTTTTTATAAGATTGATGATGTCAGAGGATAGTGACTTCATTAAAGCTACATCAACCAAAAATAAAATGTTAATGAAGTGTAAAATATACTACACAGTACAGAGTTTATTTATTATACAATATTATGTTTTGATTATCATCAAAAATGGAAATGAATAAAGTCCATTACATAATTCTTTCATAAAAATTATAATAAATAATAAAAAAAAAAGCCTTTTTTGGCACATGGTTTTCTGCCTTTTTCAAATGTTAAGTGTATTTTTTTAACATCATCCAATTATTGCAGCTAGAACATGATATAATGTACTATAATGAAAGTAAAATAACAATAAGAAAATAAAACAGAAATAATTGTATTAATATTTAAATATATTAATTTCTTCAGTGCAAGCAGATAATATAATAATAACATGAAAGGCTGAAACCTTTGATAGATGTACCTTAAAAATGATTATATGACAGCCAATCAGATGTTCGAAATGCTTGAGTCTGACTTATTTATATATAAATTTAAGTAAAGAAGAAGGTGGGTCCATCTTTTTCTCGTAAAATCTCTGCCTTGTGTTTTGAATTAAGAGTTCCCTGTGCAGTCTTTATTACATCTGATTGGCTGTCATATAAGCATTTTTAAGGTGCATCTGTCAAAGGTTTCAGCCTTTCACGTTATTATTGTATTAATGTTTATAAAACTTCAATAAATTTAGTTAACAACTGGTCAATTAAAAATGAATGGAAAATTATATAAGGTAGTATATATAAAGTTGTATAGTGTTTATATTATTTATTCTGTTTATTGTTATATTATGTAGTCAATTCTTTGAACTTATACTGAATCTCTATATCATAATTTTATTCTGTTTTATTGATGTTTTATTTTGTTGTTATTTTACTTCCATTATATAGAACACTAGATCGTGGTCTATCTGAAATAATTGGTTAATGTTAAAATAGATACTTAACATTTGACAAAGTCACAAAACCGTTTGCCGAAAAAGGCTTTTCATGTATGGTTATTATTAATATACATTTATGTAGCTATTGTATATGATTTTTTTATTTATTTATTATAATTTATGTTTTGATTTAAGAAATAAAATACAATTAATATATATTCTTATTTTCATTTATGACAAATAAAGAAGATTTTTATTATTAAAGTACAAAATTGTGAGTTTCATTCAGTACAGTAAATAATAAAAACGAAGTGTAAAAGATTAAAAAACTACATTTCCCACAATTCCTAATTACATCTTGCACTCTTAATATTAAATACCTCTTAAACAAGTTAACTGCTTCCAAATCATAAAATTTTAATAATAAAGATTCTTTAATTCTTGTTGTTTCATTTCTTTCAAAAAAGACAATGTTGGGCTCATCAAATTTAATTATATAACTTGTATCTTTTTCATGAATATGTAAAGCAGAATTATGATATTTATTTTTAACACCCTTTTATGAACTTTTATTCTTTCATTTAAGTTCAAACTATTCTGATCTATATACAACTTTTCGCACTTACATAATATCTTGCGCTGACATGTCACACATACTTATTAGTCCAATAGTTTTCTAATCTCTGAAAGTAATGTCTACGTGGGATTTGCTGACAAACTTAATTGATTAATTGAACATTTATTTTATTTAGTGGAAATGAAGCAAAGATCTATAAACACAGTTATGTTTTTTGTAAGAAATTATCTTCCACCAAGTAAATTTACAAAGATTTATTTCGAAAAATAGCCACCTATAACTTTATTTAGTGGAATTGAAACATTTATGCATTTACATTTTTTGTGACTGGAAATGAAACTAACTACTTTCTTCTCATTGGAATATTATATAATATTTACTTACAAAATTAATTCATTTACTTTCTTAGAAGATCGTAAATGTCTTTAATTTAGTCTTTATATATACATTTATTTGTTGCTAGCTACTTTTTATCAGTGCAGGACTAATATATAAATAACCCAACTATTACAAAAACAAGAGATAATATACACTACACCAGTTTAATAGTATTCCTATCAAAAATTGTATTATTTAATAAATTAAAATAACATACTTCATAACTATTGATATTTGTTTTACTTATTTTAAAAAGTATTAAAAATTAATCAATTTGTTTAATAATAAATCTGATTTAAATCTTAAAGAATTGTTAATTAAGGAACTAATTTATATTAAAAAAATGCGCTTGTAATAATGACTAAAACTATTTAAATAAGAATTAAGTATATTTTATAGAAACAAGATAATGATGTTATAAATAATAATAAAATTATTAAAATACAATTGAATTGATATATGCCATATGATAAGTATCTAGTATCTTATGAAGTAAAATATTTAAATTGGAAGAGAAAAACTTATAATTCTTTAAAGATTTTAAATGACTGATAAACTTTTCCTATAGTGAAGTATAGAATGAAGGATAAGTGAAGAAATATGAAAAAATTAATCGATGAAGATTGCTCATATATAAATTGAAATATAAATGTATGGAATTATTTGACTAGATTTATAAAATATAATTCATGACCAAAATTTTAATTTTGATATAAATAAATGTATTCTTATGAAAGATTTAAAAAGAAAACATTTAAAATAATTTACAAAAAGCATTTATAAACAATAGTCTTAAAGAATGTGCACAGATAAAAAATTCAACCTTATGGAATTCCAAGATTATTAACCATATAGCTCTACAAAATATTAAAACATTTATATGTATACCAGAAAATTAAGTACTGTCTGTTTCAATGAAACTGGACGTTCTTTTGTTGTCAAAGAAATTAATACTTGTCAATAATATTAAAGTGTTTAGATTTCAAATTCAAGAAAGAAGAACTATTGATATATTTATTTTTTTTTTAAAAAAGAATTTGTTATATTAATGATAATATTTGTTATAATAAAAAGTGGGAAGATATTTGGATTCATAAGAAAATTTTTCTTTAGGTAAAATGTAGCATTAAGGCCAATTTTTTTTTTTTTTGATATTTTATGATTATGTTGGAGATATTAAAAATAATATGTATATATATTAGATATATCTGTATTAATATTGCTCATAGGTAAAAAAAAATAGCATAAATTATAGTATTTAATAATATATTTAAAAAAAATGTTATTCCTAATGAAAGCATAATATCTCATAATATAATAAAATATTTTGTAATATAACATTTATTATGTTATTGATATTTGTTTTGTATTATTGGCTACTTTCATAGAAAAGAAGTCCATATTTGAAATTAATGCAGTATTGGGTCTTCATTTCCTTTATATTAGAAGTGGTATAATATAGTGATAGTATTTCTTACAGGAAAAATGTATTAGTTATAATGGTGTCAAGGAAAGTTTTATTTAATCTTGGTTTAGTAAGTTATTCATTGAATATATTGTTAGGTAGGTAACCAATAATATTCTTATAAGTGCTATAAAATAATAAGCCAGGATGAAAAAAAAGTTATTTCATGTCAATGTTAGTAAAGGCCTTTAGGTTACATCTATCTTAATTAATTGATTGGATAACACACTGAAATATTTTGTGAAACTATGCACTAGGGAGGAGGATACATCATTTGTATTTTATTATTCTTATAAAAGATGAGGATCTTGTGCCTTCAAAATTGGAAGAAAGAGAATCATATAAGGTTATAATATTCATGTACAAAGCAAATGGCCAGTACTGTAAATGGTTTGTATTTTAAATAATACCATGAAATGAGATCAAAACAAAAAAAGAAATTACTTGAGCATATGTTTTAATGTTATTAAAACAGTCAAGACTCAATGCAAGCCAGAGTAATCAATGGATGCCAGAAGGCTTGAGCACAAAATCCCCATCTAGTGCATATTCATCCAATATCCCCAGACTAGTTTTTGGCTTGTGGCCTTCATCAGTGAGGGGCCTTGGATCTGAGAGCACTGCACTTAGATCAAGATCTAATGCAACCCTCCAGCAGCCACCTTTTATCTCTACTTAACTACAAAACTAAAAGTCTTAAATTGAAAACATATTTTTTTCAATCCAAGCTCATCAGCTTATATAGTCGTAGGTCTGAACTCAGTTCAGTATCTATACATTTTGTTGTCTTTGGTCCTCACTGATGAAGACCACAAACCAGAAACTAGAATGGGGATATTGGATGAGTAGGCACTAGATGGGGATTTTATGCACAAGCCTTCTGGCATCCATTGATTACTTTAACTTGCATTGAGTGGCAGTATGCAAAGAGAGTTTTCTCTTAACAGTTATAAGCAAGCATAAGAAATAGTGATCATGTGATGTTTTAATGTTATTGGTAAATACATGAAATACAACTGTAATTTTTTTTAGTTTATAATTTATATTTAATATATTTCATTTAAATAATAAATATAATTTAAGTGAGTTATTAGTGTGTATTATATATAAGACTATATTTAAGAAAGATGAATATACAAGAAGAATCAAAACAATATCTTAAATATAGATGTAAAATATAATGTAAATGTGTTTGATAATATATTAAGGAATTGTATTTAAGAAAATAATAAGGATTTAAAAATAATTTTTTTTAATATGATATTTAATGAAGGTATTTGTAAGATAAGAATTATTAATTTTAATTTATTTCTATCTAAAAATTATAATTATTTGCATAGGATAAAGGTAATATTTAAAGTAAAGAATTGATAAAATGTCATAAATAAATTGTTATATTTTTTAAAGTAAAGTTATTGTTTAGTATCATTATTTTTTTCTCTTAAGTCTTATTATCATATCATCAATTTTAAAACAATAGCACACAATCTTGTTTAAATAAATATTATTTTATAATATCCTACTTCTGATTAGAATCTATAAATTTTAATGCTTTATGGCAGGGGTGGGCAATTGTTTTGGCTCGGGGGCCGCATAGGTTGGTGGAGGGCCGCATCAGGGGCCACTTTGTGGAAGCAACGGTTAACGAAGGGCCGCATCTTTTTATCATGACACAATAAACACACTGCTTTATTCCATGTATTACCAAAGAAATATTTGTTTGTCCATTCTTCATTAAACACATGACATTCATTACCAATTTTACATTTTTTTGGAGCATTCATGGTTTCACAAAAGTTGGAAATATATATATTTGCTAATGCAAAGACAAAATTGAAATTAATCAGATCAACTGGAAAAGCACTGCACACACTGCGCATGTATATTGATGTGGCCATTCTAGTGGAAAATATGAGATGAATATTCGGGCATGCAACAGGAAGGAAATCTCAGTCCAAGGTGGATTTTTCTGATTGTCTTGGAGGGCCGCATAAAAACTCTTAGCGGGCCGCATGTGGCCCTCTGGCCGCTATTTGCCCACCCCTGCTTTATGGTCATGTACATTAAAAGCATACAATAATGTAAGTATACTTAAAGAATTTAATATATGGAAAGCAAGATTATAAATATAGATTTTGATAATTGTTTTAAAAATAGCATGAATAGTCTAAGGAATCCACATATGAACAAAGAATATATATTTTAGTATCATGAAAATTATATGATATAGTTTATAAGTTTAAAATAATTTAAATTTTAATAATTTGAAACTTTAAAAAGGAATATATCAATGAAATTATTATTTTCAATTCATTGTATTTGTTTATTGATATGTGATGGAATTGAATGTTATGAATATTATTTCAAGAATAAATGGTAATAGTATGATTAGTATTATAGAAAGCTCAATAGTAAGGGTAATCAAATTAATTTTAATTCTGAGTTTTTATTTAATCTTATGAATAATTAATGAACATAATATAATTAAAAATATTAAGATTATAAAATGATTGGATTACTGTTATTGTTATTATAATAGTATAGGCAAGTAATATTTATTTTATAAAGCTCAGACGGTATTGAAATTAAACAGAGTGCAAACCTCTCAAGCGCTTATAACTATTAACAGCCAATCAGATCGTAAGCACTGATTGGCTGTTAATAGTTATAAGCGCTTGAGAGGTTTGTACTCTCTGTTTAATTTCAATAGTATAGGTTGTGGAATCTCAATAAAATCCCCTCATTATTTCATCTGGGTTAGAATTATTGTAATTGTAAATAAATAATAAACCCTAAGAATTTATGAAAGTATTTTTGCATTAAAACGTGAACTTGATTTTACAGTTATTAAAAGTATAAGATTATTATTATTGATTATTAAATAAGTTAAACATTATTCCAAGATAATAGAAAATAAATTATTGTTAGTAAAGTTTGTCTTTGATTTATTTTGAAGGTTTTTGAAATAGTTAATAATATATCATAGTGATCTTTTGCAATATTCAATGCCATTGAAGTACTTTGGATGGATCCAATGTTCAAACTCATTACTTTTGTAACTAACCCCAGGTCTCATGATTGTTTAAATACCACAGAATTTGTTATAAAGTTAGATAAGACTATATTATTAGAACAATATTATTGGTAATATCTTATTGGTTATTAATTAATTAATTACTTGAAGCTGAGCTAGGTTTTTTTTGTTGACTATTATTGACAGTCATTGAACAAATAACTTTTCAGAAGGTTACAATATATATAGTAAATACAATAAGATGCATATTGCTCTTTAAAAAAAAATAATTTTTTTTTAAATTTCAGTTGCATTAAAATGCCACTACTTTTTTTTAAACTTTCATTTCATATTTTAAACAATTCATAAAATATAGCTTGTTAGCATTAAATATAAACTAAAATAAAACTTAAAATGATTAAGATAAAATCTAAATAATTTTTTCCCTAATTTACAAAGCAGGGTATATAGCTATAGTTTGTTCTTCAGTTTCAAAATATGAAATAAACAGTTTCTTCATTTTAACTAGAGACTTGTTCGAAAATAGCATGTTAAGTTTTGAGATATCCAGAATAGATTTCGGCAGTTGACATAGTTTCTCTTTTATTCAGTCAGCATAATGGATTGATATTGCTTGAAGAAAGTGAGAAATCAGAATCACTGCTTTAAGAAAAATTGACTATATAAGTTTTACTTCTTATTTTTGAATATGTGATCTTGTTTATCACAGGCTTTGTTAAATTTGTTTTTCATATCTTTAGATTTTATTTCAATTACCCAAATGAACTTGAAAAACACTTGCTTTTGAATCTCTTATCAAAACTGGCTTAGTCTTTTTTTAAATTTAGTTATTTAAATCTTTTTTAAGTGAGTTGTTTTGCAATACACTCCCTGATAAGAGAGTTTAATATATTTTACTGGTTTCATTTAAATATAGGGATTTGACCTCAGACTATACGTACTCATACTACTGATGCACATGACCACAGACATGTAAAAAAGATAATCACCAATATATGTTTTTCATGCTGAACCAGCACTCATCAGTTGGTCCAGATTATCATCTCCCACACATATATAATCATTGCTTAGTTTATATTAAGATAGCAAATCTTTATACTTTAATGAACAGGCTTCAATACAATCCAACCTCCAACTCTTCAGCCATCCATACCATTGAAAATCTGATAGAATGCCCAAATCCCATGCTGATGCCAATATTGTTATGCCCATGTTGACCTAAAGTCCCTGACCACTCATGTATAGGACAGTATCCATTTAAATACAGAGAAGAGGGATGGGTGGAATGCAGGCTTAATATGTAAGATTTGAAATAAAGGCATTCTTATACCTGGAACTTAATTGTAAGTATAGGGGATTAAACTCAGATTTTCAAGCAACCTTCAACTATCCACACTATCTCATACTAAACAAGGCAAAACTCCATACAGTAGTACCACCCTGTGCCAAACAGAGTAATCAATGGATTCCAGAAGGCTTGTGCATAAAATCCCTATCTAGTGCCTACTCATCCAATATCCCCAGAATAGTTTCTGGCTTGTGGCCGTCATCAGTGAGGAGCCTTGGATCCGAGAGCACTGCACCTAGATCTAGGTGCAGTGCTCTTGGATCCAAGGTTCCTCACTGATGACAGCCACAAGTGCAGACACTATTCTGAGGATATTGGATGAGTAGGCACTAGAGGATCTAGATGCAGTGCTCTCAGATCCAAGGCTTCTCACTTACGATGGCCACAAGCCAGAAACTTCTGGGGATATTGGATGAGTAGGCACTAGATAGGGATTTTATGCACAAGCCTTCTGGCATCCATTGATTACTCTGTTTGGCACAGGGTGGCACTACTGTATGGAGAAAGTTTTGCCTTGTTTAATAATTATGTGTTAGTATAAGAGATGGTGATCATGTGATGTTTAGTAGTTTATCTCATACTACTGATACACATGACCACCACATGTAGAAAAGATAAATAATCAATATACATGGTTTCATTTATATATACTGCCTATTATTAGTACATTACATAATAGTTTTTTCTAAAGCTTTTGAATGCTATATTTATTGGCATCTTCCCAACTCTGAAATTAATTTCTTAACTATGTAGAAAACCTCATAGCCAATACTGAAATGAATGAATAAGCCATTACTCATTTCAAATTCTCAAACTTTTAACAAAAACAAACTCAAAAATGATTGTATTTATCTTAAGTTCATTTTTTGTCCATCTGGCATTTTGTAAGCTATCATCCAGCTTATTGATCATTAATATAATATTTCTTCAAAGTGATTTGAAGTTGACCTTTACCTAGGGTTTTTTCTTGTCACAATTCTGAGAAAATTTAATGTTGTGTCTTTTTTCTTTTTATAAAATTGATGTTGAGTGGTATTCTACTCAACTCCATCAAAATATAGCACATCCATATACAGATATATTCACATGTTCAATGTTTTGATGCAGATTGTCACATGTTCAATGTTTGGATGCAGATTGTTGGATTTCTTTTTCAAATACCTTAATCAAATTGAATGGCAAATTCTTTTTTGATTTTTGTTATAAGTCTTCTGCGAAATAAAAGCTGATGTATTTAACTTCTGATTAAAGGCATTGTTATATTCATTAATTTGTCTATTAGACTGACCTACATATCTTTTCAGTCACTAAACATGGAATTTCATAAACTCCCTGGTATTCTAAAAGTACTCTGTTTTTAGGTTTATGAAAAAAATCACCATTTTTTTTGTTAGTGGAAAAAGTAGTCTGTTAAAATTAGATAGCTTCTACTGGAGACTCCTTTAATATAAGGTAAAACAATTCTATAACTAGTTGAATTTTCAATTTTCTTTTCTTTTTAGTATCAATTCTATGTAATGTCTAATATATGATGTATGAACTTAGTTTAGTCCCAAATGGCTATTTAAGTTAGACAGCTGGATTGGAAGACATGGATGTCTGAAAATTTCAGATTTTCTACTTATTAGTTATCCATTAAATAAAGTTCTGGGCTTTTTAATATAATGCTTGAATATCCTAGCACCTCTTGAGGAAGCCAGTAGCAAAAACCGGTCTGAGGTTGGGGATATTCTGCAAAACTTGTTGAGAGTTTATTTGCGAGCTCTTTATATATTTGTAAATTCTAGTTTATTCACTGGAGCATTTCTGAATGTTAGGGGTATGAACAGTTAATACTATCATTATAATCATTCTATATGTTATATTTATATATTGAACTATTTCCATGTACTAATATAAGTATTGAATGTCTTGAGAAAAATTTAACTTCATTTAAATTTTCCAATTACATTCAACTGTTATTTATAGCACACAGGTTAGTAGTATATGCATGTTTCAAGAGGTATTCTTCTCTTCAGGTGTTTCTGGCATGACCAATGACAGTACTAGCATGGGAATCGAATCTGGACCCTTAGATTCTTGGAATATTGAATTTTAAAGTAACACACAGCCATTCTGCCAAAGGCAACAGTCAGTTGAAATTTCATATACTTATCTATGATTTTCCTCCTGATTTCTCTACTTTTTCCTTAAGAGCAAAGTTGATTAGTGGTTTCCATACATTATATATAATCATACTAGGTTGACTTATGGGATTATTCGCCATTTCCATGTAAGCAGCTTTTTGAATTTTTTTTGTACTCTCTATTCAATATTTTTGTATTTTGCCAATTGAACATTGGTATATTTATGGTCTGCTACCTTAGACATCTGGTTTCTCTTCTAATCATCAGTTTGTGCTCTTGCATTCACTTTTTAATGGGGCAACCAGTACAACCAATATACATTTTCCACATTCACATAATTCATAGATGCAGTTTTTGCTTTTCAGCATTTCAAGTTTAGGCTTTGTAGATGTTAGAATTCCTCGGAGTGTGGTATAGCTTTGGAAAGTTGTTCTGATGTTATACTGATTGCAGATTTTCTTTATCTATTTTTGATATTTATGGATACACTAAACTACTAGTAATTGTTTTTACTTCTTCTTGGTTGTCTATTCAAGGTTTTCTTAATTACAGCCGATGTATAACTATTTTTTGTAAGGTTTTGTTCTATATAGATCTTTTCTTTTTTTTCAGATCACTGGTTTCTGAACAAATTTCTTTTGCTCTGTTCCATAGTGATAGTATAACTCGATGTTTTATGTTTCTGATGTGATAGGATGTATATGCTAAGTATTTTCCTGTATGTGTGGGTTTTCTGTAAACTGTAGTTTTGATTTTACCATAAGGAATTCTTATCACAAGAACATCTAAGAATACCAATTTTTGTTCTTGTTCTGACTATTGTGAATTTAATTGAAGAATATTGTTGATGTGTTTTCAGAGAGTTTGTAGTAGTACTTCACCATGTGGCCATACAACAAAAGTATCAACATAGTGAAGCCAAACTTTAGGTGGATATGAAGTAGAATTTATGACTATGGTTTCAAGTTCTTCAACATAATTATTGCTAATCAGGGATGCCAATGGTGAGACCATAGCCATTCATTGTTTGGAAGAATTCTGTGTTGCATTGAAAGTAGATTGTTGTTAGGCAGAATGTTAATAGTTCCATTATATATCAATAGGAATAATTGTTTTGGTTTGTGAGCTATTATCACCATTTAATCCTTTTCTTATAATAGCCAATGCTTCTTCACAGGGTACATTTGTGAATAAACTTTCCATATCAAGACTTACTAGTAAGCCAGTTCTTTCAATTTTTATATCCTTGATTAATTCTACAAAGTATCTAAAATTCCTGACAAAGGACTGGGTCTTGTATGCCAAAGGACTAAAGTCAGTGCTATTAAATTGCACCTAGATCTAAAAATGTAAAAAAATCGTAAACATTTTTAGGATTATTAAATTTTTTGAAAGCTTTTCATAAGGAAACACTTGTGCAGAAAGTTCATTGTACAATTTTCTAAAGAATCAATGATAGAAATGAGGCACTGAACAAGAAAATGCTTTAAACAAGATTAAAAGCTTGTTAATGTTGAATCAACTTCTTGTACATAATGGAGATAATCAAGAAGTTCTAATAAATACAGATATCTTGGAACACAGTGCAGGAGCTGTTACTTTTGCATCCAGTCTAGGAAGGTGAACATCCTATTGCTTATACAACCAGAACATTATATGCAGTTGAAAAGAATTATAAGGAAGCCATGGCTATAATATGTGCCATAAAAGTTTTTTATCAATTTTATATAGATGTGCTTTTAAATTTTATACTGATTACAGACCAATGTTAGGTTATTGGTAAATTAGAAACAAACTCCAGATTGAGTCAGCAAATTCTTAGATGAAACAATATATTTGCTTCATATGCTTTTAAACTTATTTACAAGGCAGAAAGAAGTGTTAGCCATGCTGATGTGCTGTCTAGAATCCCAGACAGGTAAGAGAATGCATGAACTATAGCCAAAGTAAATTACATAGACATAATGTAATCAGTCGTATTAAATAGTACAATCATGGACAAGTGAATAAAAGAGAATGCTGGTTACCAACTTGTAAACAGTTGATTTAAGAAAGGGTAGTCTAATCACCAACCTAATTACATAGTATTGCAAATTTGAAATGTTTGCTATGCCCTATTAATGTGCAAAAAATATATTGTAATGGTAGATCATGTACTGATACTAAAAAAAGGTAGAAACAAGTTTTTAAACTACCACATGAAGGACATTGTTAGAACCAAAACATTATAAGTATAGTAGCCAGTATGAAAAGTGACATTAGAAGAGAAGTCAAATGCTATACAGCTTGCCAATCAACCATGAGATTATCTAACAAAGATTTTGACTTGTAGACTTAAACTAATGAGACATGGCAATATATACATATGGATCATGCTGGTCCATTTAAAAGCCATCTATGAAGAAATCACCTGCAGAAAGGTTTATGAGATGAAAGCTATGGTTTCACATTACATTGTACCCAAGAATAATGAACCTGTAGGTAATAAAAGAGTTAATAAAATTTAAAATTGGAGAACAATTATAGATACATGATCTAATTAAAAAATTAGGGGTCAGATAGAATAACCATTAAAATTTTGTCAAAACTATTACGAGTAATAAAACTATGTGATCATAATGAAGATCAAAGACACTAAGCAGCTGCCAAACAAAGATAGAGACTGAGAAATAGGTAAACTATTACAAACAAATCAAGTCATGTCACATAACTCTAATTTAACAGGCTTGTATTACAAATATTATATAAAGAGCCCGCAAATAAGCTCTTAACAAGCTTTGCAGAATATCCCCAGACCGGTTTCTGCTACTGGCTTCCTCAGTGAGGTGTTAGGATATTCAAGCATCAGATTAAAAATACAAGGATAAGGCCAGACTTTATCTAATGGATAACTATTAAGTAGAAAATCAAATTTTCAGACATTCATATGTTTTCCAATCCAGCTATCTAATTTAAATAGCCATATGGGACTAAACTAAGTTCAGATACACAATATATTAATAGCTTTAGCAATAGAAAATCATCAAAGCCTTATATTGCTAAAGCTATTAATATATGGCATGTCTGAACTTGGCTCAGTCCCTATGGCTATTTAAGTTAGATAGCTGGATTGGAAGAAATGAATGTCTGAAAATTTCAGATTTTCTACTTAATAGTTATCCATTAGATAATGTGACAAGTTTGTCATGGTGTTTTTAAGCTAATGCTTGAATATCCTAGCACCTCACTGACGAAACCAGTAGCAGAAACTGTTCTGGGATATTCTGCAAAGCTTATTAAGGGCGTATTTGCGAGCTCTTTATATAGCATTTGTAATACAAGGTTGTTAAATTAGGTCATGTGACATGACTAGATTTCTTTGTAATTTTATTTTTTGCTATTAAGGCTTTGGAGATTTTATATTGCTAAAACTATTAATATATGGTGTATCTGAACTTGGTTCAGTTCCGTATGGCTATTTAAGTTAGATAGCTGGATTGGAAGACATGAATGTCTGAAAATTTCGGATTTTCTACTTAATAATTATCCATTAGATAAAGTACTGGGCTTGTCCTGGCATTTTTAATCTAGTGCTTGAATATTCTAGCACCTCACTGAGAAAGCCAGTTGCAGAAACTGGTCTGGGGTTTGGGATTTTCTGCAAAGCTTGTTAAGAGCTTATTTGGGAGTTCTTTATATAACATAGGCAATTTTGTAAACTTATATCACTGTCCAGGGGCTTCTTTACACTCAAGACATTCTAATGCACAAAGTATTCATCTATTTGTTTTTCCATTTAACACAAATTTGAATCCAGATGAATAATTTTGATAGCAAGGATCAATAAATATCTGTACATGTAGTGATAGCAAGGGTATTGCTGTAAGGACTTCAGTTTAACAATGTCGTGTCCCAACTGAAACAATTAAAAATAGATTCCAATATTATAACATTTCGGTCTATATATAACAGCACTGACTGAGCCCTGCCTTTCCTTCAGTGACAGCTGCCATGATAGGACATTTGCCACAACTGGGATTGCAGCTTGGGTGTGATGTTTTTTTTTATTACTGTAATTTAAAAAAAAAACATCATCATATAAATATTTTATTTTATGCCCTCAAATGTCAAAATATTCAGCAAATCAAGATAATTTTTGATTGAGTCAATCTAAAAAATAGGAAAAAACAAATTTAAATATGAATGGCTCTCCAAATAGTGAAACTGCAATGCCATTGTCATCAAAAATTATAATTTGGGATGTTTTTACTTATTGAAGCAATATAGATGATATCATTTTGTAAAATTTGCTGTCAGTCAAATTGAAAACATGAAGTAGGCCGAGTGGAAAATAGACTACTTAAAGTAATATTTAAGTTAAAAAGTTCATACTGATTCAGTTATTGCCATGGAGGAGTTTTGAGAATTTTAATTGAAAACTGGGAAGATCATATCTCAGATTAGAAAATGTTTAATGCAAGAAAATGAACAAAAACATGATTAAAATCCAATAAACAATGTTATCCTATCAATTCTCCAATGCTTTCTGTGCAATCATACATAATCATGTAGAAAAATAATTTAAAATTCTTGAATTATGGCATACCTAGAATTATTATTTTGAATTTGTAGGATGTATAATCATACATAAAAAAGACTATTAATGAAGTTTGAACATGTTCATTTCATTGTTTGATAGTTGATAAAATCAAGGATATGTCCATAGAAAAAAAAATCACATGACCACCTCTTATGCTTGTGTATAACTGTTGTTAAAACAGGCAAAACTCACTATATATATATATTGCCACACGCAGCAAGCTAGAGTAATCAATGGATGCCAGAAGGCTTGTGCATAAAATCCCCATCTAGTGCCTACTCATCTAATATCCCCAGACTAGTTTCTGGCTCATGGCCTTCGTCAGTGAGGAGCCCTGGATCTGGGAGCACTGCATCTCGATCTTAGGATCTAATGCAACCCTCCAGCAACCACATTTTATCTCCATTTAACTACAAAACTGCGAGTCTTAAACTGAAAACACCTTAATGTTTTCAATCCAAGCCATTAGCTTATATAGTCTCAGATCCAAGGCTCCTCACTGACGAAGGCCATAAACTAGAAACTAGTCTGGGGATATTGGATGGGTAGGCACTAGATGGGGATTTTATGCACAAGCCTTCTGGCATCCATTGATTACTCTAGCTTGCTGTGTGTGGCAATATATATAGTGAGTTTTGCCTGTTTTAAAAAAAAAAAAATACATAAAATATAGATCAAAATTTGAATTCAACTATCAAACAAAATTTGTTGGCATTATTAAGCTGACTGCATGTGATAGTTATTCTATTGTTGATTTACAAAAAATGGTTATGTTTATCTCTGTAATATTAGGAAAAAAAAACTGGTTGCTCTTCTATAAATTAATATTTCATATTTAATTCAACAGCATTGTGGGGTTCACAAGGAAGATCTCTGGAACAGATGATGCATGGAAATAGGTTTCATTTATTAAGGATATTGAAACCCCTTTAAGGACAATATATACAATGTTTAGTAGATCATCTACAAGAATTGAAAAACTTTAAAGAATTGGCCAACTTTTCAGAAACTGATGTTATACCATTCAGACCTCTCAATGAAGTAAGATAAGTATCTAGATATTTTGTGCTAAATGCTCTGGAAAAAATCGTGATCTTTTAATAAGTTACTGCATAGAACAAATTGGAAGAAGTAAATGACCCAGTAAAATAATATTGTTTATAAAAAACACAATATCAAGTAACTTCTTCAAAATGTATATGCAGAATTATTAACATCAAACTTTGCAAAAGACTAATTTATCCTCAATGAAGGCACCAATTTGCAAAGACAAAAATGAATAAATTAAGAGTGCAATATCTGTTAGATAATGTCTGATGAAGTATGGACTTTTGAACAATTTAAAATTCCAATGATCATATAGATACTTCACCAATACTTAAATTTATTCAACTGCTTTGCAATCATTTAGATAATAGATTTCCAGAGAAGATATAAATGGTAGGAATGCCTTGAATCCTTTTGTAATGAAAAATAATTTACATGGAAAAAATAGTCCAAAATGTTTATTTGTGAAATATGAATCTATAATAAATAACAATGATATAAACTATATAAGCCTAATTAGATATACTTTTAGAATAATAAGGTAATTTAAAATTTGAAGTAAATGAAAATATAAAATTGAAGTAGCACTAATGTGAACATGTTTTAGTTTTCAGAATATGATAAAATCAAAATCCTATAATTGACTTGATAACGAACATATGGATAATTTAATAAGTATTATATTATGACGTTTTATGGCACACAACATAATGGTGCGCGCGCACACACACACATAGATATAAAGTTTGAAAGGAAAAGTAGAAATGAACACAAACAAAATTTATTACAGAGATTCATTTAAAATATATACACTGGAATAATAGATTAATGCGTCATAAATGCATTTTAGTAACTACTAATCTATGTAGAAGTGATTAAAAACAAACCATGTTATTAATGACTGTTGAATCAAAGATTATAGTGCCAGAACTGAATAATTTAATAAAGCTATTAGTGAATCTATCTTCTCGAAGAATTCTCCATGTTCCTTTACATTTTGTTAATAGTTAAGTTGTTTTTTTAAAAAAATAATTTAAATATTAATTAAACCACAATAAAATATTATGTACGCAAGACTAAATAGCTATTACAAAAAATAATAATACATACATACATGAAAAAAAAATCAAAAGTTTTAGAAAAAATCTTTTTTAAAGCATTTTGGCTACGATAATATTGATATTCTCAGCAATTAAAAATAAAACATATTAATTAAAAGTTAAAAAAACTATTAATTCTTTACCTTAAAACAATTTCGGTTGATTATTATTAACTATATAGTAAAATAAAATTCATACAAAAATAGCTTTCGAAAATGTTTACGTAAATTTAAACAAGAGGGCGTAATCGTTAGCATAATACTGTATGTCAATGGCAGATCTTTTTATATATGATCTGTAAAACACGTTGTAGGCATATATTAGCTATTTAAATAATTTTATTTCTCGTGCAATTATCTTTCAATCAAAAAATATTAGCATTTTAAATTATTTATGATAAAATTTTTTAGGTAAAAAAGATGTCATATTTTTATTATTAATTTACGTTAATTTCCATAACGTAAAAAAAAAAAAAGGCTCGTAATACTATGGTTTCAAATCAATTCCTAAAAACAGAAAAAATTTTATATGTGAGAAATGCACTCGGGAAAACTTTACGTATAGTAAGGGAACATTATCTTCGTAATGATATATCCTGTAAAAGTAGATTATGTGAAGCTGGTTGTCATCGCTTCGGTAAGAAATTAAATTTAATATATTATGCTTACTTTTACTGTGACTATATGGATAGACTGTTACACGCATGCCTATTATTACGGGTAATTGCCTTGTTTGCGGGAATTTTAAATTAATGGAAAAATATTGTTCTTTATTTTAAGGTTTAGAACAAATTAATTAAAAGTAGATATTATACATTTATGACAAAATTTTAAAGCTAAATATTTCTTAAAATAGATAATCAAACGATAAAAATATATACACATGTACCCATACGCATAAACCCATACACAACACTAGTTTCGAGATTTAAAAAAATCTGATTTGTGCATATGGCCGTCTATTTATCTTGTTATTTTACGTATTATATACAACTGTTGTACTATAACATGAATTTGTAGATGTAAAATACCTAAAGAAATTAAAGTGTTAATGTAAAAGGATTTGTAAAGATTCCAATCAGCAAGTAGATTCATTGGTAACTTTGTTAAGTTTTTCATTTCTATCACGGTCACCGTAGATTTGCCAGATATCAATTCTAAGTCAGTGGTGTCTAAATTCCATTTATGAAATAGGTGAGGCCAATAAATATGAGTTGCCCTGCATCTGTTGATGAGGTTATAATAATGTCTAAGAAAATCAAATCCACCTGGCTTTACTGTTTGTTGGATCTGGAAAAAGGGAATGATTTGAGAAGTCTTAGGGAGTGTAACTATAGATTGGTTTAGTAATAAATCAAATCTCTAACAGTTTTTTATATATTTTCTGATAGAGAACTTCTGATATCTAATGGAGGAAATAGACGTAAGTATGCAATTTTTCTCCAAATACGACTTAGTATTACCAATAAAATATGTTAGTGTTAAGAAAGCTGTCCGATCTTATTCCTACAAATTATTTTATATTTAAATTTAGATGGGGGAAAATAAGTTAAGCTCAGTTCAAGTTAAAATACCTTGTGATAGGATTGTGTTCAATCTATTATCAGAAAAGATTTAATTCGATTATATTTTCCTGTTGTTTCTATGAAAAGTTGAGCAAAATCGTCTTTCTTGGATCGTAAGAAGATCCCACTCTTTAAAAAAGATTTTCAAAAATTTAAAATTCTTATTAAGGATAAGAAAAGTTTGGGAATCTTTTATTAAATGATCTTTCTATTTTTAAAATGGACTCTTTTGTGAAATCTTTTATTAAATGAGCTTTCTCTTTTTAAAACTGCCTATTTTATGAAATCAAAACAATATCATCATTGTAAGTGAATTTCCTGCATTTTGTTTATGAAAAGTGACTATATAAAACTGAATTCTGTGTGAAAGTATTTTGTTAAATTTTCTATTCATTATGGCTATAATTTAATATTTCTTGAATTTTTTTGTTTGAGAACTATTTTGTCAAGTAAATTAATGGTTTTTCTATATTTAAGAATTTTAAAGACTTAATAAGACTAATTTTCCAAATAGAATCATGTTGAACTTGGATTAGTAAAGATAGTACCAAATTTTAAGTTATTTTTAAAAGTCTTAATATGAATTATTCAGGAATAAAACTTGTTTATAGCAGCTTCTTCCTGATCCAAATCCATCTTGCCTTATAAATAGATACTCTCATCTATCAGTTTAGTTCTTCATAGTGTGATTATTTTAAATTAAACCGCTTGTAGGTGACACATAATAGTATTTGGATCATTGTTAAGTTTGTTTGATTTTTAAAGACTGCTATAGTTTTTCTTATTTTGTCCAATTTTTAAAATACTTACCGTATTAATAATGTTGCTGAATAATTTCTAATTGAAGAACAATATCGGCCCCTATTGCCTTTTCTATTTATGACAATCAAGGACAAATTACCAATATCTACTAATTTTATTAAATTGATATTAATGGGATATTGTGAAAGTTATGCTTATAAATCTGCTTAAATGATGTTTTTTTATTTTGTCAATCGTAGGTTTAGAAATCCATTATATAAGATTGGCAATTTGATTAGCAATAACTGGTTATTCTTTTATGTTTCAAAGGTAACTTTATTATAAGTGGTTACATTGGTTGTTGATTATACGTAGTGTTATACATAGGTTTACACAGTTATTATATTACAGTCTGTATGTTTGACTAGAGTCTCTTTGCACTTCAGATTTTTCTGGATTTGCCTTTGCCGTTTTCTAAACACCTGTAGAGGTCCCTGCTATCGCATTTTATACGCATATTGTCGAGATTATAGCCTCAGTAAATATTACTTACATAATCAATGTGTGTTTAATAAATTTATAATTATATCCTTTATTATAAAGTGGCCTGAATTTTAAAAAGAGACCATGTTGCTGCAAAGATATCAGGTGGTGCAATAATGCTGTCTCTTTCCCTTATTTTTTGCAATTTGTTTTTATAGGTGTTAAGGTGCCTTCTCATGTTGTTCCCCAGTGTAAAAGTGTATCTGGTACACCAGAATGCCTATAGGCTGAAAGTGGCTGCCCTTATGGTGGGTACTCCATTATTTTTGAATGTTTGTAGTATCTCATCTAGGTGCTTTTATAACTGCCAAACTTATGTAAAAGTAAGCCATCTCTTTCAATTAGATCTTGTAAACATGTTGTTTCTTGATCTTGAACACATAAGTCATCCTTGTGATTTTATTAATTTAGAAATATATTGATTTATATAGAACTGACAGTGATTATTTGTTAGTTAAAGATTTTAATTAAAAATTAGAAAATAATTCATTGCATAAGATCAGACTGATGATGA
>JAQFVV010000835.1:0-194952 GCA_028023455.1 Epiperipatus broadwayi
ACTTTGTCTCGGTATTGACAACTTTCTATTTTGCTACATTATTTTACAAATATGTTAAACAGTCATTTTTATAGAAAATTTTAAATTTTATACAACAGTGGTTTATAATATAGTATTTTTAAAGTAGCTTAAAATACATTGTTTATTTAATGTTAAAGTGAAGCTAAGTTATTTTAAAGTAATATTATTTAAATTTAATAACAGAGTTAAGATATAGGGTATTAGTTAAAGTTAAATAAAAGCAAGTAATCATTACAGTTATCTAATATAATGTTAAAACAATAGTCTTAGTGATAAAATTAATATTTTATAATAATTAACAATCTAATAAAAATATTTAATTAACTAAAATTATTTAATGATAATATAATAATTGTGACATGGCAATGTGTGTTAATTTGTGTGCACACACATTCTTGTCAAAATTAATTAAGTATGACTTTCTTGTTGCTAAAATTGATTTATTATTTGTATCAATTTAGTGTTGCAATTTATTCTTATATCAATTTTTAAAATGTATCAAAATTCATTATTATAATTACATAAACAATAGATTTTTATATTTCCAAATTTGTTGTAATAAAAAGATTTTATGTAAATGTGTATTTAAAGATAGTATTTAAATAAAGTTTAAAATATATTATTTAATAAGATTTATTATTAAATTTTTTTTAAAAAAAAGCTAGACAGAAATAATTAGTATGTAAATTTTAGTGACTAGGTTTAATTGACCAATCATGTATAGGTAAAATATGGCTATAAATACAAGTGATTAGTTATAAAAATCAGTCTATTAAGAAATTTTTAGGAGTCCTTCAAGAAATTATGGGAAATCAAACTATATTCCTTATATTTTAAATTTGTTTAACATGTTATTATTTTGTGCTTTAAAGTGTTAACAGTATTTTTTAAAAGCATGAAGAATAATTTAAGAAGTTTATTATACTTCTTTTAATATGGAGTAAAACAAGAAGTCTTTCTTGTCAATGATGCACAAGAACCAACTAAGAAACTATGATAATTGATAGAAAGAATATGTTTCATCAGATAGAAATTCTGTTATTCAGAAGATTATGCCAGAGGTCATGTTATGTAGCCCAAGAAGAATACAAAGGATGTGAAAGAAATTTATATTTAGTGGTATTTGTGTATTGTATGTTAAAGAACATTTTTTATTAGTCTTAACAAGTAACAATAATAAAAATAGACATTTGTTTGGTAAAGCTATTAATATTTTCTATAGGAAATTTATTAAAGACTTTTTTCGAATTTTTATTCATTTTAAGCAGAAAGAGTGAATGGTAATTAATTCTTTTACTGAAAATGGATTTTTTGTCTACTATTCATTTTACGCTTAATTCGCGAGTGTTTTTTTAGTATAAGGAATATATACTAACCTGAAGGAGAATTTGTATAACTGTATAATATGTTTAACAAGTATTTTTGCAAGTTATTAGAATAATAAATGTGACATATTCTAAGAAGAGCTGTACAAGTTATACGTTGACCATGAATATTGTTAAATTATATACCAACCTGGAAGAGAACTTTATAAATGTGTGATATGTTTAATAAAATTTTTGTACAAGTTATTAATATGCAAATGTGAATACATGCGAGAAAAATTAAAAAAATGGATAAAATTACTATTAATATTGTTAAAATTATTTGTAATCTTTATATGTGAAAGATTTAGAATTTTTGAATTGAAAGAAATTTTCAATAAATTGTGGAATGATAACTAAAGAAAAATATTTGATAATTGAATAATTATTTTGAAAAACAATAAATGCTTATTATTAATTTAGTAAAATTCGCTTCACCAGTGAGATAAAAGGAATAAACTTTATTATAAGTACTTTTTATGCTGTACTGATGAGCAACATTTCTAATTGAACTTTTGTTTAATATTTTGTATTTACACTGCATGGAATTGTGAAAGATTGTCGGGAAGAGAAAGAGGAAAAAATCTCTCTAGCTAAGTGAACATTGTTGTTATGGTGACAAGTGCTTTCTTGGAGTTTCAGTGTGAAGATTGAAAAGAAACTTTTTATTTTTTTCCTTAGTTAAGGAAATATAATGTACTTAATTTAATATTCATATGTGTATTATTATTAAGATGTAGTTTTAAGATTTATATAATATTTGATGATTTTATATTTAATATTTGGTAAAAAAAAAGAAGAAAAATTAACCTTTTACTCTTATTAATAATGGTTCTATAACATCATGGAACTATGTTAACTAGAGGTTTGCTATAATAATCATACTAATATGATTCCATAACATCATGGAGTTAAGTCAACTAGAGGGTCACTGTAATAATCATATTAATATAATTAAGGTACATTCTATTTAATGTATTTAAATTTCAATGTTGGTATTTATTATTGCAAGTGATAAATCTGGTAAACTAAATATTGTATTTATTGTTTATTCATATGAGAGTAATTAATTTTTTAAGGTATGATTATGTTTTATAAACTGTATCTGTTTAGATACCATATGAATAATTGATGTCTGAATCATTTACAAATAATTAAAGAATCTATTTATCATATGTTAAATATCAGAAATCATTTGTTTGTACTATATTTAATCTTTTTAGTGTTTAAGAAATGCTATGTACTGAAGTTTAAAAATTATTTTATGAAGAGATGTTTAGAATTTCTTTGCAATGTTTTTATGAGTTATGCAGAGTGTTTATGATAGACAGTAGGTGGTTTGGGAGACTAGCATTAGGAAATACTGTAGTGTAAAGGGATCTTTTAAATATCAATTGTAATATAGTTAACATAGATCTTTCAGCTTTTAGTGTTTCTTTCCATAAATCAGTAAGTGCGCAGGTAAAAGCCATGATAGGAATTTAAGGTAGACACAAGAAAATTGTGGCCTTAACTTCTGCCTCAATGTTTTCATTGTTCTTCATGGTTCTCATGGTTTTCAATTCCTCACTTTTAATCACTAGTATCACCATTGGTTCCCACATTGTGATTGGTATTTGCAAAATTGTATGAAAATAATGGTTAGACTCTTAAGTGATGTTTAGAATTTTGTAAAGCAAGAAGAGTGAAATATTAAACAAATGATGTATCAAAAGACTATTAAATAATGTTCTGGAATGCTTTTATATTCCAAAAACATTCCGAGAGATCAAAAAATTATAGTTCATATGTGAAAGTAATGTAAAAGATATTAATTAAGGTAAAACCTGAATATGATGAACATCATTGAAAATAAAGTGAATAAATATCCTTTTTTAAATTTATTTTTGTTATTAGAAAAAGTATGTTTATTTTGTGGTTACAAAATAGACATAAGATCAACTATGAGTTATAGAGTTATTATAAAATTATATTATAATGGAGTATTGGAGTAAAGAAATTATTATTGAAGAACTTTTTTTTTATTTTGTTTCTGAAAAATATAATAGATTGACCTTAGGTCAACATGGGTGTAACAAGAATCTCGGCCTCAGGGTGGCCTTTGAGCATTCCATCATCAGATTTTCAATTGGATGGATGGGGAGTTGGAGTGTGGAGTGGATTGGTGCCTGTCCATTGAAGCATGAAGATCTTAATATATATCTGAGCACTTATAGTATATATGTGTAGAGATGATAATTTGGACCAACTGATGATTGCTGGTTTAGCATGAAATACATATATTGGTGATTATTTATCTTTTCAACATATATGTGTTTAAGTGTATCAGTGTTATTAGATAGAGTGGAGAATGGTGGGTCATGTGAAAGTCTGTGCTCATATACCCTATATATAACATATTTATATGATGAATGTGTTGAATATTAAAATTTCATAGAACTATTTAGGTAAATGACTCAATATAAAAAAATATTTTACTTTGTGAACATGTGTAATTATGGATACCTTTATTGAAGTTATGGTATTACAACATATAAATGGTCATAGAATTACATAAAAGTACTATGATTATTATAGGAGAATATTTCAATTTCTGTGAAAGTGTAAAGTTACTTAAATGTTTAATTCAAACGTTCACATGACCTAATGTAGGCTTTGAACATTCCATCATCAGATTTTCAATAAAATGGTAGGCTGAAGAGTTGTGGGTTGGAGAAGTTTGAAGCCTGTCCATTAAAGTATGAAGATTGGCCATCTTAATATAAAGCTGAGTACTGATTGTATATATGTGTGGAGATGGTAATCTGGACCAACTGATGAGTGCTGGTTTAGCACGAAATAGGTATATTGGTGATTATTTATCTTTTCAACATATATGTGATCAGATGGGTCAGCAATATAAGATGAGTTCGAATCCCGCATATATTACATATATAAATGCAGGTATAAGCCTGTACAATGTATTAAATGTTTAATCTTAAAAAAATGCTAGAATATTTTAATAAGTGTTCACTTTAAAGTATTACATATTATTGTTGCAGAATAGTACATTTTTTGAAGTTGAAATTATTTACTTTTTGTGTAAATATAATTCGTTCAATGTAATTTTTTTTTAAAAATTTAATGATTTAATCTTGTAAATATAATATTTGTAAATTTTGAAATTTTATGATTGTTATAAAAAATTTTTAATGTTGTTTTTAATTAACCTAATGTCTAGAATTTCTTTTCTTGTTGAGTCCAAGTCATTGTGAATCATGTATTATAAAAATTGATTATTTATATTTTGGGTATAATTGTACGTGATTTAAAGAAGATAAAGTATGATTATTATATTATGATTATTGAAGATATTACTTATTGAATCTTTTTCTTTTCATATGTCAGATGCGTTGACTGGGAAGCGAACCCGGGTCAGCTGCTTAGAAGATAGCTATGCTAACCACTAGGTCACCAACTAAGCTTAAACGTTTTTAAATGTCATGTGGAAAGCACAGTGATCAATACAATACATAATAAGATGAAATTATTTTGGATTAAGATAATAAATATTATTGTTCGTAGTTTCTAATTTTAATTTGTTTTAGCTGATTAGTAAATTAGTTAAATAGGTTTAGAAATAAGAATTACTAAATACATTTATTTTTATTGATTATTATTGTTTTTATATAGCTAGTTATATAATGAGCATGCCAATAGCTCTCGACAAGTTTTCCAGAATATCCCTATTCTCAGACCAGTTTCTAGCTCTGGCTATCATCAGCGAGGCACTAGAATATTCAAGCATTAGATTTAAAATACCAGGTCAAGACCAGCACTTTATCTAATGTTTAACTATGAAGTAGAAAATCTGAAATTTTCAGACATCCATATGAGACTAAACTAAGTTCAGATACACTATATATAAATAGCTTTAGCCATATAAAATCACCAAAGCCTTAAGAGTAAAAACAATAATTGCAAGGAAATCAAGTTATATATCAAGTGACTTAATTTAATAAGCTTGTATTTCAGAGGTTATATAATGAATGTGCCAATAGCTCTTAAGACACTTTTCAGAATATCCGACTAGTTTCCAGCTTTTGGTTTTTCCCAGTAAGGTTGGATATTAAGTTATGTGATATATGACTTAATTTCCTTGCAAATATTATTTTTACTACTAAGGCTTTAGTGATTTTATATTGCTAAAGCTATTAATATATGGTGTATCTGAACTTAGTTCAGTTCTATATGGCTATTTAATTTAAATAACGGGATTTGAAGACATATAGATGTCAGAAAATTTCAGACTTTCTATTTAATAGTTAAACATTAGATAAAGTGCTGGGCTTGACCTGATATTTTAAATCTAATGCTTGAATATTCACTGAGGAAAGCCAAAAGGTAGAAACCAGTCTGAGGATAGGGATATTCTAAAAAGCTTGTTAAGAGCTATTGACCCACTCATTATCTAACATTTGTAATAAACAAGTCACATGATTTGTAATAAGCAAGTCACATGATTTATGACTTGATTTCCTTGCAGTTATATAGCTAATGTACATAAAATCCTTCATTACATGTGGCTATATCAATTAATGTGTTTATTGTAAAAATACTGATAATAAGAACCTGAGATGATAATTATGTTATAGATTTTATTCAAGAAAGGATAGTTTATTTTATTAAGTAAATAAATGTGAAATAGTTTAATATTTTAATTTAATTTTAGAATATTAATTATAATTTATTGTTAATATGAGAGTCATGGGAGTATTACTAATAGTATTGGAAAGTAGGTAGTATTGCTACTCCTATGCCATTGGGGATATATTCTTAGGGGTATAGTCTTAATGTTAAACTATGTGTGTTCATTACTAGATTCTTTTAATTGTGAGCCTTATGATTTTGGTAATTTGCTGAACCACTTGTAAGAAGACTGAGCTGGTAGTTAAGTTAATTCAGTTGTTAATGAGCTGATATTTAAATTGATTGGTTGATTAATAGATTATTAACTTTGTAGTAGTTTGCATGATTTATAATAAATCATTAATTATTTAGTTGAACTAGTTATTATTATATTTAAAATAGTGAATTAAATGGATAATTATTAGATAGTTAATTAGTTGATTGATTGGTAGTTGATATGAATGATAGTTAGCCTTAAGGTAATGGTACAATATATATATAAATATTGAACCGATTTTGAATATGTAAATTCGAAACACCGGTCTCTTAGGCAGAGAAGAACATACTCAGAGAGTATGTATGCCCAAACGATAGCTATAAAGTATATAACTAACGTTACATTTCCAGGACATAGCTTCTTCTTGGTTGTTGAGTTGAACACCATGTCCAAAGCACTTTTTTGTTTGTGTATAACTACGGGTGCCAGCTGCTTATTCTAAAAGAATACTAAAAGAATAGACAACACACTTTGAACAGTGGCCACTAACTCTACACCTAAATCCACAACTAGCTCAGCTATTTGTAATTACTAATAGATTATACTTAATTAGTGATTAAAAGAATTGATAAAAGAATTTGTTAAAAAGAGTTGATAAAAGAATTTGATAAAAGGAATTGATAAAAAGAATTGACCGACAAATAAAGTTTAATTTTAAAGATAATTTATTAACTAACATTTATTTACTAAATTTAAACATTTTATACTTCTAATAAAACACACACATATTTTGAATTAACATTCTAAATAGTTTAAACATTCTTGAATATTTTCATAACAGAACACTGGGAATTTATCTACTTTGACTAATAATATTGATATAAGGATCACGCACATATTAACTCATGCACACACATAATAATGATAATAAAGGACTACATAGCATTTGAAATTTAATCACACACATCAATAGTTCATTTATGTATGATATAGAGTTCATATAATTAGACTCGTGAAAGATTCGTACGAATTAATGCAATGCAATGGCTATTACAGTATAAACGAAATAAGCAAATGTTTTACCTAGGCTTTTGAATGTAGATGTAGAATTTTGTTCTCTTTGGTGGCTGCTTTCGGTGATGATATTTCCATTATGAATGCTTACCAGCTGGCTGGGACGTTTCCTTGCTGAGTTTCCTGATTTTCACGATTATTACTATCAGAGACAATTAGATATTGACGGAGATTTTCTAAGTTGTTACATTGACATTATTTCACGGGCAGATCTGCTGTTTTCTAGGACATCTGGGCTGGAGATAAACGTGCATTCCTAAGATCTTCTCAACACAGCATTTTGTTTGTTAACTGCTCAATTAATTTCTGAACTGCACCCACTCAATAAATTTGTGAACTGACCTGTCCGATAAAAAAAAGTCTATTTATATCTGCGACGTGTTGTCTTCGTAATATCTCCTGCAAATATCTGTTGTCAAATTCCAGTGATAATCATTTGATAAACGTGTTTTGAAAGATTGCTTAATTAGTAATAGCCATGCAAAATGTTGTTTGATATTAATTAATAACCATTTCTGTGTTTTTTAATGATAATCTTTTTTAACTTTCATTTATTTAAAATAACATTTATTCTATTGTTGACAATCGCAGATATATACGCACGTATATTAGTTTTAACATTATTTTTTCTTGAATGAAAAGAGATTGGTATGTTTTTCTTTAACGAAAGATTATTTTAATAATATAATTTTAGATAAAATTATATGTGCCTATATCAATATAGGTACAATATATATATATATATATATATATATATATATATACATTTGTAAAGACAAACTTATTAAATTAGGTCATGTGACATCTGATTTTATTATATATATATATATATATATAAATGGATATTTTTGATGGAAATATTTAATGTGTGGAATTATCTATTTATAATTACTCATTTAGAAAGCACTCAACTTAGAGCAGTAGCTAATGAAAGTCAATTACTCCAGGTCCAAAAGTTAATGTGAAAGTCTCTATATTAAATTTAGAATGGCATTCAAAAGTGGTTCATTTGGATGCTTTTGAATGCAAACAGACTGACAGTTTTACTTTAACTCTTGGCTTGAGGCACTTGACTTTCGTTAGTTACTATTATATAGGGCATATGAACACATACTTTCACACAACCCACTGCTCACCACTCTATCTCATATTATTGATACACTTGAACACATATATGTTGAAAAAATAAATAATCACCAATATACGTATTTTATGCAAAACCAGCAATCATCAATTGGTCCAGATTATCATCTCCCACATATATGCAATAAGTGCTCAGATATATATATTAAGATAGCCAATCTTCATACTTTAATGGACATGCTGTAATGCACTCCACATTCAACTCTTCAACCATCCATTCAATTGAAAATCTGATGATGGAAAACCTTCAAAGGTCACCCTGAGGCTGAGATTCTTGTCACACTCATGTTAAATGCTTTTTAAGTGAATAATTATAAAACAGATAACTTCACACCTTACTTATTTATATTGAAACAAAATAAGGAGACTCACATGAGATTTCTGGTTGAGACTTCACAGAATTGAGTCTACTCTCTATCTTGCTCAACTTGTGATTATTATGCACACAAGTTTTATCTACTTCCACACGAGCTATAATTATTCTAGATTCTAATAATCATCCACAAATATTTAATAAAATATTAAATAAATTGCTCAGGGTTTTATAAAAATGTGTGTAGTCTTATTCTTGTTTTATTTAACAACAAAATCTTTACAAATATTGTTTTGTATTCCAAGCTTTAATTAAGCATAATTTAATCTGTGTTTTCTAAAACTAAGACTAGAAAATTTAAATATTAGGTTGAACAATAATTTACTTCAGAACTAATCTAATAAATGCATGGATATCAAGTGTTTTAAAAGGGTTTTATGTGCACTATCTTACTCAATATTATATTTTCATCTTTTAGATAGCATTAATACAATAATAAAGTATGTAATCCAGATAAGTTTTATGTCTAAGTTTATACTTCAAATAAAATCTTTAATATCGTGAAAGTGCATTGACGATGTTTATTTAAGAACGACAAGGAGAAATATTAAAATTAACAAATACTTTATTGCATAATATAAAAATCAATAACAGGAACAAATAATAATAAAAATTATATAATGCATTTGATAAATATTACTGTTTGTTTCCTAAATTAATTTGAATTTGGGATATATCTTTATCTTTCCTATTCCATTGCCAAATCCATATAGTATTAATATCATCTGTGTTCTTTATTTTTTTTACAATGCTTTTTTACAACCCACTATTAACAGTTTCGATTGCCCCAGCAATCTTCTTCAGAATTATAACAAACACAATACAAATACATGAATATAAATATACATGAACATATAATTTTATATTATATATATATACAAAAATAATGATTATAAGATATATATAAAATGTAAAATTATATGTTCATGTATATTTATATTCATATGTTTGTATTGTGTTTGTTATAGTTCTGAAGAAGATTGCTGGGGCAATTGAAACTGTCATAGTGGGTTGTAAAAATGTATTGTAAAAATAATAAAGAACATAAATGATATTAATATTATATTGGGATATATCAAGTGTGGTATCGATGCATTGTGGAGACACTCATATTGAATAGGAATTGGTGGTATTACTATTTCACAAAATAATCTTCAATTTAATATTGGTGGATAATAATCATAGAAGATGAATGTCTCATGGACATTCTTAATCAGTGTGTTTTACTAATCAATCAATTATTACTAACCTCATTTACAAATATTAGAGAAATTTTGACTCTTCTAAGGTAAGCCAGTAGAAATCATTGCATAACAGGCCTAGATGATAATTTACCACATTGGACTTTTTATTGCCTCAAGATCCTTTTCTGGATTCAATTACCGATTTGATCATCAAGTTACTTTGCCAACACAAATATAATTAAATCATTAATCTTTTTTGTTATATATTATATAACAGTGAAAAGTTAATACTAATATGTATGAGTGTTATCTAAAATATTCCTTACAGATATTCTCATCTATGGAAGGATAATTAACTCTACTTAACTTTGAGATCAAAATTTTAAGAATTCATAATCATTATTAGCATTAGCAATGTGGTCATTTAATATAAGTTTGATAACTACTTACATTTGTACAATCCAATCCTAAAATAGATTCCATTTAATCCCTTTCAATCTCAATAATAATAATAATAACAACAATAACAACAACAACAACAACAACAACAACAACAACAACAACAATAATAATAATAATAATAATAATAATAATAATAATAATAATAATAATAATAATAATAATAATAATAATAATAATAATAATAATAATAATAATAATAATAATAATAATAATAATAATAATAATAATAATAATAATAATAATAATAATAATAATAATAATAATAATAATAATAATAATAATAATAATAATAATAATAATAATAATAATAATGATAATAATAATAATAATAATAATAATAATAATAATATAGAAAGCATATTAAGTAATCCATTCCCATTTATTGCATATTTCATTTCACTATCATCCTTTCTGGAAATATCATAAAAAGTATTAAATTTCATTTAGGATACTTATTAATCCAAGATAATTCTATCTTAATATTGCTTATTACTTGGCCATATATTATATCTAATATTTGTTTGGAGGATCCACAATTCAGAAGTAGGCAAAACTCTCCATACAGTACTGCCACTCAGTGCAAGACAGTGTAATGAATAGATGCCAGAAGGCTTGTGCATAAAATCCCTATCTAGTGTCTACTCATCCAATATCCCCAGACTAGTTTCTAGCTTCTGGCTTTTATCAGTGCATTCATTGATTACTCTTGCTTGCTCTAAGTGGCACTACTGTATGGAGAGTTTTGCCTGTTTTAATAACAGTTATGAGCAAGCATAAGAAATGGTGATCATGTGATGTTTAGTGGTTGGAAGTAGCATTTAAATATTTCTTTATATTCCATTATCCTTTGCATATTATTCATATATTTAGTATAGATAATCCTTCATGAAATCACTTAAACATTGAATACACATCAATGGTTTATCATAAGTTGCAATTTAATAACTTTAAACAGATTTTATCAATTTATTTTAAAAATTAGTATTCAACACTTCATTAATGTGAATTATAAAGTTAATCCATTTATTTTCTATCTTTAATTCATTAGATTAATAATTTTAATCATATCACTAATAAAGCAAAGTTTATTATCCATAGTAAAAATGATCTTCATCATATTTAACCTGTGAATTGCTTTGTATGGTTATTTTCATATGTGGCTTTACCTCACTCTCTTACGGCTATTTTTAATGTTATTTTACCAATTTTATGGTTATTTTATAGAGTGATGTGATGTGATGTATTTGGCTTCTCCTTAAACGAAGTCAAGAATATCTCAGCAACTATGCCCAGATAAACCTGTTAGCCACTTTATTTTCCATTCCCCACTCTAAGTCTTCCCATATTCTGCCCCATCCCATTTCCACAACATAATCTTTGTCAACTCTATGGTCTTTAAATCTAAATCCCCCTTATCTTTTCACAAACCCAGCATAAAAACTAATAACTCACTTTCTGTATAGTCACTTTGTTCATACCTATTCTCCCATAACTTCATTATCTGTACCCTTTCTGCTTTCAAGCATTTACATTCAATCAACAGATGCCTAATATTTTCTATATCTTCCTTACACAATTTGAACACTAAATCACCCATAGTTTTCCATTTACATGTATATTCTCTTGTTGCTAAAGATCCTGTTCGAGCCTTAAACGAAAATCATACTGGAGGATGCTGCCACCTTTAGAATTTATTTACAACTAATCAATCAATAATATTTAAATTTAAGAATATAACAATGATGTACACACTGATTTTCAAGGTGCTGATTGGTTATTTCCATTCTCCATCAGAGATCATCTGTCAATAATTTTTTATTTTGATTTTGCAAGTGAAAACATATGTTTTAGAATCACATTTATGAATTTTTTTACAAAATATATGTGAAATATAAATTGTTTTAGAAGAATTCAGATTTTAATAAAAAAATATTTACTTTTATATTATAATTGGATAATAATCATAGTTTTATGTTGCCACTGGAAATTATTTTCTTCAATTATAAATAAAAAAAATATTTTTTTAAAAAAACTTTCATTCAGTTTAATAATCTCATGAATTATTAATTTGCATTTTAGAAACTAAACTAAATATAGTTTTAAAAGATAAATATTTGAAATATAGACACTCTTCACATACCTGGAGCCTAATTGTAAATATAGGGAATTTGAACTTGGCTTTCAAGTACTCTTCAACTATCCATACTACTTCCTACCACCGATACACATGACCACACACATGAGAAAAGATAAATAATCACTAATATATGCATTTCATGCTAAACCAGTTCAAATACCCTATATTTTAAAAAAATAAATATATTTTTACTGCAGTGTCTGTAATTGACCAATCAAAAGCTTGGAACTTTAATTGAATTTGCCAATAAAGATTTTGTACTATTAAAGAGTTAAATCAAAATTGGTTTCTTTAGCAATAAATTTATATTAAGCATTTTTGAGTTAAAAAATTACTGTTATTTTAAAAATAGATTTCCTTTTATAACTAAAGATGAGATCAAATTCTCATTCTTGACACATATAGATATCTTTTCTTATAGTAAAAAAAAATATTATTTTTATAATAGTTTATGGAAAGTACTTCAGCAACTTATTAAAACTTAAGAAATAGAATTTTTCTAAAATGTACCAGCTATTTGCCATTATTATTCAATTGAAGAACAGTGATTTCTTTAAAATAGTGAGACAGCATTCCACAAGTCAATTTATCCATTTTCTGATAACAGTTGATTATAATAAATGAGATTTCTTGAAGTAAAGAATTTATGAATTCTGATGATTTCTGGTTATTTGTTGTGGTCGATCTTTTTTATAGAATAATAAAAATGCAGATGTCTTATCTAGGCACCAATCTGTTAGTAAGCGTAGCCAGTCATTATATAGCTTAAAAGAAAATGGCTAAATAAAAATTTGAACCTGTTTGGGTCCTACCAGTACTGAAAATTTTTACAGAATCTCTGGCTTTTTCAAACCTCACTTTTTATACCAGTGATCACATGATGTCTGAATGATATATTATTATCCATTATGCACTGACAGTTTCTCCTGTGGACTTCAGGATATTGGAAGAGATTATCGTGATTTTTACTGCTAGAATGTAGTTTAAAAATTTTTTGAACCAAAGCAATAAAATTTTTATTTCCAGTGTTAGAAAAAAAAATACAAATATTTTTATTCCAAATATATCACAGCTACAAAATTCTCAGATATCTACTCTAAACATAAGCATTTTTAGCAACTAAATTAATTCAAGCGTAAGCTTGTGGTTAAAACACCTGTCGAGGTCCCTACTATCGCATTTTATACGCATATGATCGAGGTTATAGCCTCAGTAAATATTACTTACGTAATCAATGTGCGTTTAATAAATTTATAATTACAACTTTAAATACAATGCTAGATTGATTAATTTTTACTACATTTATATATGAAAACATCCATACACACACACAACATAATGACTAATTATTTTACATATAATTAAAATGTAATGCTTGATTTATAATTTTATTTTATATTTCTATGATTGAATGATTAGTTATATGTATATAGCGCTTCTTTTTCTTTATACAATCGATAAGTTCATCTCCTAATAAAAATAGCATTTTCTTTATAAAAATTTAGAAGTCTCTTTAATCAGTTTGTAAAATTATTTAAAAATACTTTATGATATTATATTTCTTATAACATTGATACAGAAAACTATTTAAATATGATAATAATTGTGTTTTATTTTTTACAACCAACGAAAGTATTGAATATATTTAGTTAACCATAAAAACTAAATTAATCAAAGCAACTAAAATTTTTACATATGGATTTTATTATATAGATATGTAAATTAATATACTATACAGACTTAAACCTGCATATATATATATATGTAATGTTTGCGAGATTCGAACTCAGACTTTCACACGACCCTAAACTCTCCGTGCCATCTCATATTGCTGACCCACCTGATCACACACATGTTGAAAAGATAAATAATCACCAATATACGTATTTCGTGGTAAACCAGCACTCATCATTTGATCCAGATTACCATCTCCACACATATATACAATCAGTGCTCAGCTTTATATTAAGATAGCCAATCTTCAAACTTTAATGGATATGACGAAATAATATCTATTAAATACAAAAATACTCATAAACTTCCTCGAGAAGATACATTTTCCCTCCTCTGACTTACAGCTTTCCATAAATATTTGGCTGGTTAAGCATCATTTTTCTTCAGATGCATTATGAGTAGGAACTTTTTTTAATAATAGCATTTTTAACAAATGTATGATACATAATAGAGTTCAGATAGTCAGTGACTTCTTTTTTCTCTAGACATCAAACATAATCAGGTTTAAAAATATAATCAAGAGTGAAGAGTGAATTCGGAAATCAGGATAAACAATTGAACCTAAAGAAACTACTAGTGGTCATATAAGATTCACTTTTTGTTTTCGTGATCTCTGTTTTCCTAACCTTGGACACCTTAATTACATTTTTAATTATAAGAAAACAATTTAAATTATCTTATTTATTAATTTTTAAACCTGGAGTAGATTACATTGTCTATCTAATTATATGTTTCTAATTCTATTGACTCCAAACTTAAAAATGCAACCCCTTAAATTCAAAATAAACGTTAAACTATTTAATCTCTTTTTATAAAATTTAATTTAAACCAAAATGAAGATGTTTTAATTAAACTTTACTTTTAAGACCTATTTGCTTTAATTTATGTCAATTAAGTTGCCTGGGCCAACTGATGAGTGCTGGTTCTGGACGAAATGCATCTTGGGGGTCATTTGTCTTTTATTATATCTTTACTTATAGGTATTTAAAAAGAATGGGAAAGTATGGAGATGTTTATTATATCTATAATGAAACCTCAAACCACAACAAAAATTCAACACATTCTTTTAATATATGGATATTGTCTATACTAAACTTAATGTAATTATAAAGGACTCGAACTCGAAATTTCAAGCTCCCTAGATCTATACAGTCTATCTTATACAATTGATACACATGACCACATGCATATAAAAAAGATAAATGATCTCGAGTATGAATATGTATATTGAAGATCATTCCTCTTTCTCACATATATGTGGTCATGAGTATTAGTTTTATAAGATAGATTATATAGATGTAGGGAGCTTGAAAGTTCTCGTTTGTCCCTAATAATTACATTAAGTTTAGTATAGACAATATACATATATTTACATATTCAGCCTGTATTCTGCCCATCCTCTTCTGTATAATTAAATGAATGTATTAAAGTCCTATTTATGAGGGGTTAGACTGACTTTAAATCAACATGGGTATGACAATAATATTGGCATCAACAAGGGCTTTGAGCATTCCATGCTCGTATTTTCAATGAAATGTATGGCTGAAGAGTTGGAGAGTGGACAAAATTGAAGCTTCTCCATTAAAGTTTAAAGATTTGCCACCATAATATAAATTGAGCCCTTATTGTATATATGTGTAGGAGATGGTGATCTGGACCAATTGATGACTGATATACATGTTTGGACATCATTTATCTTTTTCACATGTATGTGGTCATGTGTATCAGTTGTATAAGCTAGATTGCAAAGATGTAGGAAGCTTGTAAGTTCGAGTTTGAATCCCTTATAATCACATTATATTAAGTAAATTCTTTTAAAAATCTTTTTAACTAATAAGAAAAAATAGCTCTATAATTTTAATCCATGTTAAAAATTATTATTTAGTTTTTTCTAAAATTTAAACCTCTTCTATTTTAATAATAAAACCTATATATTTTAACAATACAACTATTGTATAAAACAGAGAAACATTAAAATAATACAAAACACTCTTGCTAGGCACTTTTTTTTCCATATGTCATAGCATCACCGGGATGCGAACCCACACCCGTCTGCAACCAACTACTTGCTTGCAAGGCGGGTGCAATGACCTCTCGGCTATTAACACTTGACAATTACTAGGCACTTTTAACTCGTCTGAGTCCCTATCAAGACTGTAAAAATAATCGTTGTATTCTACTAAGCAATAAACTTGAAATATCAGCAAGGAACAATTAATCGGAAAACTGTTTTAATTTAGTAGAGTATAACGATTTTTTACAGCCTTGATAAGGACTCAAACGATCTGAAAACGCTTGGCAATAGTGTTTTATATTATTTTAATGTTTCTTTGTTTTATAATAGTCGTATTGTTAGATTATGATTTATATTTTATAATAATAAAAGTATTAGATTTATTATTTTATATTATTATTCCTAAATTTATTGTAAAATATTATTTTTAATAACGTACTTTAAAAAAATGGAATGCGAGATTTTATTAGCCAGCCTCACAATTACTATTACCCAGATTTCCCTTATGTATAAGACTATATGACTAATTATGAAATACATAAGACATTACCTATTTCAATATATGTATATATCATTATCAATAGTATTCTGTACCATAGACAAGTACAGAAAGTAATCACATCACCAATTCATCCATTTTCCCACTCTGTTCTCTTCATTGCCCAGCTCTACAATTCCAGGTGTCAATCTTTTCCGTTATTTCTTTTTGTTTCCACTCATCTTTCATTAAACAATACTTTCTTCTTAATATATATCCAATCCAGTTTTTTTTTTCCTTTTTAATTTTCTCAAGTTTCTATTTTCTTTTTAATTTCCTCAAGCAATCTTTTCTCTTCACTTATTCTTTTCAAAACTTTTTCATTTGTTACATTAATTCAATTTTTCATTCTTCTCCCTGATCACATCTCAGAAATTTTCCATCTATTTCTAATTTTATTATTCATTGTCCATGTCTCACAACCATACAATATTAATTAATATTTTCCTTAATGCTCTCTTCAAAAGTCCACCAATTATTTCTTTCTCTTAGTAAATGCCTCCTTTTCCAATGCTATTCTTTTTTTAACTTCATCTTCACTTACTTCCATCCTCAACCAACTACTCAAATATCTAAATCTTTTTATCTGGTGAACTATATTATCATGATTTCAAAGACACGCAAAATAGTTTCTTTTTCTTAGTAAATACATCCTTTGCCAATGCTATTCTTTATTTAACTTCATCTTCACTTCTTCCATCCTCACTCAACCATCTTCACATCTTCCATCCTCACTCAACCAACTACCCAAATATCTAAATCCCTTGTTGAACTGTTATCATGGATTACAATTTGCAATCTTTTTGTATCCATAAGCATTTAGCCTTGTCAACATTAATCTTTATTCCATATTCCATACATTCTTCCTGAAATTTGTTCAACATATTCTGAAGACACTTTTAATCCTCAACTATAACAGTCATATCATCTGAAGTTGGATACATATTTGCTCCTCCACAGTCCAAATAATTATGCAACATGTCTTCTAAATAAATGTTAAAAAGAACAGGTGATATAATGCATCTGAACTTAACTCTTATTTGTATACTCACTTCATCAGTCTCATTATTTTTGAGTTTAACTCTTATCCTTTGCCCAGTATACACAGTTCACATCAATCTTGTCTCACTTCAAAATGTGTGTTGGTTATTTGAGATGGAGAGAGAACAAATATAAAATGAAGAATCAAACCCCACATTGTAATACGAACTTAATTTTAAACTTTGCATGTTTGTTAATATTCTGTAATTGAATACTAGCACTATAAATGCTTAAACACAAAGCTAATATTTAATATCTTATTAAACCACAGGCTGGGCATTTTCTGGAGTCACGACTCTCATAATCATAGCTCTTTGTGAAGTAACTGATTGTCTAATGTTATGCAAATCTATGCAAAGTTCAAGTATTTCATTTCCTGTATGTAGAATAACGTTTTCTTTCTGTTAATGGCATTGCTGTCTATTGCGATAAAGTAGGCCTCTTTTATTTTTCTTCTCAAATCGTTTTCCTCTCTGCAGACTAAGCTGATTATTTGCGGTTCGTATGAATGTCCTGAAAACTTTTGATGATGTGCAAAAATAAAATTGTGTGCTAGATCAGAATGTGCCTTAGTATACAAGTATTTATTTTGAGATAATCTAGTTCTCAGTGCTGCTTTGGTTTCCCCATAATATGAGGCTTCATAATTTTTGTCAGGGCATAAGATATTGTAGACTGCTTGTGGAGTTTGAGTGAAAGTTAATTGGTCTTTAGTGTTATTGATTAGTCTGTTGAAACTAGGAGTGTTTATGTGTTTATAGTGCTAGTACTGAATCACAAAATGAAGAATCCTAGGTTCAAATTCCTCTACTTACTTTTATAAGAAACATTCAGTAAATTGAATGAAACCTGATAGCTATCAGTCTATATCTTATAAAGTAGCTGCTTTAAGAAATTATTGCTATGGAAATAAGAGATTAAATAATTCTAATGGGGTAGCTTCGTTTCAAAAAGGTCAATTTTATAAAGACTATTTGAATGTCGGTTACTCTGATAAATTTGCTACAAGTATTTTATTTAACAGTAATAATATCTGCAATGATGTAAAGAATAAAGAAAAATATGATTTTATTTCTTTGCCATTTAAATTGTCTTCTTATAAAATTGTATGTAAAAATAGTAATTTGTTTGGAAATAAGAAAATTGCTTGGATAAGGGCTATTACTTTGAATAATTTATTAAATAATACAAAGGAAATTTTTGATAGAAAGATCATTCCTGCAGTAGGGTATACACCCATAAAGAAGATACAGACCACACTATTAATTGCCTTCTTTGAGAGAAATGAAATGAAAAGAAGTATTAAAGAATCTTTATTATTAAAAATGTATGATTCTGAAGCAGTTAATTTATTTAAAAGTTATTTTAATACTAAGGGTGACTGAGAGACTAGTAGAATTGTGAAGTAATGTTTGCTTTAAATAAGTTGTTATTTTGTAGTTCTTTACACTTGAGAAGTCTGCTTGTATTAGTGAAACTATTGGTTGTCTTTTAAAGTTTATTTTTTGGCTAGTCTGGTTGAGTTGTGAATTTGGCATAAATTTTGATTATATATAATATTTAAATATATAGCGTCTATACTACACTCAGACTTTCAAACTTTCCTCAGCTATCCAATCCATTTTATACAATTGATACACCTGACTACATACATGTGAAAATAATAAATGATCTCTAATATACGTATTTCATGCTAAACCAACACTCAAAAGTTGGTATAAATCACCATTCCTAACTCATATATACAATAACTGCTCAGTTTATATTAAGATAGCAAATCTTCAAATTTAATGGATAAGCTTCAATCTTCTCCATTCTCCAACTCTTCAACCATCCATATCATGGAAAATCCAGGGATGAAATACTCAAAGACCTTCATAATGCCAATATTACTGTCATACCTATATTGACATTACATCAATCTGACCTTTCACCCATAGGACCTTAATATATCTATTTAATTATATAAAAGAAGAATGGGCAGAATACAGGATGAATATGTAATATTTATATATAGATATATTGTCTATACTACACTGAATGTAAATATGAGGGACTTGAACTTATACTTTCAAGCTTCCCACAGCTATCCAACCATATTATACAACTGATACACATGTCAACATATATGTGAAAAAGATAGACGATCCCAATATACATATTTCATGCTGAACCAGCACTCATCAGTTAGTCCAGATCATCATCTCCCACACACACACACACACACACACATAGCAAATCTTTAAACTTTAATGGACAAGCTTCAATCTTCTCCAGCCTCCAACTCTTCTGCCATCCATATCATTGAATATCTAAGGATGAAATACTCAGAGTCTTTAATGATACCAATATTATTGTCATGCCCATGTTGTATAAAGTGGATTGGATAGCTTTGGATAATTCTGAGTTCAAGTCCTTCTATATATATATATATATACAAGGATTGACAAGTTTGTGCAATGTGTTTGCAACATAATATTTGGTGCAACATGCATGTGGCAAATGTATAGAATAAGTTTGAGTTCAAGTCCCTTATCTATATATATATAAGCATTGAAAAGTGTGGGAAATGTGCTTGCAACATAATATTTGGTGCAACATGAGTGCGGCAAATGTATGGAATAAGTCTGAGTTCAAGCATCTATATATATATATAAACATTGAAAAGTGTGGGCAATGTGTTTGCAACATAATATTTGGGACCACATGAATGTGACAAATGTACAGAATAGTTCAGCTATACAACACACTGATTAAACCAGAGCAAATAAAATATTAGAAGATTATATTTAAGAAGTACAATAGTAAATAATGAAAGCCATGTTAATCAGACGTAGAGGAAATTAAGAGATAACAGAAGTAATAAAAAAATTAAATCTAGGCAAGAAGTTAAGAAACAACACTGATATACATTAGTAACCAAATAATCTTTGATATTTTAAAAATATGTGGAAAAGTTCCGCTGATGAAGCAAATAAAATATTTAATTGAAAATAGCTGGGTATAATAATTCAGTTATATTATTATATTCATATTACGTTAATCATTTTTTTAAGTAGTTACAATTAGTTGTAATATCAGTTTCAGGAAATGCTAATTTAAGTTGAAATAAAAATTGATAATGTTAACAGTCAGAAATAAGAAATAAGAATATTGGAGTATTTTCATCATCTAATATGAATATTGAATGTCTTTAGAAAAATTTAACTTTATTTAAATATTCCAAACGTATTCAACTGAGCCATCCTACCAAAGACAACAGTCACTAGAAATTTCATATATTTATCTATGAGGATCCCTCCTGATTTCTCCACTTTTTCCTAAGAGACAAGTTTATTAATGCTTTCCATACATTATGTATAGTCACACTAGGTTGACTTATGAGATTGTTTGCCATTGTCATGTGACCAGCTCAGTAACTTGTTTGATGTGCTATGTCTAATAGTTGAATGTATTTGGAATATTTAAATGAAGTTAAATTTTTCCAAAGAAATTCAATACTCATATTAGATGATGGAAATAGTCTAATATAAAAATACAACTAAAACACCATCATCACAAACCTTCAGGAAAACACCGAGGGTGTATAATGAGTGAAGATGAAGAAATCTATGTAAAAAAGAACCAGAGGAGGACAAATATAATGAATTATCATTGTAGTCATTATCTATTTTATTTAGCATTTAATCTATTCATAAAAGAAGAATTTGGTTTGAGAGAAGAATTAGGTTTGAACCCAATCTAGATTCAACTTTTAAGTTCTGTATAAATTTAATAACATTTAATTATTTTGAGGGAAAATACCAACTGATATAATATATTTAATGATCAGAAAGAAATATGGATAAAAGAGATGAGTCATGAATTCATAAGTGTTATGGATGCCTGAATTCAAATCTAGGGTTGTACTTAGGCTAAAAAAGAATGTGTGATGTAGAAAATAGAAAGTTTTATATCTTAATATAAACCGAGCACTGACAATATATTTGTGTGGGAGATGATGATCTGGACCAACTGATGAATGCTGGTTCAGCACAAAATAGATATATTGGTGATTATGTATCTTTTCTACATGTGTGTGGGCATGTGTGTCAGTAGTATGAGATAGTGTAGATAGTTGAATGTTGCTTGAAAATCTGAGTTCAAATCCCCTATATTTACAATTAAGTTCCAGGTATAGGGATGCCTGTATTTCAAATCTTACACATTAAGCCTGCATTCTGTCCATCCCTCTTCTATGTGTCTAAATGGATACTGTCCTATACATGAGGGATCAGAGTGGCTTGAGGTCAACATGGGCATAACAACAATATTGGCATCAGCATGGGATTTGGGCATTCTATCATCAGATTTTTAATGGTATGGATGGCTGAAAAGTTGGAGATTGGATTAGATTGAAGCCTGTTCATTAAAGTATAAAGATTTGCTACCTTAATATAAACTGAGCATTGATTATATTTATATTTATATATATGTGAGAGATGGTAATCTGGACCAACTGATGAGTGCTGGTTCATCACGAAATATATATATATATATTGGTGATTGTTTATCTTTTCTACATGTGTGTGGTCATGTATATCAGTAGTACGAGATAGTGTGGATAGTTGAAGGTTACTTGAAAGTCTGAGTTCAAATCCTCTATATATCCAATTAACTTTCAGGTATAAGAATGCCTGTATTTCAAATCTTATATAGTGTATGTGCATATGTGTCATTTTCTTGTCTTCAGTGACTCTTGAAAAAAGCATAGTTATATATAAATACAGAAGAGTTGTATGAAAAAGTACTTTTTTTTAATTCTATCAATTTATATGTAGTCATTCATATTTTTTTTAGTTCATTTTTTAAAAAAAAAACAAAAAGCAAAACAAATAATATTATTAGGTATCAACCATCACCTCTCTTTCTATCTTCACCATGAAAAAAATCATAAATTAGATTAACTCTGCCTGGTGTTTTCTTTTGCTTTCGGGCAAACCATTGAAAACCAGCTGTTATTATTCCCAGTTACTATGGAAACTTCTTATATTAAAATCAACAGGTTTTAAACAGTTATTTAGTCATATTTATCTTTCATCAATAAATTATAATTACATATGAACTAATTGTTGACAAAAGAGGCGGTGGTGGGAAGGCTTCGATGTTTGATTTTAATTAGCAGTGGTATGAATAGAAAGATGGCACTTATTTGACGATTTATCTCTATTGCAAGATTTAAATTGTGTGAATGAGATTTATATATAAATTATTAGTTCAAACGAAAAGTTTCAACTTTTTATTGAAACAGAAAATTTTACTAAAAATAAAATTGATCACATTGATTTGTTTATTCATTCGTCTTAATATCCATTTATCACATGATTACCATTTCTTATGCTTGCTCATAACCGTTATTAAAACAGGCAAAACTCTCCATACAGTAGTACCTAATAAAATAGTGGTGGATATGGTTATTAAAGAATCAAAGACCCCAAAATGTATGGGTACTGAACTGAGTTCAGTCCTATATGACTATATAAGCTAATAAGCTTAGATTAAAAATATTATTGCTTTCAATTTTATTTTCATAGTTTTGTAGTTAAGGAGAGATAAAAGGTGACTCCTAGAGGGTTGCATTAGAGGTGCAATGCTCTCTGATCCAAGCTCCTCACTGATGAAGGCCACAAGCAAGAAACTAGTCTGGAGATATTGGATGAGTAGGTACTAGATAGGTATTTTATGCTTCTGGCATCCATTGATTACTCTGGCTTGCACTGAGTGGCACTACTATTTGGAGAGTTTTGCCTTTTTTAATATCCATTTATCTTCTTATCTACTATTTATAAACTGATAATGCTTTGAAGAAATAGGAGTAAGCTTATTTTTCCAGAAAGAAATAATGGCCAAACTACACTAAAACATCATCTAACATGTCAAATAGTAAAAGATAAAGCTAAAGTAGATTTTTAGTATTCAAAGAGATAACTCTTTGAATATTCCTTACCAGTAGTGGCTCATAAGAATTTGTAGTGGTGGGGCTGCAGTAAAGCTAATTTATTTTTTAAATAAATACAGTTATTTTAATATTAAAATTATTATTCCTTTAAAACTAATCTAAAAAATATATGATAATGTTTAATATTTAAATACATGTATAGTATATATACTTTATGCAAGCTGTAGTACATTTACTATAAATGTATTTAAATATTATATATTCAGCTTGTATTCTGCTCATCCTTTTTCTGTGTATTTAAATGGGCTTAGGGTCCTACATAACTGGGTCAGAGTGACTTATGGTCAACATGGGCACAAAACAACAAAAATAGAAATCAAGGGCCTTGAACATGCCACCATCAGATTTTTAATAATATGGATGGCTGAAGAGTTGGAGTGTAGAGAAGATTGAAGCCTGTTCATTAAAGTTTAAAGATTTGCTATCTTAATATAAACTGAGCACTTATAATATATGTGTGTGTGGGAGATGATGATCCAAACCAACTGATGATTCAGCATGTAATATTGGAAATTATTAATCTTTGTCACATGTATGCGGTCATGTGTATTGGTTGTATAAAATGGAGTGGATGACAAAAGAAAGCTTGAAAGTCTGGGTTCAAATTTCTTCTAATAATACTGTTTCTATAGGAAATTAAATTGAATAAAATTTGTATGCAAATATAGCATTTATATGCAAATTAGAAAATTTAAATTAATACACTTTCACACAGTTGAATATGGCAAGTGCTGGATGTGATATAGAAATATTTACCACTAAAGAGTAAATAATAAAAATTTAACCATGGCTGCAGTAAGAAGTTATGTGAAATTATGATTAAGAAAGTGATACACTGTGGGTGCATTGCAAGCACTCATATAGAAGTTTAAAGAGTTTTGTTTGTATATGGAAATAGTTATTGTCTGAAGACATTAGAATTTCTAGAAGAAAATTACTTCTAAAAGGATATATGCATTAGCATTAATATATGCATGAGAGGGATTTTTGAGTTTAGTTTATTTGTTGTGTACAATGGATTATCAAACTGCTAATTTTTTTAAAAAAACATTATTCTTATTATTAATACATATTTTTATGTAATTACTGTGCATATTTACTACTTCCATTATCTCTGCCTGATTGATAGATAGATACCTGAAGGACATAGCAAAAAAAAGCATAGAACTAGTGTAAATGTTTCCCAAAAGTTTCTACTCGGATTGATTGCATTAATGCTAAGCCACTAACACCAGCATTGACCAAAATTGATTATATATAAAAATAGAAAAGGAAAAAATATATATGAAAAGCCAGTAAATAATAAACAATGCACTTTCTCCATTTCTTCCTAATTCTACACATCGGTTGCTGAAAAAACCTTGCTGTTTATAAAAAGGAGACCCCTTGATTCCTCTTCAAGGACGTAAAGGAACCAAGCAGGGCACAAATTCCCAATGTTCATTCCATATTTTAATATCATCACAGTTGTTATTACTCTATGATTACCTACCCATGAATGAGCTGTTTACCAACAGGTGTAAGCCAGTATGGTGGGTGAGTTTATTAGCTTGTTACTTCTGTTCAAGATCAAAAAACACTGTGCTCTTTATCCTGAGTTTCCTGATAGGTGTTAATTGAAATATTAATGTTTTTTGAAGACAGGATAAATGTGTGTGTGAATAATTTTTTAATAGCTATTTACAGTTATGTCAGAGGAGCCTAAAATATTTCTTCATTTCCAGGAGGCTGCAAAGTTTTTTCCCAGACAATGGTTAATGGCCCAAGGCAAAAGGCACTAAGAATCCCTGATTGTGGACCTAGGCTACTGCTTGATGTTGACCTTTTATTTAGGTGTCTATAACTGTAGATCATTCAAATGAAGCAAGATTGCATGTATTGGAAGAATTGTTAATATTAATCTGGATATTGTTAGATTTGGTGAAGTAAAAGAAAAGATGAAGAGACAATTAATTTAAAAAGTGGACATGGACTTTACTGTACTTTAAGTTAAAGGCACAAACGTTGGAAGTATTGTGGAGATTGATGGTTGGACAGACAGAGTTGTAAGATTGGTTTTTCAGCTTAATAGAAGATATGAGATGCTAATAATTGAGGTTTAAACCCTAACAAATTTTTGTTTTGATGAAGAAGTATAGAATATTTGTATGGATGTACAATACACTTTTTATCAGATCAAACATTTTAAAATTGCCATGGAAGACTTTAATGTTGGGAATGGTAAATGATTGAAAAATAAAAGTGTTGTGGGTAAATTTGGTTATGGTTATTGAAATGAGAGTGGATATAGATTTACGGAGTTTGCAAAAAAAAAAACCCAAAAAAACAACAACCCGAATTTATGAATTCTTTTTCTTTTTTATTTTAATAAAAAAATGCTAAACTAAAATTGTCATAAAAGTATCTAAATAAATAGACAAAAGAATTGTATTATATTTTGATTAACAGAAAATATATATTTCAAGATTCTAAGATTTTTAATGGATTTAATCCAAAAAGTGATAATCGATTAGTGATATGGAATTAATTAGGTGTAAATTAGTGTAACAAAAACGGTTAACAATTGATATGCTGAACGATTAGAAACATTGATCATATTTATGGATAAACTATTTTCAAAATATGTTAATATTTTAAAATAATTTGCATGTTCTAATTTAAATTTATTTGAATAAGGAATAACTGATTGATACTCTATTAAAAACTTTAAGAAAAAAAAGGTTACAAAAATGTAGCAATTTACCAATAATTTTTTTTTACTGAGAGAAGATAATACATAAAGAAAAGAAGATGAAAACTCTTTAAAATGATCCATTAATAAAAAATGAATGTTTAGAGTTCTATAAAATGATATAAAAAAGGTAAATAATGATAATATAAAATATATAGTCATGAATTTTTAAGAATAGCTATAGAAGAGAATAAATTGTTTTAAAAGTTTAAAACAACATCACATGGTCACTGTTTCTTATGCTTGCTCGTAATAGTTATTAAATAGGCAAAACTCTCCATACAGTAGCGCCACTCAGTGCAAGCCAGAGCAATCAATGGATGCCAGAAGGCTTGTGCATAAATCTGGGGATATTGGATGAGTAGGCACTAGATAGGAGTTTTATGCACAAGTCTTCTTGTATCCGTTGATTACTCTGGCTTGCACTGAGTGGCACTACTGTGTGGAGAGTTTTGCCTATTTAAAACAACATCTTGGGTTATGGAAGGAGACTTATTTCTTCAAAATTAATATTTAATAAGGCAATAAAACTCAAGCTATGTGTGCTTGAAAATGCGAAAGTAGGGACCTCTACAGGTCTTAACCACAAGCTTACACTTTGGAAAAAAAAAGGGGAACCCTTCTTTACTTCAACCTACTTTTCTATATAAATAGGTGAAGCTGAAGCGGTTAGATCTGAGAGCGTGAAGCTATTCAATACTTCACTGATTAAGTCCACAGTTCCTATTACATTATTACTCGCGAAATCTTTCGATTTACAATGAGTCAATGGAAAAGAGAAATAACATCATAAAATAAGTGGAAGAGTTCTATAAAGAATGATCTAATAATAAAGAACAATAAATGGAAATATCATCTATAGGTATTACACCTTTTTGATTACCCATCATTTTAAAATAAAGAAATGATACATACAATTAAATCTATGAAGAGGAGAAAAGCTATAAAAAGCAGTGAAATTATTGTTGATATTTTAAAAGAAGCCGGTAAAAAAATAGAGAAATTATTAGCAAAGGTATACATCAAATGTCTAAATGACAAAGACCTAAACAGATGATTAGAAAAATGCAGTGATAATTTTGCTATTTAAGAAAAGTTGATAAAGAAAATATTAAAAAATTGCAGAGTGGCAAATTTTCTATCAGATCTATATAACAAAATCTTTATCTAATATAAAATTACAACTTGTTTACAGTGAAAAAAGCTGGCTTTGAAGACATTTAAGTGTCTGAAAACTTCAGACTTTCTACTCAATCGTTAACTCTTAGATAAATGCTGGCTTTGGGTTGGTGTTTTTAGATCTAATATCTGAAGCTACCTGGCGCCTCTCTGAGGAGTGCCAAAAGCATAAAACCATTGGGCAGGGAATGAGGGGTGATTTTCAGATAGAGATATTTAAATGGTTTCTCTTGCTAAGCATTTATCTCAAAGCTTGTTGAGCAATTAGAAAAGCTCTTTGTTTGTTTACAGTGAACTTTGGATTTTAACCAACATCAACCATTTCAGGTAAATTATTACTAATCATTTGTTAAACTAGGACCTTTTCCTATCCCTGACACAAACCTTAAACGTCAGTTAAAAATTAATATCTATATATCTGACTTTTAATTAAACATAAACATTTGGAATAATCTAGCTTTATCTTTTTTTTTCCCACGCACATTTGTTTTTTTTTTTTTTCAGATGTCTTTATTCGTGTGCTTCTATAATGTATGACAGAGTACAAGTTTTAAGTATACATACACATACACGCACACACAAACACATATACATTATATGGTACAATTATTCATGATAGTATATATCATGTGTCGTAAGTGTGACATGGTAATATGCGAATAATATTCTTTTATGTAAGTATTGAACAGTTAGTAAATTCACTTTTGATAATAGATCTCTAATACAGATTGCACGTGGTTATTCAAATTCATCACTTATTAATGCATTTTTGATTCAGAAATTTTACATATAGAAATAAAAGTTACTCATTTATAAAAATGTTTTTACAATGTGCTGCGTACACACACAAATATGTATATTTTATTTATTAGTGAATAAATAAAGGTGTGTGTGTACAAGCAGTTAATAGTAATATGTAAAATAGTCCAGAAATAAAATAGCTAATAAAATATGCAGAAAGAATAAAACTTACTGGAAATAGTAACAGACTAATTTGCATGTTGACGAAAGTTGCTTTATGCAAATTAGCCAAAGTGATAAAGGAGTTTGCATAAGAATTAAGGAGAGTTGTAACAAGTATTTAGAGGTGTCTAATGGCAGCAGTGCAAGAGTAGAACTCTAATGGTGTCAAAGGAGCAAAAGTGCACACAGTTGTCCATTGTGTAAGAGTAGTGTGTCTAATAGTAGCAAGAGTGCACAAGTGTTGTCAAGCAGTGTCTAGTGTTATCCAATGTGCAAGAAAAGTATGTCTAATGTTAATAAGAGTAGACAAGTGTTGTCAAGCAGTAACTAATATTGTCCAGTGTGCCAGTGAATTATGTCTAGTAGTAACGAGAGTGCATAAGTGTTGTCAAACTGTTTAGTCTTTCCCAGTGTGCAAGAACAGATATCTAATAGTGCAAATTGCAGATAATGTTAAAAATAATATGGAAAGATGAACAAAAAAAAAAAAAAACTAATGGAAAATTAAACTAGAAATGTAAAGTTGTACTGAAAATAAATAAAGAAGGGCTCTAGTCAACAATCTATTTAGACTATCTCTGACATAGTAAAGTACTTGCAGAATGAGACTTTACATATATATAAATCTCTCAGGAGATAATGAACTTTATGGAGATCTAAGTGATATTAAGCTCAACTAGCAAGTCAAACTACTAACTATCTTACTAATATCATTATTATTTCAGAGTAAATAAACTTTTGAAGTTTTATTAAATTTTGTGTTTAGTTTTCTTTATTCAACAATGTATTGTACCTATATTGATATAGGCACATATAATTTTTATATAAAATTATTATTAAAGTAATCTTTCATAAAAGAAAAACATAAAATTAAATGTTGAAGAATTTATTGCAGCTTGTTTTCGAAAAGGATAAGAATTAAATAGTTTTCTAGCGTTAGTTTTTGAAATAAAAAAGCTACAATTAATTGGTCAAAAGGGGGGAGGAGGAGTCTTGGTTTGAGAGATGAAACTAAGGGTTGTAAAAGGAAGTAAAGAGTTTTTGTTAGTATTCGTAAAAATATAATTTGAGAAAGTTAAGACATGCAAATCTCTTTTCATTCAATTTTAATTAAAGAAAAAATAATGTTAAAACTAAATAGTAAATTGTATTAAAAATATATGTGCGTATATATGTACATTTGTAAATATATAAAATGTATGTGAAAGTTAGGGAAGATTATCATTGAAAAACACGGCAATGGCTATTAGATATTAATTAATATAAAACAATACGTTTTTGCATGGCTATTACTAATTAAGCAATCTTTCAAAACACGTTTATCAAAGGATTAATTGATAAGGAATTGACAACAGATCTTTGCCGGAGATAGGAGAAAGACAACAAGGCGCAGGTATAAATAGACCTTTTTTTTATCGGACAATTCATTCCACAAATTAATTGAGTTGAGACAATCAGTTCACAAAATTATTGAGAGAGTGCAGTTCGGAAATCAATTGAGTCAGTTAAGAAACAAAATGCAGTGCTGAGAATATTTTGGAACGCACGTTCACCTCCAGCCCAGATGTTCGTGAAATAATGTCAGCTTAACATCTTAGAAAATCTCCGTCAGTATCTATTTGTCTCTGATAGCAATAATCGTGAAAATCAGGAAACTCAGCAAGGAAACGTCCCAGCCGGCTGGTAAGCATTTATAATGGAAATATCCTCACCGAAAGCAGCCTCCAAAGAACAAAATTCTACGTCAACATTCAAAATCCTAGGTAAAACATTTGCTTATTTTCGTTATACTGTAATAGCCATTGCATTTCATTAATTCGTGCGAATCCTCCAAGAGTCTAATTATATGAACTTGATATCATACATAAATGAACTACTGATGTGTGTGATTAAATTTCAAATGCTATGTAATACTTTAATATTATTATGTGTGTGCATGAGTTAATATGTGCGTGATCCTTATATCAATATTATTATTTAAATTAGATAAATACCAGTGTTTTGTTATGAAAGTAAACAAGAATATTTAAACTAGTTTAGAAATGTTAATTTAAAATATGCGTGTGTTTTATTAGAATTATAAAATGTTTAAATTTAGAAAATAAATGTTAGTTAATAAATTATCTTTAAAATTAAACTTTATTTGTCGGTCAATTCTTTTTATCAATCCTTTTACCAAATTCTTTTTATCAATTCTTTTTATCAATTCCTTTTTATCAATTCTTTTACAATTCTTTTTATAAATTCTTTTTAACAAATTCTTTATCAAGTCTTTTAACCACTAATTAAGTATAATCTATTAGTAATTACAAACAACTGAGCTAGTCGTGGATTTAGGCGTTGGGTTAGTTGCCACTATTCAAAGTGCGTTGTCTATTCTTTTAGAATAAGCAGCTGGCGCCCGTGTTTATACACAAACAAAAAAGTGCTTTGAACTTGGTGTTGAACTCAACAGTCGAGAAGAAGTTATGTCCTGGAAATGTAACGTTAGTTATATACTTTATAGCTATCGTTTGGGCATACATACTCTCCGAGTATGTTCTTCTCTGCCTAAGAGACCGGTGTTTCGAATCCACATATTCGAATACGGTTCTATATATATTCAGCTGCCAACTGATTGCATGGGCCTGAAAATATTATCGTGCACAGTCAACAAAGGAGTTGTCTATGAGTCAAAAACAGGATGTAAACCTGGGAAGCTCTAAAAATATTATCTGACCACTAAACTGAAGTTTAAGAAGTTTAAAAGGGATCAGTGAGATTGGAATGCAGTGAATTGAAAATGTAGGACAAAGTGGCAACAATGTTTGACATTCAAAATCCTGGTCAATGGCAAGGTACTGTGGTATTAGAGCTGCTACATGAAGAATTATAATCGTTTAATCATTAAATTAATTAGGTTATTAAATCAAAAACGTATTTTAAAATCTATATTTAAAAAAAACAAAATAATTTAACAAAAAAAAATACGAAAAGCATTAATGTGAAGAATAGTTAAAATGCGTGTTTAAATCAAATTGAGTGTGTGTTTGGTATATTCTGCATAATCTACTTTAATACATTGTACAAGCTTACATCTGCATTTATATATGTAATATATGCAGTATTCGAACTCAGACTTTCACACGACCTACAACCCTCAGTGCCATCTTATATTGCTGACTCGCCTGGCCACACACATGTTGAATAGATAAATAATCACCAATATACGTATTTCGTGGTAAACCAGCACTCATTAAAGTATGAAGATTAGTTATCTTAATATAAAGCTGAGTACTAATTGTATATATGTGTGGAGATCGTAATTTGAACCAACTGATGAGTGCTGGTTTAGCACGAAATACCTTATTGGTGATTATTTATCTTTTCAACATGTGTGTGATCAGGTGAGTCAGCAATATAAGATGGCACTGAGAGTTGTAAGTCGTGTGAAAGTCTGAGTTCGAATCCCGCATATATTACATATATAAATGCATGTGTAAGCCTGTACAATGTATTAAAATAAATTATGCAGAATATGCACGTGCAAACACACACTCAATTTGATTTAAACACGCATTTTAACTATTCTTCACATTAATGCTTTTCGTATTTGTTTTTGTTAAATTGTTTTTTTTAATGTAGATTTTAAAACATGTTTTTGATTTAATAACCTAATTAATTTAATGATTAAACGATTATAATTCTTAATGTCGCAGCTCTAATACCACAGTACCAATGGCAAATCTATATATAAATTGTAGCCTTTGGTTTTAACCAAAGCTCCCTAAGTTTGAAACTGGTTTTATTTAAACAGTGTATATTAAAAAATTTTCCTCATAAAATGCATTAATTGTGTTATAAAAGTTATATAGTGAATACTAAGTACCAGTCAAAATAAATGTTGAATCGATTTTCTTAAAGTATTACTTAGTAGGCAAGCAAAATTCATTCATAAATGCTTAAAAACGGAAGTTGTTTTATTTAAAAACGGAAGTTGTTTTATTTAAAATGTCAATTTAATAAAGATTTAAAGTTGCAAAACGGTCGAGGTTGAAAGTTTATTTATTAAAAATATTTTACAGATGTATTAATAGTGCAAATGAATCAGAAAGGGGGGGAGGAGGGTAGAGTTTATAAAGTAAATACCCTGTTTAATTAATAAAGACAGTGTCTAACGAAAAATCATATCATTATAGAAGTAAATTATAACTATAAAATATTGAAAGAAAGTTGTATAGAAAAATGAAGAATCAATAAAAGTATTAAAAAATCTGTTCAGGTAGAGTTATATATGTGTGTGTGTAAATGTATATATGTAAAATGTGTTAGAAAATTTTAATTATAAAGTTAATCAATAATCATTAGGGATAGTATATGGTATCAATGGAAAGTCTTTTGCGAGAATTATTACTTTATTTCAACCTCATATTCATACCAGCCAATTCCCATTCAAAATCTTGAGTTTAAAGTTGGTCTGCTATGTATTATTTTTTTTTTATATTAAAAACTTTCATTTTATAGGGAGGGAAATTCAATAAAACCATGTGATGTCTATAAAAATGTGAATAGATAATTTATAAAACAATAGCAATCAACCAATTAAATAATGGATATAATTTAAATGACAAGAAGTCTCATTCGGAAATTGACGAGGGGGTACCAAACGTATTTAAACTCAGCCATCTTTGGGGTGAAGCTCTTCATCATCATTTTGTCTCTAGGGAAACTTTGTTCAGGTTAAGTTATCATTTTACAAATACTAAAAATTTAAGTTTTGATTGTTGCCCTAGCTCAATTTCTGAATGAAAATTTAGTTAAAATTGCTATTATTGTAAAATATGTTTAGTGGATAAAACTTTCATCAGGCATACGTTTAATTCTTCCTGAAGTTGATTACTAACATGATTTCCTATATGATCGTAATCACCTCGAACCATCAACAAATAATGCCATATCGACCACAGATAAAATTTTACTTAAAGAAAATTGAGGAAATGCTGAACTTTGTAAATCTATATTTCAAATATTCACTTATTAAAATGGATGGATATAATTATTTGTACTATTGAAAATTTAGAAAGAAAATAATTTTATTTTTATTAAAAATAAGTGTGGAACTGAATTCCAATATAAATGTTGTATGTTAAATCCTGCCTAAAATATTGTCTGGATTGTCGTTGACTTGAAGTGACAATTTGTCAATGAGAAATAAATAATTAATGCAGAAAAGGAAATATAATTATTAATTAAATCGATGTGCTACCAACCCATGAGAAAATTGGTGGAATATAATGCTACATTTCTCTGAGAGAATCCGCGAATTATTGGACTTCTCCAACCTAAGTTACCATGAACTGACTTAAGTGTCCAAAAGAAAGTTAAGAGAAGGCTGATTACCTTCTAATATTAAATAAAATCATATTGAAAAAAACATAAACTGTGTAAAGGAATTAATGGTCATTTAGAAAATTCTTACTTCCTTGAATTGCAAGGGCTATCTATGTTTAAAAGTGAATCGATAAAAAAAATATTCTCTGGATTAATATTTTCCTGTTTAAAAGTATGTTATATTGCTAAAACTTTGAACACACTTGTTTAAACCTTAAGGATTAGTTCGTGAAAGGGTTTATTGAAATTTTCCATGGATTAAATATTCAAATATGTGTACACAAAATTGTAAGATTTGCAGCTGCAGCAATATAAAAGACTTTGAGGATGAACAAAAACTATTCAAGTATAATTTTTATTTCTTGTTATTATTATTATTTTTGAAGCTATATTTATCTAAATGTGTTAGCATATGAGTTAGTCATAAGCCTAAGTTTAGAGTTCACAAATATTTAGATTATTTTATTTTGTTTGAATTAGTATAAAATTTTGAGATATGTCTTTTAACTACAAATTATTGCTTTACCCTAATTAGATAAGTGAAAGTTATGAATGAAAATATTTAGTATACAAGTGTTTTTTAAAAAAGATTGGATTATTATTATTAAATATTTTATGCTAATAAAATAATATTTAATATGTAATGAATGTTGTGATAGACGGAAATAACTTTGCCCCAAAAGGGGGGGGGGGAGAAGATGATTTTTACAAATGAAGCGCATTTCTTATTTTTTATCATTAAAGTTAGAAATGATTTTAGAGGTAAGCTGATTTAAGCTCATAAAATTGTTGGCTCGTGCGTCAGTGCAATATGTTGTGGATGTAATTTTAAGTTTAAATTTTCATAAATGTGCGCGTAGATAGGTGTAGGACCCTTGTTTGCGTTGTTGATTAAAGGATCACTATCCAGCCAGTGAAGTTGTAGCATAGCTCACTCATTCAATAGTAAAATTTATGAAGTATTTAGAAGTGGGGGAAGAATTTCCCACTTTGTTTATTTCCAACGTAAGATGATTTCTTTATTAATAACCAGAGTGCTTTGTGCAAACCCACTTATATTTGTATGACTAGCGATTGATTCTAGCATACCTTAGCTTAATGAAAAGGCACTTTTTCTTTTATTCTGGATCTTTGCCAAAACTCATGTTGATGCTGACTTCGTTTCCCTACGGGTGTATATTAGTTATGGTATAATAATAGTATAAGTTAGGAATGTTGTTGACAGATTCATAGAATCAATCTGCTGTTTATTTGTGAGTGTGGGTTTGAAAATGCGATCTCTTGTACTGAGGCATTGCATTTTGTTTAGCTTTAGGTAGCTAGTTAAAAGCCAAGAATAATTATAAATTTAAGTATTGAATTTGAGAAATAAAACATATTTTTGTAATAATAAGCAGTGCGTATCAAGGGTTCCAGTATACAGCCAGATGATAACTTCGCTGGAATAGTAAGCCAATTAAATATTACTTCTGCGGGGACATTGATATATAATTTATATGCGTAAAAGTGAAAGTATGATTTGTCTGTGTACAGATTCTTTAACACTTGAACAGTTGTTTAATTTATGCTACGGTAAGCAAATGCTATAAAATATTTACAATTTTAAAAACAAGTGGTTAAGGCAAATTAAGTTCAGTAAATTAATGCATAAATTACTAGCTCATTATTTTGTTAAGAGTGAGCTTCATGACCAATATTAGCAACCGTAAAGTAAATAAGTAGTTTAAAGTTTAGAAATATATTTAAGAAGTTAACAGTTGTTGTCATATTTAAAGGTTACGTGACTATTTAAAGCTAAATGGTATAGTTTACCTGTTCATAGAGTAAAGTTACTCCATAGCAGTTGTAACCACCGGTTCATTGATAATAGAATAATAACTTGTCCTATTACAATTTAGCACTATCTGCTGTTTTGTTTTATTTTTTTATGGATAAAGAACAGGGGAAAGCGATGAAAGACCATGTAAATACTGTAAATACCTTTTTAGTTTATCATTGTTAATAAAATGTTGTCTTTTTTTAAAATAACAGCTTTGTCTGTGTCTCAATGTTTTGCGGATCCCATGAATTCTGAAAATTCTAATCATACATCAATACACTATTACTATTATTTAAGAGATTATTTTATAAAGTTTTATTATCTAATTTGATATAAGAAAAAAAATATTTACACTGCAGTTTCGAATTAATAATTACAGAAAATAAGTAATTAATTTAGCAACATTAAAGTTTAAGATTTAGAGTATGCAGTAGGATTATTGAGTGATATAGAGTGCAGTTGGTGGACCTAAAATCCTTTCTTCATCCACCATATTCAAATACCTTCCCAGCTGAACCAATTAATTAAAATTTTCTAAATTACTAGAGTGTTTATAGTATTTTGTTTATAAAATTTATAGTTAAACTTTGATCTTAATTAATTGGAAAATTGGAGAAAGTGGACATTGGTGATGTGAAATTCAGCCAAGGTCAATTATGGATATAATCGCTGGGAGAGTATTCATTTATCACTAGTAATTCATATCAGTGCTTTGTTTTTCACACCCTACTGTTCTGAAGCCCTGAGACAAGATTATCACATAGTAGAGTAGAGATAGCAAAGGAAAAATTAATCTGAAAACCTGTTGGCCCATTTATATTATGGCGCCAGCCAACAATATATAAAAAAAATTCCAAACGCTTACATCTGGGCTACTCAACTTGTGAATATTAATAAATATTTGCTATACATTATTAATTTTTATTACATATATATATATATATATAATGTACAGAAAATAAACTAGACATCAAGTGCACCTTGTTACACTGTCAAGGTTTGTAACTTATGGCTGAAGTTCATGGGTTTTATTTGTAAAACATTTTCATTTTCACATATATAACATAAGGAACACATTCTATATGGTTATAAAATCGGATACAGAAAAATAATTTTACTTATAGTTGCAACGCATGGGGATTAAAATTTTTTTTTAAAAAAAAACAAGATTTTTACATTTGTAGCTATAAACATGGAAAAACAAACATTTCCCCACAGTTTCAAAACCAGATACAAAAAAAAATAATCACAATTTTGTAATAAATATTCAAAAAATTTAAACTTTTAAAGCATAATTTATTAGATATAAGAGAAATAAATAACTATTCTTTCAAGTTTCTAAAAATAATCAGAAATAAAGAAGATTTCTTTGGTTTTGTAAACTGAAAATAATCTTTCTAGAAATGATGACATCTAAACTCTTTGTTTTGATTGTGATCTTATTTTTTTTAATATTTACAGAAACAAAATGTGAACATTTAAAATTTATTTCAGTTGTAAACAAAAATATCTATCAAATGAAATCAAAGTTATTATTTTCAAATAAGTAATAATCATTTTATTATAAATTTTATGTTGACATGTGAGACAAAGAAAAACATCAGAAATAGTGAAAAATGGTAAAATATTAATAATAAATGCAAATTTTAGAGTTTTTAGCAGCACCTTCCTTTTTTTTAAATATTGTTAAACTTTACTCAATGTAGAAATAAAACTTGATCACTTCTATGACTTACATTATGGTTGCACTCTAATTTGGTTAGGTTTGACAACATAGTGGCCAAACTTTCTTTTGAAATATATGCGTGTGACAAATTTTGAGATGAATGCTGGTTTAGCATGAAATACATATATTGGTAATTATTTATCTTTTCTGCATTTGTGTGGTCATGTATATCAGTAGTATGAGATAGTGTAGATAATAAAGGGGCTTGAAAGTCTGAGTTCAAATCACCTATATTTGAATATATTACCATTAAAGATTCAAAAATAAACCATCGGCCATGCTGACACTTTATTTAATATTAAAATCAGAAGTGTATATATTTAAATAATACAAATGGTGTTTTGCTGAAGGTTTGTAATGTTCTAACCAAAAACAGGATGGCTCAGTTGGTTACAACATGACCTTAAAATTCAATACTCAAGAATTATTGTTCATATACTAACATGTGTGCCATTATTAACATTTGAATGTAATTGAAAAATTTAAATAAAGTTAGGATCGATAACTTGGGATTGATAACTTGGTAATTCCTTGAAGGTTTGTGATGATGCTATTTTGGTTATATATATATATATGACTATTTCCATCATTTAATTTTTAAGTATTGAATGGTTTTAAAAAAATGTAATCTTTATTTAAATTTTCCAATTACATTCAACTGTTAGTAATAGCACACAGATTACTGAATTCATGTTTTGAGTGCTGTTATTCTCCTATCTTCTTCAAGTGTTGCTGATCTGACCAGTGACAGTACTAGCATGGTAATTGAACCTGGACCTTTAGATTCTTGAGTATCAAATTTTAAGGTAATGCTCTAACCATACTTATTTATGAGATTTCCCCTGATGTCTTCACTTTTTCTTAAGAACAAAATTGATTGGTTATTTCCATACATTATGTATAGCCACACCAAGTTGGCTTACGGAGTTATTTTCCATATTCTAACCTGTGCGCTGTTACTAACAGCAGAATGTAATTGAAAATTTAAATGAAGTTAAATTTTTCTAATGACATTCAATACTTAATATTAGATGATGGAACTAGTTCAACATATAAATACAACCGATATATATTCTTGTACATTGCTCAAAATATGAAAATAAAGATTGATTATGATGAATTAGAAGAAGTTAACAGTTAGAAATACCTTGGTCAGATTATTAATACAGATGGAAACATAATGGAGGAAATTAATCATAGAATTAAACTTGGTTGGAGTGCTTTTGGTAGAAATAACTCGGTACTAAAAGGAAATATGCCTATGTGTTTGAAAAGGAAGGTTTTTAACAAATGTGTTTTACCAGTTCTTACTTATGGATCTGAGACTTGGACACTCAATAGAAGAGCAATACAGAGACCTCAGACCACTCAAAGAAGTATGGAGAGGTATATGTTGGGAGTAACAAGAAGAGATCGAAAACGCAATGTATGGGTAAGAGAACAAACAGATGTTACTGACCTCATTAAAAAAATTAAAAGATTGAAGTGGAGTTGGGCTGGACATATTGCTAGAAGAGATGATAATAGATGGACAATTGAAATTTTAAACTGGATTCCAAGAGATTGTAAAAGACCCAGAAAGAGACCACATGTGAGATGGATGGATGAAATAAGAAAGTGTGCAGGGGTGATGTGGAGAAGAGAAGCTAAAGATCGGAGAAGATGGATTAAACTTGGAGAGACCTTCATCCTGCAATGGATTGATAATGGTTGATAATAATGATGATGATATTCGTATTTTAAAGAGGGGGGTGTTATTTTTGGTAAAAGATAACGTTGAAGTGTTTATTGTTCCGTCAAGATATTTGTTAACCTCAACATATTTTGACAAATTTCTTGGGAAAGATTTTATTGAAACTTATCCTAAATCAAAAAATTCTAATATCATTAAAAGTAAAAGAGTTGTTCTTTTCGTAATATTGTTCTCATTTTCACATTGCCGAGTTAATTTTCAAAACTGGAAAAATTCTTTAAACAAATTCAATAAAATCAAGTTAAACATTAAACTATGTCCTTCTGTTAGAACGTTTTTTTTAAAATACCTCTAAACAGATTTAATAAACTTTCCTTTTTAGAAATGTGATTTCTATCGAATTTCCTTTTTTATTTTCTTTTTTTAGACTATTTAAAGATACAAGGAAAATGTATAAATAAAAGCTGTAATAAAATTTCTATTCTCTGACGGATGTAGAAACATCATTCTGTAGAGAAATGAATGTGTTAAAACTACACTTGATTTAATGTAGCAGATAAATATTTTTTATTAATTCAAGTAAATTAACAAACGTAAAAACCACAATTTTGCAAAACTTCCTTTTATTAAAATGTGATCTAATTTTAGAAAATTTAGTCTAAAGAATATAATAAATATTTGTAGAACACGTTTAAGCTTTCCTTCTTTCTTTTTTTCTACGTGAACTGTAATAGATTATTTTTATATTAAAAAAGATAATCGTGCGTAAGCATGTATTTTTATGTACAGACATGCGCATTGATTTATCAAGCAATATACGTGTCTATGTAATAAACTAAATAAAGAGCGTGCAATAGCTCTAATAAGCTTTAACGGTAAATGCCGCAAGAGAACTATCACTAGAGAACTATGACTATCCACAGACCGGTTTCATGCTATTGTCAATCATCAGTGAGGCACTAATATATTTGAGATACTAGAACTAAAATACCAACTCAAAGCCAGCACTTATCTGATAGTTAACTTTTAAGTAGAAAATGTGAAATTTTCAGCCACCTATATGTCTTCAAATCCAGCTATCTATTTCAAATAGCTACATGGAGCTGAGAGATCGTCAGCTATACCATATATTAATAGCTTAGCAATATAACATTGCTTAAGACTTAAAAGCAAAAAATAATAATAGATTAAAATCTCTTGTATGTATGTTTTATATTGATTCCATTTGTTACTGGAATCACATTATGCCATTTTCACTTTTCAACTTTCAATTATAGTAAAACCTTTGAACAGCAATTGAAATTAAAGATAAGCAAAAATAAATGTTTGGATGGCAATTGAAATTTACTGCATTATAAAAATATTTAATTGCATTTAAAATGCTCAACCGAAAAGATGGAGAATTTTCTTCAACTGTCCTACAGTAGATTAAAGTAATTTACTGCTAATAATTGTTTGTTTTGTTTGTTTTTTTAAAAAAATAATGTTGGTGACCAGAGATCCCAAACATTCTAATTATAAAGCATTTGGATTATAAATCTTAAAGAACTATACTTTAGATATTTAGTCATATTAAATATTTTTTATTTTACTAAAATAATTATAGAAATTGTACACACATTATCAAATAAGATTTATTGAAATCCAATATAAGAGGAATTGACCACACTGAATAAGATTTGGCTTCTCTCCAAGACATTTAATGAAAGAAGTTTTTTTCCTAGAAATATTTTTGAAATGTGATTGGTTCATTTTTATATTATGTAATGATTGGAAGAATAATTTAAAAGGAGAATTCTGATTGGTGTACATTTTAATTTGACTAGAAATTACAAAGATGGATGGTGTAATTGGTTTAATTAATATATAGTTATATATCAAAGTGAAGGTTTTCAAAGGTAAAAGATTTGAATTCATTATTAACATTAGTCTGGCTTCCATCAGACATTTTTAAGACAATAAAAAAGTGATTGGGAGGTGTGCAGAACTAATTGAGAATCAAAAAACATTGATTTTAAAATGACTTAAATAAGTAATTTTAAAATTTGTTAACTTATAATTGAAATATTTGTTCAATAAATCTAAAGATTTTTTTTTTATCACTTCCTGTACATTTAATAAATAATTACAACTTTACAATAGTTTATATATTTCCAGTATAAAGATCATAATATTAACTTAAACAAAGCAAAACTCTCCATACAGTATCGCCACCCTGTGCCAACCAGAGTAATCAATGAATGCCAGAAGGCTTGTGCATAAAATCCCTATCTAATGCACAAGCCTTCTGGCATTCATTGATTACTTTGATTGACACAGGATGGCAATACTGTATGGAGAGTTTTGCTTTGTTTATAAACAATTATGTGCTAGTATAAGATAGTGATCATGTTATGCTTAATGGTTTAACCCCAATCCTGCCTAATAGGATAGTGGTGGCTATGATTGTTAAAGAGCTAAAAACACCAAAATGTATGGGTGCTGAACTGAGTTCAGACCCACATGACTATATAAGCTATTGAGCTTAGATTGAAAATATTTTTGTGTTTTCAATTTCATTCTCATAGTTTTGTAGTTGAGATAAAAGGTGGATGCTGGAGGGTTGCATTAGATCCTAAGATCTAAGTGCAGTGCTCTCAGATCCAAAGCTCCTCACTGATGATGGCCACAAGCCAGAAACTAGTCTGGAAATATTGGATGAGTAGGCATTAGATAGGGATTTTATGCACAAGCCTTCTGGCATTCATTGATTACTCTGGTTGGCACAGGATGGCAATACTGTATGGAGAGTTTTGCTTTGTTTATAAACAATTATGTGCTAGTATAAGATAGTGATCATATGAATATTAACTTATTGTAAATCACAAGATTTCATGAATGTTAATTTATATAGGAAATAGTGGACTTAAACAGTGGAAAGAACAACAGCTTCACACTCTCAAATCAAGATACTTTAGATTGGCCTATATAAGTGGAAAGTTAGCTTAAAGATAAGACAGTCGCTCTTATCTTTATAAAAGTTGCTATCTTGTGTTGTGGTTTGAGAGGTCCCTCTATTGGCAAAATAAAGATATTACTTGATTATTATAAAAATTTCAAGGCACATTTAATACAGGTTAAAGCCTGTCTTAAAACTATTTACATATACTTTCTGTGTGCTTAATAAATAATTACAACTTTACAACAGTTTATATATTTCCAGTATAAAGATCGTAATATTAACTTGTAAATTGCAAGATTTCACGAATGTTAATTTGTATAGGAAATAGTGGACTTAAATAGTGGTGAGAACAACAGCTTCACACTTCCAAATCAAGATATTTCAGATTGGCCTATATAAGTGGAGAGTTAGATTAAAAATAAGATGGCCGCTCTTATCTTGTGTCATGGTTTGAGAGGTCCCTCTTATGGCAAAATAAAGATATTGCTTTATTATAAAAATTTCAAAGTGCATTTGCTACAGGTTAAAGTCCATTTTAATAGTATTTACACATACTTCATGTGCACTTAATAACTAATTACAACTTTATCAAATGTCCTATGTAAGTCATTCAAAATAAAAGTTAGTTATTTTGTCCAATAAATATTTAACATTTTGCTAAAACAGTAGAAATAATAAAATTACTCCAAATAGAGGGCAACTTAACTGAAGCATCATAATTATTAATGCATTCTAATCATTTAATAATTTTAATGATCTCTCTTATTGCCTTAAAATAAAAAAGTGTTGAACCTAGATATAATTTTGATATTTTTCCTATGTCCAGTGTCTAAGAATTCGGTCTCTTATGAGATCTAAGGGATCTATAAAATATCCTGTGGATTTTACAAGATCTTTTCATAATTGGATATGAGTAGTAATTTTTTAAAACCTAGAACAAATGAGCATGGGAGTGCAATCAAACAACACCCAGCAATATGAGCAGTTTTACTAACACCAAAATCCTAACAAGATACAACTTTTACCATCAAAGAACAAAATTCTTAAACAATCAGGCTGCATTATTAAATGAAATGATTAAATTAAACTATCCACCATTTGGAAAAAATTCATTAAAAGTATGAGCAAAAATATTAACGTGAAATTTTCAAATTAATTATTTTATTATCTCTTTGTCCTTTCTTTGAATCATGGCTAGATTTCTTTGGGCAGAATAATTTATGTAATATATTTTGTAATCATACAGAAGGAACTTAACCTTCTGATATGCACTGACCATTAATGTATAAATTATCACACACATGAACAGTGCATGTGGGAAAGTTAATTTCCTTCTGTGTGATTACATATATATTCAGTGCTTAATTATAGATTTATATATATCAAAATTAATATCCATATAATTACAGATAATTAAAAATAAAATACCATCTCTTCCCTGTGATACAGGAACTAAATTTGTACAATTCAGTTGTCAATTATATTATCAGGCCCACAATAGGTTCATGGTCTGAGCTAAACACCATCAGTAAGAATTGTATTATATATAAATATGTTCTAAACACAAGGGATTCATTTGCATTTTTAAAACCCTTACTGACAGGTAAGTGCACAAAGATTTATACATTAATGAATGGAGCAGGTCAGAATGCTAATTTCCTCCGGTATTATTACATATGTATTCAACGCTTAATTATAGATTACATATACATTTTGATAAGTTAAAAAAAGACATTAGTTTGGATTTTAACTTAACATTTATCATGATTTCCCTTTCAAATTCTAGTTTCTAAATTTTATTGGACAAATATTTTAATCACAATTTATCAAATTTTTAAAATGAGTATTTAAAACCAATTTAAAATTAAACATTTTTTAAAATTTACCAGCATGTACTTTTGAATGATTAGTAGTTGGCAATATCATTGCAATCTTAATATTTTAATGATTGGAGTAAGAAATTTCACCTGCAAACTTTTGAATAGAACCTAGCAAATCTTTCATTAATCTTTTTGCTATGCAGTCTAATGTTACTTACTTTTTACCATTTTCTTTGTCTCACATGACAACATAAAATATATGATAAAATGATTATTACTTACCTGAAAATATTAAATTTGACTTTATTTGACAGAGATTTTTGTCTATTATTGAAATAAATTTTAAATATTCACATTTTGTTTCTGTAAATATTAAAAAAATGAGCTTGTAATCAAAACAAAAAGTTTATACATCATTGTTTCTAGAAAGATTATTTTCAGTTATTTTCAGTTTACAAAATCAAGGAAATTTTCTTTATTTCCGATTATTTTTAAAACTTTAATGACTAATTATTTATTTATTTCTTATATCTAATGAATTATGCTTTAAAAGTTTAAATTTTTTGAATATTTGTTGCAAATTTACAATTTTTTCTTATTTGTAAATATCAAATAGGTTTTTTATGTCAGAGCTAGAACTTTCTAACTTGCTTCAGGCCATATTTACGTTATCTGCTAATATAATGTTATAGTTTTGAAAATAAAGTATTTCAAGTCAAAATAAGTTATTAATAATTTATATTTCTTGATATCTAATAAATATATTGTAAATTATTTTAAAAAAATCTAAAACTAATAAATTCGCAAATAAATATGTTTTTGCATCATTTGGGAACTTCAATGCCCCACAACACCGTACGGTTTACAGGCTTTGCAACAGACAATGGCCGAACATGTCAGGGTTGGACTTATGTCTATTGTAAGAGTGGAAATTTTGAATTTTTGGCAGAAAAATTTATTATAATATACTGTTTTACATGCATTTTAACATATAATAATTACAAAAAAATTCACCAGGAGGTGAATTGGCCAAAAGACATTTCTCTGTCATCTGAAAGTCAAATGGGTTAAATACTGCTCCATATTTGACATTTTATTTTTATAGTTAAATATTTTTTCTATATATTATATAAGTAATTGTAATATTATAAATAACAAATGTAAGCTTTCAAGTGATATCAATTTTAAATATTTATTTCTTTTTTTTTAAATATGAAAATAAATATCTAAAAGTTCGTACCCATAAGAATGGAACACACCACCACTGGATGTAATTGAACCTATTCAAAAAGTCAGAAAATTGAAATATTAGATAATTGAATTTTATATTATTAAAAAAAGAATATATTTAGAATTAGATATCATCAAAAAAGAAAAAAATTCTTAAAGTTAATAAATTATTTATTACAACTAAATTTTTCAGTAATTTGATGTAAACTGATTTTTTACTGATTGGAAACTGCTTCTGGTGGCTGTAACAAACTTTCTAGGAGTCTCCTATTAGTGATGTAGTTTTTGGTTTAAAGATAAATCTTTTACAAAAAGATTGCATCATAATCATTAATTTGTAAACTAATTACATTTTTTCTTTACAAATCTACAATATTTAGTAATTTACCCTCAGACTAAAATACTCAGCCAATCAGAAATTTGCCACCTATTTCATAGCTTTATCATAACAATAGGGTACTGTTAATCACACAAAAAGATCCATATAATGCTGACATGTAAAAATTGTAGTAGCAGCAAAAAGGGAAACTGCAAACTACTGCAAACTATAGTGTAAGGTTATAGATAAGCTTAAAGAACCTAGAAGAGATAATGATCGTAGTGCCATCATGACAGCTATAAAATATCAAAATAAATGGAGACACTTCATTTAACTTGTTAATGAGTAAATATATATATGCATAAATCCAAAATATCTTTATGCACATGCACACACACATACACATATAAAGGTTTTTAATAAAGGTGTTTTGCCAGTTATTACTTATGAATCTGAGACTTGGACACTTAATAGAAGAGCAATACAGAGACTTCAGACTACTCAAAGAAGTATGGAGAGATACATGTTGGGAATAACAAGAAGGGATCAAAAATGCAATGGATGGGTAAGAGAGCAAACAGGTGTTACTGATCTCATTGAAAAAATTAAAAGACTGAAGTGGAGTTGGGCTGGACATATTGTTAGAAGAGATGATAACAGATGGACAATTGGAATTTTAAACTGGATTCCAAGAGATTGTAAAAGACTCAGAAAGAGACCACATGTGAGATGGGTGAATGAAATAAGAAAGTGTGCAGGGGTGATGTGGAGAAGAGAAGCTAAAGATAGGAAAAGATGGATTGAACTTGGAGAGACCTTCATCCTGCAGTGGATTGATAATGGTTGATGATGATGGTGATATATATACTGTAACCTTTCATAGTTACTAGTGTGTATATATATATATAAAGTCCTTAATGAGGGTAGAGATAGTAGACTCAGTCTCAGTGGTAGTGATAAAACATGTCAGTAAGATAATACATTGGACTATTTTCATCATCTATCATTAAATGGTAAATGTATAGAAAATTTGAAACACTATTTAAACTTTTAAAATATAGACAACTGGCTAGTAATAACACACAAATGGTTAGTAATAACGCAATATTTCGAATAGTATCATTTCTCCAATCTTCTTCAGGTGTTGACTGGCCTGACCAGTGACAATATGAGTATAGGAGTTGAACTTACACTTTTAGATTCTTGAATATTAAATTTTAAGACATCATACTAACCAACTATGCTACTCTGTCAAAGGCAACTGTCAATAGAAGTTTACTATACTTATCTATAAGAGTTTGTCAGTCAAAATATATTTTACTAGTATAGTGAACCTGAGATTAAAATTTAATTCCTATAACATAAAGAGAAGTCATAGTGGAACAATTGTATTTATATATTGGACTATTTCCATCATGTAATATAAGTAGTGAATGTCTTTGAAAAAAGTTAACTTTATTTAAATATTCCAATCACATTCAACTGTTAGAAATAGCACACAAGTCAGTTATATCAGATAGATTGGCGTTGGTTTGACTGCGAACTTTTGGCCTAGGGTTAAATAAGGGCTATAGAATATTTTCTTTTTCGAACGAATCCGTATAGCGTATCTATACTCAACATCATAAAACAAACTCTTATTAAAATCCATCTGTGCGAATTTATAAAGTTGAAAATTTAATATAAAAATAATACAAATTTAAGAACATCTTTATTCCTCAATTTTTAAATATTTATATATGTGTCAATAAATTTTTGTGTGTGTTATTTCTGGCAGTAGCTTATTTATTTATTTTATTGAAATGTCTTTATTAAAATATATTTTAAGAAGTTATATAAGTTTCTGCGTCTCCATGAGCTAAAATTTGAATCTTGACAGTACGTATCTGACTACTATATAAAATTTCCAGGTTCAAATAGCCTGGTGGTGCCCTGTACGTCAGATACGAAAGATTCCACTATAATCCCGACTGTTATACAATATACATACATTTCCCCCCTCTTCTTCAGGTGTTGCTAGCCTGACTAGTGACAGTACTATTAGATGATGGAAATAATCCAATATATAAATGCAACTAAAATACTATCATACACAAATCTTCAGGAAGACACTATAGTCTATGAATGTATGGTTGTCTGCATCCTATAGTAGTGAAATTCAGTGCCGCAAAATATTCTTGCTGATGAGTGAAGAATCATATCAATATTATTAAAATTTTTACAAATTAATCAAATACAATAATGTTGGTGTTTCATCAATAAAACTGGCATAACTTTCCCAGGTGTTCATCTCTGCTCTTCTAATATGTAGATCTATATAAGAAAAAAGTTTCAAAATTTAGCCTTAGTTTAAAAACCGATGCCCATTACCATGTGAACAGTAAGTTTCCTTGTCCAGATATTGGAATTACTGATTCCCTCCCAAATCATCTCAAATGACAGTGTTATCATATGAATAGACAAGAACCATACCGATGCTAACCAACCTAATCTAGAGACAACTGTATGTTCAAGCTTCCCAGACTAAGGATAAAGCGAATAGGCTTAACTATTTCTGATGAGTCTGAAATAACATGAAAACAACTGACAATTATACTTAAGGAATAAGTATAATTAGTAACCAGATTGAGATAATAGAGATAAATTGGAGCAACCAATCAATAAACTATGAAAAAACAAATTGCACTCTGATTTGTTAAAACTAAATATTTCAGATATTGGAAGTTTATTATTGAAACAGATGTAAGCATACATTATCACACAAACTTACTAAAACTGTTTCGTGTATATATATATATATATATATGATAAACAAAACAAGTTATAAATTTCATTAACTTGCTTATAGCTTGCATTTTATGATCACTAGATGGAGATTTACCAATATCTCCATACAAGCTTTGTTTATATAAATGGCAAGAGAGACAGAATTCAATATCTCTTTCGTTGTCTCCAACTTCAGATCAGCTGTTTTCAAGCTAATTGGCTATCAACAGTGAAGGGTAGGGACTAGAAACTAGAACACTGACTCTAAACTCAGCATTTATGAAACATGTTTCTATCAGCTTGCAAGCGTGAATTTTTCAGATATGTAAATATCTTCAAATCCACTTAACCAAACTAGACAGTTATATGGGTCTGAGATCAGTTCAGTTTCACCATATAGTAAAACCTCTGCAATATATATCATTGCAAAAACCTTCAAGGGTACATTTATGATAAACAAAACAAGTTATAAATTTCATTAACTTGCTTGTAGCTTGCATTTTATGATCACTAGATGGAGCTTTACCAATATCTCTGTACATTTATGTAAACAAAGCTTGTATGGGGATATTGGTAAAGCTCCAATCTAGTGATCATAAAATGCAAGCTATAAGCAAGTTGACAAAATTTATAACTTTTGTTTATCATAAATGTACCCTTGAAGGTTTTTGCAATGATATACATTGCAGAGGTTTTTACTATTTGGTGAAACTGAACTGATTTCAGACCCATATAACTGTCTAGTTTGTTTAACTGGATTTGAAGATATTTACATATCTGAAAAATTCATGCTTACAAGCTGATAAAAACATGTTTCATAAATGCTGAGTTTAGAATCAGTGTTTACATCTAGTTTCTAGTCCCTACCCTTTACTGATGATAGCCAATTAGCTTGAAATCAGCTGATCTGAAGGTGGAGACAACAAAAGAGATATTGAATTCCGGTTCTCTTGGCATTTATGTAAACAAAGCTTGTATGGAGATATTGGTAAAGCTCCATCTAGTGATCATATATATATATTGTAAAGTTCACTGATAGATTTACATTGGGATATAAGTTTTCTATTACACACTGCAATATATTAATTAATCAAGGTATGAAAAAGAAGAATTTTTGTTTTGTGAATGAGTTTAGATCTCTCAAGAACATAGCTATATTTTCTAATTAACTGACCTAATATTTTATTTATTATTACAATTTTCATTGCTGGTGGAATCAGTTTTATATTTATTTAAAAGGGCACTAGGATTGAAACCCACTAAATTCCGCCATATCGAATCTTGTAGATTTTCATTAAAAACTAAAATGCAATATTTTAGAAACTGTGCTTTTCTTTTGCTACTTTCCGTTGCATCGCAGTTCATAGATTCGCAGCAAATAACTAAATTTAATGTTTTTTAAAAGAAATTTCCCACATATTGCCAAAGGTAATTTATACATAATAAATTCTAATAACTAAAATTAAGAATATACAACAAAAGTGTTATATTAATGCTAAATATTTTATTAAAACCAATTAAAATATTTATCGATAAATTATTAATATAATTGAAAAGAATATAACCATGCTAGTTCAGGTAACAATATATATATATTATAACCTAAAGAATGATGATGGAGAGAAGATAATGAGTTGCAAAATGCTATAATGACTCTCATACTTTAATGATTGATCTAACACATTGGGCAAACTAAATTGGAACCTAGAAGTATGCAGATGTATAGGTTAAAATATCTCTCAATAGCTAGCTCAATGGGTTTAGCCATATGCTTCAATAAGAAAATATATAGGGGAAACATTTATAATAAAATATGAAAATACTAAGTAATACTATTAATAAATCAAGAGGAAGAGATATCTCAACTTACTGTAGCAAAAGTAAAAGACTTAATGTTGTGAGCATAGGCCATTGAGGTTACATTTAACTTTTATTCTTCTATAAATATCTACTATAAATACTATTAACTATCTTCTAAATATCTTCTAAGCATCTCATTGCTTTGATCAGTTAAAATATTTAATTTTTATTAAATTTTGAAATGTTCTTTTAAAATCTATGCAACATAAGATCCATCTTTTAAATGTACTTACTTCACTATTAAAATAAATTTAAATAATATGGTTCATTAAATTAATAATGGTATCTCAGGGTAATATGATCTCATAAATTCTAAAATAAATTCTTTTTGACATTTCAGATTTATTCTACTTTGAATAAAATCGTAGAAAATAAAATAAATAGGACATACACTTCACCTAAGTTGATATCTTGTCATAATTATAATATTAACAATACTGTTACTAACTTTAATGAAATAAAGCATGACCTCTTAATTTTAGAATAAGATAATGAATAATCTAGGATTACATTCTGATATTAAGAATGAGTAAGGGGTTTAACAGCCATTCTATATACTTTAAACTAAAGCTACTTAAACATGTTATAAATATGAACTAGGTTTTGTAAAATTAATTTTATCATAAAATAATACATATGATCTTCAAATATAAAAATGCTTTAAAAAATAAATATGCAAAGTGATTTGAAATAAACAAATCAAATTAGTTAAAGTGATTAAAAATGACAAATTCAATTGTAATTCTTTATTAAGCAAAATACATCTTTCTTAGATGTTATACTAATACTTAAGTAATATTTACTAAGGCTGTAAACCTTAAGAATATGCATGTGAAAATGTGAAGGTAGGGACCTCTACAGGTCTTAACCACAAGTTTACGGTTTGGAAGAAAAGAGGGGAACCCTTCTTTACTTCAAGCTACTTTCTATATGAATAGGTGAAGCTGAAGCGGTTAGATCTAAGAGCTTGAAGCTATTCAATACTTCACTGATTAAGTCCACAATTCCTATTACACATTAATACTCGTGAAATCTTTCAATTTACAATGATTCAATGGAAAGATCTTATAGTTAAAAATCTATTACGGTAATTTAAAGTTGTAATTATAAATTTATTTAAATGCACATTTATTACGTAAGTAATATTTATTAAGGCTGTAAACCTTAAGAATATGTGTGTGAAAATATGAATTCAATAAAGTGATTCTTATTAGCTTCAATGTCATGTTCTCTTTTAGCAAATACAATTCAAAATAATTTATAATATTTTATAAGCATTTGAATTTTATTCAATATGTGGAATGATTTCTGGTTGATAAGCAGAATGATGTGAATAAACAAGTATGAGAAATTTTTTAAATAGCAACAACAAATACTTATTCTACAAAAAAATACAAAATTACAAATTTTCCATATTTTATTCCATAGAGCCAAAGGATTTCATGACTTTACTTTCTCAAAATTATGACCCAAGAATTTTAAAAACATTTACATCATAGTCAAAATAAGAGTCATAAATCACATGACTCAATTCTCTTAAGCTCGTAAGATATACACAATGAGCATTTGCCAATTGCTCAACAAGCTTTGTGATAAATGCTTAGCCAAAGAAAGCATTTAAAATATCTGTCAGGAAATCCCCCCCCCCAACCTCTGACCATGGTTTTGTGCTTTGGAACTCCTCAGAGAGGCGCGAGGGTAGCTTCAAACACTAGAGCTAAAAATACCAACCCAAATGCTGGCATTGGGTTGGTATTTTTAGATCTCATGTCTGAAGCTACCTTACTGCCTCTATGAGGAGTGCCAAAGCACGAAACCATGGTCAGAGGTTGGGGAGGGGGGTTTCCTGATAAGAGATATTTTAAATGCTTTCTCTGGCTAAGCATTTATCACAAAGCTTGTTGAGAAATTGGCAAATGCTCATTATGTATAACTTACATCATGTTTTATAAAAAAAAATAATTCAATTGGATTAAACAAAAATAAATCCAGTAGATTAAAATAAACTTTGTATTGCTTAATACAAAAAGTTCTCACTTATCAATGCATTCATACAATGATAATAACTTTTATATAAGTAATGTCCATTTTATAAATATTTAACATAATAATAATATCTTAAGCCAATAAACATCACATGACCACCACCTCTTATGCTTGGGTATAACTGTTGTTAAAACCGGCAAAACTATGCCAGAAGGCTTGTGCATAAAATCCCCATCTAGTGCCTACTCATCCAATATCTTCAGACTACTTTCTGGCTTGTGGCCTTCATCAGTGAGGAGCCTTGGATCTGAGAACACTGCACCTACATCTTAGGATTTAATGCAACTCTCCAGCAGCCAGCTTTTATCTCAACCTAACTACAAAACTATGAGTCTTAAACTGAAAACACCTTAATGTTTTCAATCCAAGCCCATTAGCTTATATAGTCATATGGGTCTGAACTCAGTTCAGCACTCAAACATTTTGATGTCTTTGGTTCTTTAATAACCATAGCCACCACTATCCTAATAGGCAGGATTGGTTTTAAGCCAATAAACATCACATGACCATCACCTCTTATGCTTGTGTATAACTGTTGTTAAAAGAGGCAAAACTCACTATATGTATTGCTGTGTGTGTGAATATGTATAGTGAGTTTTGCCTGTTTTAACAAGTTATACACAAGCATATGAAATGGTGGTCATGTGATGTTTCTTGGCTTAAAACCAATCCTGCCTAATAGGATAGTGGTGGCTATGGTTATTATAGAACAAAAACACCAAAATGTATGGATACTGAACTGAGTTCAGACCCATATGACTATATAAGCTAATGGGCTTGGATTGAAAAATTATGGTGTTTTCAGTTTAAGACTCACAGTTTTGTAGTTAATGGAGATAAAAGGTGGCTGCTGGAGTGTTGCATTAGATCCTAAGATCTAGGTGCAGTGCTCTCATATCCAAGGCTCCTCACTAACGAAGGACACAAGCCAGAAACTAGTCTGAGGATACTGGATGAGTAAGGCACTAGATGGGAATTTTATGCACAAGCCTTCTGGCATCCATTGATTACTCTAGCTTGCTGTGTGTGGCAATACATATAGTGAGTTTTGACTGTTTTAATAATAATATCTTACCAATCCAGCAATAAAGGAGTGATATGACAGATGTATCTTGTCTATTTATGCCTAAATAGACTTTAAAATTTTAAATTAATTATTTATCATATTTTCTCTTCATTATTAGCAGAGCTCAAATATAAAACTTAACATTTACAGTAAATCATTCACATTTAAACCAACCAAAAATGCTATAGAGGTAAGGTAGAATTCCTCAATATCTTGATAAAACCATTAAAAGTCCCAGACAAAGCATGTTAAAATATTACACATTAAAATTATTAATCTGGAAGTCAAACTCTGATAATGCACTATTACTTTAAATATTATAAATCTCACATGATCTCTTATACTAGCACAATAAAATAATGGAACTGATTACTGATCTCATTGTAACAGAAGAAGCAATAATGATAGTGCACTAATTGTCATTAAAAAAATTATTTAATTCAAAAATATAATTAACTATTCACAGAAAAGTAATAATTTATGGTCTGCATGAAAAATGACTGTTGAAAGATAATAAAACACCACATGGTTTTACTTGATCTAGTTTTAAATCGCAGGTTTATGGTAATTTGTGGTGAGCCAATAATTCTTCAAGTCATCCATCTTCTACATTTTATATTAAGTTGAACAACATCTTGATAGATACAAAACAAACATAAAAACATTAATACAATTTCCAGTTAGATTAGACCAATTAACTTAATCATTTGCAATCCAACGTTCCTCACTGATGAAAGCCAACATCCAGAATCTAATCCAGGGATCTGATTTAGTACTACCACCTGAAGCCCACCTGTTATTGATGATTTTATAAATTGCTATAGTCTAATGTTATTTAGCTGTTTGTCATAATAAAATTGATAAAAATGTCCCTTAGCCATTCATGATTACGTTAACAGTTCTAGTATAAAGTGACATAAAGTAAATTAAGGCAGTAGGTCTTAATAAGTTGATCCAAACAATTTGAGAATTTGCACAGGTGACAATTTATCTCCAATATGTATTATATACCACACAAAGCTATCAGAAAAAAGTCATTCTTTGACATATGCCCATGAATATTTCAGTTACTTTTTACATCGCTTATATTAAGTAAATCTCTAGAAAAAACTCTTCAATTATCTGATAGTTTCGACCATCTAGCATTCTTCTTCAGAAACTTTAAAATACTGTTGCATTTACATGTATGTGTATATAAAAATAGCAATATAACATCAGTGAATGCTTGTATAAATAAATGAGAAATACTATAAAGAATTTATATTTTGTAGCTCTGAAGAAAACTGGTAAATAATTGAAACTATCAGTTAATTGACTAGAATAAATAGCATTATGGAAAGAACAAAGAAGTGAATTTTTTATAAAATATATATGTATATATTTGGTACAGTTTATTTATATCGACTAATATTATTTTTTTTATATGAACCAACTATAAGAGGCTTCTTCTCACTATTTTATTGCTTCTTTTTTATTTTATTTATTTATTTGCATATTTGTAAATGTCTGTATATCCCAATCTAGTAATTTGCTTGAAAAATTTGAATCTCTATTTAGAAAGTGTTAAGATATTTTGAAAATTAATTATTTTGCATTTAGCTATTAATGTTTTGTAATATACTTGTAATTACAACTGAAATTTCTTTGTTCTTTTTAATTTCATTATTATTTACATAGTTTAATAGTATATATAGGGTATATGAGCACAGAATTTCACACTACCCACCACTCTCCACTCTATCTCATATCACTGCTACACTTGAACGCAAATAAATAATCACCAATATACATATTTCATGCTAAACCAGCAATCATCAGTTGATCCAGATTACCATCCCTACACATATGTGCAATAAGTGCTCAGCTATATATTAAGATAGGCAATCTTTATACTTTAATGGACAGGCTTCAATCCACTCCACACTCCAACTCTTCAACTGTCCATCCAATTGAAAATCTGATGATGGAACGTTCAAAGGCCACCCTGAGGCTGAGATTCTTGTCACACTCATGTTGACCTAAAGTCAATCTGACCCCTCATGTACAGAACATAATCCATTTAATACATATACAATGGATGGGAAGACATCTCTATTATGTAATAACTGAAATACAGGCTTATTATTATTTTTGTCTTGCATTTCACATTTATTTATCTGATGACAGACATCACTACATTCTATATACTATTAAGAATAAGGATACCAAAAAAGAAATTGCTTTGATTCTACTGACAGGAAGAAGCATTATGTGATTATCATTAACAATTATTTACAATTTTTTTTTATCATATCACATTTGTCCATGATGTGTTTAAGCAAAAAATAGCCATTGTATTTTTACTTCATATAATATTAAATCATCCACGCACTTTACTATTGTTACACAATGCTTTATTTATCACCCTCTTTTACAATTTACAGTTTTGATTGCTTCAGAAATCTTCTTCAGAATTTTTATATCTCCTAACTTCAACTGGTAAATTCAAATGTTTTTTAACAGTAGTAAAGTGGTTGGATGATTTAGTATTATATGATATACATTTGGCAATGCAACTAGAAAGATTAGTTATTATTTTTACTTCATTAGATTTCATACACTATATATTAGTCCTATTGTTCTTAACCTAGCAATACATTCATATTTATATAGACCTACACCCGACTATGCGAAGTCGTCCTGCTATTTTTCAGTCACATTAATATTAAGTATATAATATTTAGCATTAAAATATTAGATAGATATCATAAGTTAATTCATTAGCAAAAATAAATTACTGGTAGTTAAGATTTCTATTTAATTCCAGATTTCTTCAAGGGTCTTTATTTATAGATTTTAGTTTTGAATATTTTATTTTTGCTTCTAAGTTTTCTTTAACACTTTTCTGGCTCTATTTTAATATTGTTCTAGAATTTTTCCCTCTTCTTTGTAGACTATTACTTGTACTCATTAATTAGATAAATAAGATGAAAGTACTATACTCTATTAGTATGGTGTTCAAGATGATCTCTTAAGTCACCCACCCATCATGCATAAATTACATACTGTATCTTATTTCAATGCCAAACTCATGTCATCGTAGTTGTACATCCTCCTCCATATCTATAACAGATTTGAATACAGAAATTTTTTTCAATCTTCAAATAGGCATAGGATTTTCCAAAATTAGTCAATAAAGGAATGTAAAATAAATAAAAAATCAGATCTATTGATCTTTAACTGAGATTTAAAGATTATATCTGTGCTAGTTTCGATAATGACTAGTAATAGTCATTATTGTATTCATCTGAAATGGATGGCTTCAAAGTTGTGAGTGGAGGGAGTTTGACAATGGTAAATGAAAATGTAACAATTTACTCTAGATAAATACTTTTCATATAATAAAGATATATATGAGAGATAATGACGTGGGCCAAATGATGAGTGCTTGTTCGCACAAAATGCATCTTGGGGGTCATTTGTCTTTTATTATATCTTTATTTAAGTGAATTTAAAAAGAATAGGGTAGTGTGGAGGTTTTTATTATATCTATAGAATATAAAGTTGTCAAGCGTTGGTGGCCTAGCGGTTAGCATAGCTGCCTTCCAACTAGCAGGCCCGGGTTCGCTTTCCGGTCAACGCATTTGATATATGAAAGAAATATAAAGTTAATCTAGCCTGGAGACTAGAAGAAAAGTGAAATATTATTGAAACCTACCCCTTCAGCATTTAGTTACCCTCAGGAATAATACCTTATTTTTCATGTTTGTTTTTTTGAAGAATTGTTAGAAAAGAGTTTCTCTATAATGGGCTACATAAAGTATTCTTTCAAACATTTTATATCTAATATTCTGCACTTTAACTTACAATTTAAGTCAAGTTTTGTGTTTTCTCTAATTAATTATTATTATTTTAATATTTGCTCTTACTTTATCTTTATTAATCATATTAAAACTAAACGCTTCCGATCACAAAAGATAATCACTTATCTTTTAATGACATGATTACAATAATCTTTATTCTGTGATTTTTTTTATTTTTATTTTTTAAAAAAACTTTTACAGTTTTCAAAAGTTAGTACAGAGTAAACAACTGCTGCGCATGCGGCAAATTAACCCCCCATAATTGAAATATTGTATAAAAATGTTTCTTTTCAGACACATTCATACTCACACGTTTATCAGAATAAACTTCGAAAATGTTAGCTGTATTATATAACACACTTTGGGAAGTTTATTTCTGTACCTATATCAGAGAATAAATTTTCCAAAGATCATTACATAATATAGCTTGCAATTTGAAGGTTTATAGATTCAATTAGTATATATTATTAGCATTATATAACTTAATATTTGTTTATCTGAAATACATATATTATTAGTATTGATTTGTGTGTGTGTGTGTGGGGGGGGTTGGAATTACCTTCCCCCTCCTCTTAAACTTGTGCAGATAGCTAAATCTTCTTAAGCATAAATTTTGTTAAGTCTTAATGTGAACCTGGTAGGTTTTACCAAAATAAGTGTGAATAATTTGCCTAACGCTATTGCGAGAAATCCGTCAGAAACATTTTACTAGTTGTTATTTTTATAGATTGGAAAGACTTTAAAGACGATGTGCAGTATTAATTACATCAATTTGATGTCTATTTAAAATACAGCACTTTTATTTTTGTTTAGATTATGAAGGAAGAAAGTTAGTAATAATGAACGTTATTACAGTCTTATCTTAACAGCTGATGAGCCAAAGGCTATAGGTCATCCTTTGAGACAAGCATATCTAGATGAATCACAGACAACTTTAGGCAATAATATCTCTATAGGGGTAAAATTAAATCATAGCATATCAATTGTCTTAAATAATTTTATCTTAGAATAGAACTGTAATAAGTTAATATTATATACTCATTCACCTTAAAGATTTTAAAGTAGTCAAGCATTTGTCGTCGAGAGGTCAGCGACAGCTGCTTTACAAGCAGTTGTCTCGGGTTAGCGGGTTCGCTTCCTGGCTGATGCTATGACACATGAGGGAAAAAAAAGATTTTAAAGTATTGTGTATCATTCTATAACGAACATATCTACATATATATATCTGTGATGAGATTATGCAATTTCATTATTTAAGTATGTGTAAATTAAAACATCCGTAGATACTTGGGAGAAGATTCTAGCAGCAAAGTGGGTTTGATGAACACAAAAATTGCATTCATATGACCAAACTAAAATATTTTTATTTACTTAAATGGGCTAAGAAGGTAGTAAGTGCATATTTCATATGCCTACACAGGCTGTTAATAACAGTAGCAAATTCTCCATACAGTAGTGCTACCAAGTACAAGTCTTAGTAATCAATGGATGCAAGAAGGTTTGTGCATAAAATACCTAACTAATGCCTACTCACCCAATAGCCCAATACTAGTTTCTAGATTGAGGATTTCATCAATGAGTAGCTTTGGATTTGAGAGCACTAGACCTAGATTTTAGGATCTAATGCAACTCTCTAGCAGCCACCTTTTACCTACTTAATTAACTATAAATCTAAAAGCTCGAGATGAAACTCGAAAATGTTTACAATTTACACTCATTTGCTTGTATAGTTATATAGATCTGAACTGACTGGTTCTTAGAAAACCAAAGACTCCAAAATGTATAGCTTTTGAACTGAGCTCAGATCTATATAATTATACAAGTGAATGGGCTTGGATTGAAAACATTATTTCATTATCATCTTGGGCTTCTTGGCTTTGCAGTTAACTAAATAGTAAAAGATGACTTCTGGAGGGTTACATTAGATCCTAAGATCTAGGTGCAGTGTTTTCACATCCAAGGCTCTTCCTCATTGATAAAAGCCATAAGCTAGAAACTAGGCTGGAGATATGGGATGAGTATGAATGACACAGGAATTATATGCACAAACCTTCTTGAATCCATTGATTACTAAGGCTTGCACTTGGTGGCACTACTGTATGGAGAGTTTATTGGTGTTAAAAACATATATGTTAAATAATTATTTGGTTATTAGTTTAAAAAAAGCAAATGATGTTCAAATGCAACAATTTTATTCTTTTGATTTAATGTACAATTTTTTAATATTTTTTTTAAGTTGGGAATTGATTCAGGAACTGAAAGTGATTAAATCATTTAAATTTCACCATTTTAGGAAACCTCTTAAGCTATATATGTGATTATGCATGTGAATACAGACTGTTGTTTATGCAATGCCCATAGAACCCTTCCTATTTTAAGTACAAGTATGGTATATATACTTAAGCTTGATGTAATTAGAGGGGATTTGAACCCAGACTTTCAAACTCCCTGCAGTCATCCACTCCATCTTTACAACCAATAAACATGACCACATACATGTGGAAAACATAAATGATCTTCAATGTGTTGGAGTAGCACTTATCACTTGGTCCAGATCATCATCTCCCATGTGTATACATAGTCAGTGCTCAGCTTATATTAAGTTAGCAAATCTTCAAACTTTAATAGAGAGACTTCAATCTTCCCCCATGTGTGGAAGTTTATGGTCCAAACCAACTAATGAGTGCTGGTGCAGCATGATATATATATATCATGCATGAGTGCTGGTGCAGCATGATATATATATATTATAACGGAAATGGTTATTCGTACGGTTGATTAATTATTTGTACCTTCAACTATATTTATTTCGATTATTAGATTCTTTATTATCTTATTTATTATTTTAACCAACGCCGTTACAATACAAGCAGAGAGCTAATACAGATACAAACTTAATTTCATATCTATACCCTTGATCGAACCCCAAGGCAATACGTACATATTATCTTGGCGTTATTTTTCCCGACCAAGATACCCTCGGCTGCTGAACAACGCAAACTATTTCAAAGAAACTTAACGAATGTCCAGCGCTTGCTATTTATTTTTAGAATTGGGATTTCGCACGAACAAGCAGCACATGAATATCTTAAACAAATCAGTATGCCCCTTTAATCACTACTTACAGTTTCCCCCCTGTCGTAGCTTGGTGATAGGAGAATAAAGCAAGGATACGAAATTTAATGACAAATATGTTTAATAATAATATTTACACTTTATATAAAAAATTACATTATAATAATAAAAACACACACTTATAAATACATGGCTATAATAAATATATGGAAATAGATCAGATATAAAAGTTCTTAAAGTTCTGTAGATAGAGTTCTATTTTATCGAATCGTTAATTTTATATTTAGTTAGGCTTTGCTGTAATTGTCCCATGGGTATTTCTCCCGAGCGCTCTTGATTAACTTCCTCCGTTTGTGGGGTTATTTCTTCCCAGTTTTTGTTTGTTGATTCCTTAGGTTCTCCATTAACTTCCTCAGTTTGTGGGGTTATTTTCATCCACTTTGCCGGTTGATTCTTTAGGTTGAGTTTCAATTGACAGCTACAGAAGCGGCGATCCCTCTAGCAGGTCAGGCAAAGATCTTACATTGCGAGTCAGTGATGAGACGGCTCGAATCCGAACCTACGTCCCTTTAACGCCACTAGCCACGCACTTCTTCCATTTTTTTTTAGCTGTTGCTTCTCTAAAGTCTCTACTAGCAATGCCAGACAAAAATTGTAATTTTATTAATCTCTTTCTTTGTTCGTTGTTTTTCAAATTTTTAATTAAGACTTAGATTTCCAACCAATTCTTATCATTATGTTTCTTTATTTAATTAGTGGCTGGAATGTAAGTCCCAATTAATTTAACAGATCAGGCAAAGATCTTCCGTTGATAACATTTCTTTGTCCATGGAATTTAATTTGTCCAACAGACTTTCACACCTACGGCCATATTGTTTCTTTTTATATATATCACATCTTACATTTATTTTATTTAAAGTTTACAATTCATTCATTTTTTTCACATTTACGTTTTACATTTATTTTAATTTGTTATAATATATTTTTTTTTTAATGAGAGAGAAGACACGCATTTCTTTATGCTTCCTTTCCCCCTCTCCCACAATAAACAAAATAACTTTCTAGCATTTGATTTACCAGAGAGAAAGAGACACATTTCTTTATTTATGCAGCCCCCCCCCTCCCCTTCTCTTACTATTACACAATCCACAGTAATTTTGACATTAGAATTTCAATTTTTCTTTTCCTTCCTTTCTTTTTTTAAAAAAAAATTATTAGCTAATTTATTTCACCTTTATTACTTTCTAATTTTCTTAATAAATATATATGCGTGTCGACGACTTTACGTGGTCGTCACAATATATATATATATTAGAGATTATTTATCTGCTTCACATGTATGTGGTCACATGTATCATTATGTAAGATGGAGTGGATGGTTGAAAGAAACTTGAAACCTTGGGTTCAAATAGAACCATTCATAAAATATATATTTTCATTCTTAATACACTTTCAATCTGAAGCAACAATCAACAATTGGTTTTATTTAGTGTTACTATTTTTTAGATATCTTATATAGGATGTTGTAGACATTTCCATCAGAAAATAGATTAGTGGCTTTATTAAAACCTTTAAAGCTGTCTCTGTAAACATAAGATTCAACTCCCATTAAGAGCATAGTTCATGGTTTGTTTCAGTCTGCACCTGCATGAATTAGTAGGTGCTAAATTCCATGTATAAACTACGAACATAACAACCAGGTGTTGTCTTGAATCTGTTGATAAGACTCCAGTATATTAAATCTATCTGGATTTATTATTGGATCTGGAAAAAGAAACTTCATAAGTATTCCATTTTCATGTGATAATTATTCAATTTTAGATTTTTGATTAGACATTAAAAAGGAGATTTTGATTTGAGATGAGTCTTAAATAATGAAACTATGTCGAGTTATTGAAAAGTCAGATCTACTAAACAGCTTTTTAATATCCAATTTTATTTACCAGTGCAGATATCGTATGTAATTTAAACAGCACAGATTTACACTCTAAGCTCATTTGTAAAATAATATAGGCACTATTGCACCTGACCACAAAGCTACTTTTACTTAAAAACAAAATAAAATTATATTAGTCTGCAAGCACTTTCAAGAGATGTGTTCTCATCTTCATAGATCTGGGTAAAGTAATTATATGCACTTCATCAGAAACTAACAGGACACCAGTGTGAACCACAAGATGTCAAACTGGTCTGCAAAAAAAGACACAACGTTAAAAAAAAAGTTAAGGAGGTCTGCTTCATTGCGATGGATTGCAACGCCATCAACTGCAAAGATGCATGCTTCACAATCTCAAAGAAATGGAATAATTAACCTTTGAACTTTGCATAATTTGCATATAATTACTTCACTCAGAGCTATGAAGATGAGAGCATGTCTCTTGAAAGCACTTGCAGAGTAATATAATTTTATTTTGTTTTTTAGTAAAAGTAGCTTTGCGGTCAGGTGCAATAGCCGATATTATTTTACAAATATATTTTCACATGCAAAGTTTTCGATTTAGGTTTGAATTACAACTCTAAGCTCATGTTCTGTAATGGGCACATGTTCTATAATGTTTGTTATAGTAGCTCAATGATGTCTTGTTAGAGTACTGAGAATACTCTCAAACCAAAGCATCTTATCTTTTCAAAAGTTTCTTCGCACTCTCAGACTAAGATGCTTTAGATTGTTAGTCTATATAACTAAATTTAAGTTTAAAAGATATGACAGCTGCCCTTATCTTATCAAAAGTCTCTATCTTGTACTTGGGTTTGAGAATATCATCAAGATAAGACATTGTTGAGGCTATTATAACAAACATTACAGCATATGTGCTTAGGATGTAAATCCTTGCTGTTTATATTAACAGCTTTTTATATGTTTTTTGTGAGGTAAGTTGATAACTGGTGGAGAATACTTGAGCAGTAAAGTTCCATAAGTTAATAAGGAAATGTACAATTGAATTCTGAAACTCTTTTAAAATATGAAATGCCTTCACAATCTTAGTACATGTAGGATAACATTATTTTTTCTAATCGTATATTATTTTATTTAAAATCTAATATTGACTTCCTACTTTTAGTAAATGAATATTACATCACATGATCACCCTTTCTTATGCTTGCTTATTTATCTGTTATTAAAACAGGCAAAACTCTCCATACAGTATTGCCACAAGCCAGAGTAGTCAATGAATGCCAGAAGGCTTGTGCATAAAATCCTCATCTAGTGCCTACTCATCCAATATCCTCAGACTGGTTTCTGGTGTGTTGCATTTGTTAGTGAGGAGCATTGGATCTGAGAGCACTTGGATCTAAGATCTAAATGCAATGCTCTTAGATCCAAGGCTCTTCACTGATGAAAGCCACAAGCCAGAAACTAGTCTGGGGATATTCGATGAGTAGGAACTAGATGGGGATTTTATGCACAAGCCTTCTGGCATCCATTGATTACTTTGGCTTGCACTGAGTGACAATACTGTATGGAAAGTTTTGCCTGTTTTAAATGAATATTATAAATTGAAGAGATTATAAAACTTTAATTTTCATATAGTCATATCTTCTGAAATAAAATTTTACAATTATCTTTTCTAATCATCTATGCATAAATTTATTTAAAATCTAATTTTGACTTCCTACTAATAAATGAATATTATACGTTAAAGATAATATAATAGATCATTATGCATTTGGATATCTCTTCTATTACTTCAAAGTAGATGAACATTACAACTTTTAGTGTTAAAAATATTTTTTTATAAACTAAGAAAAATAACTAGATGTCATATGTTGGACTATGTCCATCATCTATGAGTGAATATTGAATGTATAGAAAATTTTAAACTTTCCAAATACAAACAACTTGTTAGTAATATTACACAAATAGACAATACAGGTTAGTAATTACACAATGTTTCAAGTAGTATTATTCTCCACTCTTCTTCAGGTATTGCTGGCCTATATGCACAGTGACAATATTCGTTTAGAAGTTAAACTCACACCTTTAGATTCTTCAATACTGAGCTAGAGTGTTTGCCTTAAATTCAATATTCAAGAACCTAAAAGTACGAGTTCAACTTCTAAGTGAATATTGTGACTGTGCATATAGGCCAGAAACACCTGAAGAAGAGTGGAGAATAATACTACTCGAAACGTTGAGTAATTACTAACCTGAATTGTCTTTTTGTGTGTTATTACTAACAAATTGTTTGTATTGGAAAGTTTAAATAAAGTTAAAAATTTTCTATACATTCAACATTCACTCATAAATGATGTAAATGGTCCAACATATCACATCTAATAATATACCAATCACAAATCTTCAGATAAATATAAAAAATATAACTCTTTTAAAAAATATTTGCTAAAAAAGAAGATAGCCACAAGCTTTCATTAAAGATGCAAATAATGTTAATACACACAGAAGCAATAAAAAAAGAAAAAGTGTGTATAATGAAAAGATATATATGGCTTCACATATATAATTTAAAAATTCATTAGGAATTTTTGATTTAAAGATTTTACATTTTTACTAGATGGAGAATATATACATAAGTATATACACGTATAAAATATATTAGACCTCGTTAATTCTAAATTAATTTTAAGTAATTAAAATAATGTTTATAAAATATTTTATTAATTAAAAATTGTAAAATTATATTACAATTAGGGGTATTAATATATAGGGTATATGAGAACAGACTTTCAGACGACCCATCACTCTCCACTCTATCTAATAACACTGATACACTCATGCACATATATGCTGAAAAAATAAATAATCACCAATATACGTATTGAAATGACATTATTTTTATAAAAATAATTAAATTCTAGATAAACCGATCAGATAATTAGGGGATAAATTTCATATGTTGTTGGGGCAAAACAATATCTTTTTTTTGTTGTAATCATTTTTCAAAGCTAACTTTTGTAAAGTCTGTAATTGGTCAGTAAGCCATCGGCCACAGCAAAGTTTAGGATCTTGAAATCATACCACGATGAAAACTGTTAAGGCAGCTTGGTGAACTATAAATAGGGATCTCTGAGAAGATCAATTTATCATGCTTTGATTCTTTATTTCTATTTGACCACTCATTCTGTTTTGATCATCGAAGTCACTGTTAAAAATATTATTGCAATTGACTGTTATATCATGGAATAGTAAGAGAAACACACTGTCTATTTCACTCTGGCCAAGCCAGCTGAGTGCAAGCTTGAAATCATCATGAAGTGTTGAGAAGATGCTGCAAAATAATGTAAAACCATCCCAGTGAGCATTGTGTTCATATTATATGCAAATTGTATGCCACCTAACTTCGAAACTGTCAAGCATTGGTGGCCTAGTGGTTACCATAGCTACCTTCCAAGCAGCTCACCTGGGTTCGCTTCCCAGACAATGTATTTGACATATGGAAAAAAAAATGTCTATAGCTTTGGGGAAGTGTGCAGCCATCTTTCATTGTGAGAAACACTGTCAGATGCTGCCCACTGAATAAAATAGAATCATGTATTAATGAAGACCATTATAATATATATTGATCTCACACTTTTATCTTCAATATAAGTAAGTATATGCTCAGTGGTTCAATAAATCAAGTAAGATTAAGGTTGAAAACCAAAATGATAGATTTATGCTGACTTGATATCAAATTGAGATTTTTTTTCCTACTTCATCATTGGTCCAGAAGCATTTAGCTTGTTGAATCTTCCATTTCAACACACTTAATGCAGTAATGGAGTGATGGATTTTACTCTATAACTTTTGATTCTGGAGTATCACATGATTTTTTGAGTACTATTCACTCTTTTTTCTATTGTTATAATCTGAATGAATAGTAATTATAATTTTTTAATTCTAAGCAATGCCATTAAAAAAATTAATATATACCAAAAACTATATTTAAAAAGTGGATTTATATCTTCCATTGCTGAATATCAACTCTGATTAATGGGATCGAATATTTGATTTTAATTATGAAGCAATTTTGTTTATCAACATATTTAAAATAATATTTTAAACATAAAATTGTTTTATAATTTTCTTTTATTGCATTGCATCTGTGAATAATTGTTCCATATTTAAAATTTGCAAATTCAGCCTATATCCTGCTGATCCCTCTTCTGTGTATTTAAATGAACAGGATCCTAGACATGAGGAGTCAAAATGACTTAAAGTCAACATGGGCATGACATTTATATTGGCATTAACAAGGGATTTGGGTGTTCCATCATCAGATTTTCAATGGTATGGCTCACTGAAGAGTTGGGGGGTGGAGCAGATTGAAGCCTGTATATCAAAGTTTGAAGATTTGCTATCTCAATATAATCCAAATACTGATTATATATATATATATATAACTATGGGAGATGATGATCTGGACAAACTGATGAGTTCTGGTTTAGCACAAAATACATATATTGGAGATTATTTATCTTTTTCACATGTGTGGTTATGTCTATAAGTTGTATGAGATTGAGTGGATAGTTGTAAGGAGCTTGAAAGTTTGAATTTAAATCCCTTCTAAATTACATTAAGTTTAGTGTAGACAATATACTAGTATTTAAATATTACACATATTCAGTCTGTATCCTGCCCATTCCTTATTTCTGTATTTAAATGGACAGAGTCCAATATATGAGGGGTCAGAGTAACTTAAAGTCAACATGGATCTGACAACAGTATTGACATCAACAAGGGCTTTGAGCATTCCATTATCAGATTTTCAATGATGTAGATGGCTAAAGAGTTGAAGGGTGGAATAAATTGAAGGCTGCTCATTAATGTGTGAATATTTGCCATCTTAATATAAACTGAGCAGTGATTATATATGTGTGTGGGAGATGATGATCTGGACTGACAAGTATTGATTCAGCATGAAATACATATATGGAGATCATTTATCTTTTCACACATGTGTGGTCATGTGTACAGATTATCAGAGGTAGAGTAGATGGCTGAAGGGAGATTAAAAGTTTGGGTTCAAATCCTCTACATTACATCTAGCTCCACGTACATAAAATACAATTGTATTTAAAATATTAAAAAAACTCATGAATGTAAATTTTTTTTAAGGTTTCTTACTTGATAACCAAAAACAACAAAAAAAGGCATATTATTGTTTTATCCTATTAAAAAATAAAAGAAATATTACATACAACATAATATGCTGTAAAGTTAAAGTGTATTTTTTTGGTTATTCTCAATATATATTGCAAGTGTGTTGAGAACGCAACCTAAAATTGAAATAAACAAATAATAGAACACATATCCTCTAACTTTTTCTATATAATTGCATTAAATCACAAATATCACTACTTTATTTCTGCTTTTGACATTAATTAAATATGTATGAAGAACTATGTTATAAATCTATATAGAAAAATGTTCTGGGAAAATATGTCTTTGATCATATTATAGGAAAAAAGGTTTTGTTCTAAGCAGATTCTCATGGATAAGTCATAGAATATTCTTTAAAAGACTGGAAGAGAAATATGAAATTACCCCTTCCCATCCCCTGAAAACGAATTTTTTTAGTTTAATATGTACTTTTTTTCTATAAAAATAATCACTTCAACATGTGATGTGATGTATTGTGGCATCTCCTTAAACGAAGTCAAGAATATCCTTAGAAGTGAAACAACAGCTCCACCATGTGTGTAAAGATTGCACTGCATTATAATCATGTTTTTTTTTGTTTCTTGCAAATTTATCACCAATGCATCATCACTCATGTGACCAAAACAGATTAACCAGTGATATTTACTCTCTAGCTTATAATAAAAGTCTTTCAATGTTATGAGAGCTATATTAGCAATGAATGAAAAAAACAATCATTTAATGAGAAAACAAAATGTATGAAGGCATGTGCTTATTGCAAATAAGAATTTTGAAGTGTTTTTATTGAAAGGTGATATTATTATTGTAAATAAAATTAGTCACTCACCTATGAAAATATTACAAAAGTATATACTTTAGCTCAGACTAGTGTAACCATAAATAAGCGAAGACTGTATAGAGAAAACGAAAAGCTTTCATAAATTCCGTTTTTTTTAAATTTATTTTTTAAACAGTATGTGCTTAGCCGACTTTCGACTATACCAAGGCATAGACATAGCATAAATTGGAAAGTGGGAAGTGGGTATATATATATATATTCTGTTACTGCTAATTTACATAAAATTTAAATGTGAAAATTAATTAGGGAGAATAGGCCATATTTTTGAGAGGGGCACATATGATTCTTTCTATTGACAGAGTTTTTATCACTTGAAATGAAATATGCCATGACTCTTTAATTTCGTTTTCACTGTGATCAGTGCAAATGATGCTAACAGATGAAGGAATAAAGGGATAACCAGTTGTGGAAAAATGTTCAAAAAATATTGAATGTGTATCTGTATTTATTTTAACTTTATAATATAAGTATGTGTGTTGGGCTATATGTGTAGACAGGTTTTCCTGAGAGATCCTGTAATAAATGAAGGAGCAGATGGGTTCCAGGTATTTATTTTGTAAACCACTTGAGAACAGTGGTAAGTTGGGAAGGCTATACTGTGTTGTTAAGAAGCCAATGCAATGGTGGTGCAGTATATAGGGCAACCTGATGGGTAGGATTAATGATGTTAGTAATGCAATGGGCTACATTAGGTATATAAAGAAGGGCCATCCAGGGTTTAGGATTAGTGGGGGTTAGGGAGGGTCATCTTTTCTGGTAAAAGTTTTAGATGTAAATTTTTTAAAAAAGTGAAATTTAATTCTTTATTTCACAACTAATCAAATAAAGAATTCCAACAGATTTAATATTCATTTGTAATATTTACTAAGGCAATAAACCTAAAGCATGTGCGGTTGAAAATGTGAAGGTAGGGACCTCTATAAGTCTTAACCACAAGCTTATGCATTGGAAGAAAAGAGGGGAACCCTTATTTACTTCAACCTATTTTCTATATAAATAGGTGAAGCTGAAGTGGTTAGATCTGAGAGTGTGAAGCTATTCAACACTTCACTGATTAAGTCCACAATTCCTATTATACATTAGTATTTATTTAATAATTCTAACTTCTCCCATTTCTTGTCTGATTATTGAGTAAGAATAAGTGATTAACAAGAAAATGAAAACTTTAAAAACTATTTTTCACTGATTATTATATAATTTATAGTGCTACTTAGAACATAAATATTGTGCCACTGTAAGATTATCACTGATGTTCTTTTTTGTTTGGGTCAACCTAATTTCATGAGGGGACTTTTGTATCATAGATATCATAACAAATAAACATGGAAACCAAAGCTGGATCCATGTTTTAGAAATGTGGAATCACAAAATATTTTATCCTACATATTCAAATACAATGGATTCTATATAATTATATATACCATGTTTCCCCCAAAACAAGATCTGGTCTTATATTAATTTTTGATCCAAAAGACAATGTAGGGTTTATTTTCAAGGGAGGTCTTAACATTTTTCATGTACCAAAATCTGAATTTGTTCAAGTACTACTTTTCTTTCCAAAAAGTTGTAAGATTCTTACTCTGGAGTCTCTCACAATTCCTTTTTTGTACTTATCAGAATAACTCTTTCTTTTTGCACTTATCTGGCAATCAATATATTATTTCATTTAAATTTACTATTAAATCAAGGTACTTTTAGAGAAAGACTTTAACCTTTATCATATGCACTTTGAACATTTATAATAGTTAAATAATGTCTTTTTTTGACTATAGAGGGACCTCTCAAACCTTGACCCAAGCTAGTGACTTTATAAAGATAAGAATGGCATTTTATTTTTAATTTAAATTCCCATTTATATAGGCCAATCTGAAGCATTTTGATTTGGGAGTGTGAAGCTGTTAGTCTCTTCCCTTTTTAAGTCCCCTATTTCCTTTACAAATTAACCTTTGTGAAATCTTGCAATTTACGAGTTAAAATTACAGTCTTTATACTGGAAATATATAAAATAATGTAAAGTTGTAATTATTTATTTAGAGCAAACAAAATATGTAAATACTTTTAGAGAATATCTTTAACCTTTATCATATGCACCTTGAATGCTTATAATAGTCAAATGATGTTTTTTTTTATTATAAAGGGACCTCTTAAATGTTGACATAAGATAGCAACTTTATACAGATAAGAATAGATGTCTTATCTTTAATCCAAATTTACACTTATATAGGCCAATCTGAAGAATCACAACTTATTAAATCAAGAATTAATTGAAGTTTCCTAAAAAAGAAAAATGCAAGCACAAAAATTTAGAAAATATTTCTGCATTTCACAAATGCAAATTGAGTATGTCCATTATAATATACGATGGCATATTGAATTACGATGATTAATACATGATACAATTATAGTATGTCCATCCATTATCAAACACTTTTCAAATTACTTGCAATAGCTCTGTTTGGGTATTATTTTTAAAAACTTTTTTAAAGAAAATCAGACTAATTTTACTTTTATCTTGAATATTTAAAAACTACCATGATAAAACTCTAAATTAAATCAAGCATTCTAAATCTAAGTACCCCAGGTCTCATTTTATGCGGATTTATTTAATGCAATTTTGAAGTTATGCGATTCATGTTTCTTCTTAATATCTTTGTATGTGGTTTTCTTTTATGCGATAAAAATTATTAGATCAGAAGTCGAGCACTGATAATGCACTATTACTTTAAATATTATAAATTTCGCACACTCACGTCATATTTAAAGTAATAGTGCATTATCGGAGTTTGACTTCCATCTAATAATTTCAATATTTTAAGCACTTTATAATAGTACTGTAATAGATTTATGCAATAAAGAAGTTCATAACTCACTTAAAATCAGGATTTCCCCATTTTATACACACATTAAATTTTACAAGATTATAATGTAAATATGTTCAAACGTTATAGATGCCTACACTATGTATGTTGTTATTTTTGCATTTTAAATCACATTCTATTTTTGCTTTTTTAACAAAGAGTATGTAATCAATTAATCATTTAGTGTCCACAAGTAATAAATTTTACAAGACTATAATGTAAATCTGTTTAAACATTATAGATGAAAAATATTATGTATATGTTGTTGTTTTTGCATTTTAAATTTGCTTTTTATAAAAAGAGTACGTAATCAATAAATCATTTAGTGTCCACAAGTTTATTTTTAAAAGGAGAGTAGCAGCGGTGGACACAATTAAATTTGACAATTAAAATCTGATTTTTAATTGTAATTAACAATTTAAAAATTATGTAATGTGATCTTAAATTAATGTGATTTGAAGTGATGAAATTTGATTTTTAAACGGAATTGAAAATTAAAAAATTAAAGACAAAAATAAAAATTTAATTTTTGTTAGTTTTAATTACATTTTGCTCAACAGTGGTGAGTCGATGTCTTTTTATTATCGTAAGTCTAAGTTCTTATTTTTATTTTAAACTTTTAGTTTACTCTAATGGAGAGGAAAAAACACCCAAGAAAATGAATTTCTTTGGAAACAAAAATATCAATTTTAGATCGCTTAGCGAAATGGAAGGATCAACAGCGATTGGAAAATGTTTTAGTTGTATTTTCTCTTGACTTTGTTTAAGGAGAAGCTACCAAACCTCACATCACATCACATCATGATGAATCTGATGTCTCAAATAGCAATAATAATTAAAATACTGTACATGTATGAAAAAAATGTAAATTACGCATAAAAATATATTGATTTGAATAAAATTAAATACTGTAGTTAATAAAAAAAGGAAAAAAGTTTGTCATGAATCAATTTTTTTCAATATGAAATTTTTTATTAGTCATATTTTAGTCATATTTTACTTTCTTATTTTTATTTGTTGTTGCTTTGCTTTTATGCGATTTTTGGAAAATTACAGTACGTATCCCCCATTTTTCAAGGTAAGGTAAGTCTATTTTTGTGTGATTTCTTTTGTATGCATTTTTTGAGGAACCTATGTACCGCATAAAATTAGACCCAGGTGTATTACGTAAAATAAGTACCTAAAAATATATAAATGAAATGTATAAATTGTCTGATATACTGACTTGTGGTAAATAAATTGTTCCTCTATACAGGTAGAATTAAGTTTGTCAAAAATTGTTGGAAAAATGCAAGAGAACCATACAATTTACATAACATTTATTTAAAGCATTAATGTGATTAATACTGTTTACTTCTACATTTATTACTTTATAATTCAATACATCCATTGTCCATCTATATAGCTGATGATAGTTTAACTAGGTCTTGGTAGGGCTTATATTGTGGTAGGTCTTATTTTACAACAGGCAAAACTCACTATACGTATTGCCACACACAGCAAGCTAGAGTAATCAATGGATGCCAGAAGGCTTGTGCATAAAATCCCCATCTAGTGCCTACTCATCCAATATCATCAGACTAGGTGGTTGCTGGAGGGTTGCATTAGATCCTAAGATCTAGATGCAGTGCTCTCAGATCCAAGGCTCCTCGCTGACGAAGGCCATAAGCCAGAAACTAGTCTGGGGATATTGGATAAGTAGGCACTAGATGGGGATTTTATGCACAAGTCTTCTGGAATCCATTGATTACTCTAGATTGCTGTGTGTAACAATATATATATAGTGGGTTTTTCCTGTTTTAACAACAGTTATACACAAGCATAAGAGGAGGTGGTCATATGATGTTTATAGGTCTTATTTTCAAGGAGTCATTGTATTCCTTTGTTTGAAAAGTGTGTGGAGATAAGATACATTAATCGAAAGATGATAATACTTAAACTAATTAATATAATTGATGATAATATTTTCATATTTAAAGCAATACTTTAATTTTTAATGAACATTTTAAACCATACTGGTTTTGTATGCATTTTTAAGTGTGTGAATAATTTATAAATTTACATAAAGAGTTTATTTTCATTTAATATCAAATAAATATTTGTTTATGTTATAAACTTAATTAGATATTAATCAGTTTGTCATGTGATTTCTCTTCTCCATTTGTAAAATATCCAGATGATTTCCACTGTGCAGAAAAGTAGTGTTCTTTAACCGAATCAATAAGTTTATCAAACATTCTTGAAAGAGTAAGTATACTTGTCGATATCTCCAAATGTTTGAACATTCTATGTGAACATTACAATCAAAATTCTTTTTTTATCAATCACTTTGTATAAAAATATTTTTATATTATCATATAAGTTCATTATCTACTGAGATGACCTTTCCAATTTTCATATATTTAATATTACCGTTCCTTTCGCTCATGAAATATTTCATTAGATTAAGAATAAAAGTATCAGAAATTAATTTCAAACATTCAAGATTTAATTATTTTTGACGAATGTTTAAAGATTAATGTTTGTGTTTTGTTTTATGGCTATCGTATTATGTTATTATTATAATTTTATATATTCTATGTTAAGCCAATAAACATCACATGACCACTACTTCTTATGCTTGTGTATAACTGTTTTAAAACCAATCCTGCCTAATAGGATAGTGGTGGCTATGGTTATTGAAGAACCAAAGACACCAAAATGTATGGGTTCTGAACTGAGTTCAGACCATATGACTATATAAGCTGATGGGCTTGGATTGAAAACATTAAGGTGTTTTCAATTTAAGACTCATAATTTTGTAGTTAAATGGAGTTAAAGGTGGCTGCTGGAGGGTTGCATTAGATCTTAAGATCTAGGTGCAGTGCTCTCAGATCCAAGGCTCCTCACTGATGAAGGCCACAAGCCAGAAACTAGTCTGGAGATATGGGATGCTTAGGCACTAGATAGGGATTTTATGCATAAGCCTTCTGGCATCCATTGATTACTCTTGCTTGCTGTGTGTGGCAATACATATAGTGAGTTTTGCCTGTTTTATATTCTATGTTCAGATGCTATAATGCTATTACTGTGGTTTTGGTTTTTCAGTCTTATCAGATTAAACATTTTGTTTGATTTAAAAAAATATAGAGCAAAATTTTAACAATTCACCATATACCACCTTATTATAAACCTTTCATGTTTCTAAAGTGCTCACATGCAGCTGAAAATGTAATTAAATATTAAATGGCAACTATTCATTTTAATGTTTTCCTGAAGGTTTGTGATGATAGAATTTTAGTTCTATTTATATATTGGACTACTTCCATCATTTAATATTAAGTATTGAATGATTTTAGAAAAATTGAACTATTTTAATTTTCAAATTACACTCAACTGTTAGTAATATCACATAGGTTTACTATATGCATAATGTTTTGAGTGGTATTGTTGTCACTATTTCAGATGTTGCTGGCCTGATCAGTGACAGTACTAGCATGGTAACTAAACTGGGACCTTTAGATTCTTGAATATTGAATTTTAAGTTACCCACAACTGAGCCATCCTTCCAAAGGCAACAATTAGTAGAAATTTCATAGGCTTAAATAAGAGGTTTCTATTCTCTTCTCCACTTTTTCCCTAAGAGCTTAGTTAATTCATTATGTCTGAAAAGCAATAGTTAACTTTGCTTTTAGGCAAAACTTGGAGAAATCAGAAGGAACTGCATAGATTAGTCAACATTTAAGAATCTAAAGATCCAGGTTGGATTCCCATTTGAATACTGTCACTGGTCAGGCCATCAACACCTGAAGAAAAGAGGATAATAATACCACTCAAAATGTTGGGCATGTACTATCATTAATAGTTGAATGTAATTTTCAAATTTAAAATAAAGTTTAATTTTTCTAAAGATAATCAATATTTAATATTAGATGATGGAAATAATTCAATATATAAATACAATTCATTTTGACATTGAATGGATATCAATTTATAATATGTTTTGTAGATTAATTTTTTATACTAGTATTATAATATACAGGGTATATGAGCACAGACTTTCACATCACCCACCACTCTCCACTCTATCTCATAACACTGATACACTTGAACACATATATGTCGAAAAAATAAGTAATCACCAATATACGTATTTCATGCTAAACCAGCAATCATCAGTTGGTCCAGATTACCATCTCCACACATATATGCTATAAGTGCTCAGATATATATTAAGATAGCCAATCTTCATACTTTAATGGACAGGCTTCAATCTACTCCTCACTCCAACTCTTCAACCGTCCATCCAATTGAAAATCTGATGATGGAACGATCAAAGGCCACCCTGAGGCCGAGGTTCTTGTCACACCCATGTTGACCCAAAGTCAATCTGACCCCTCATATACAGGACATAATCCATTTAATACATATACAAGGGATGGGCAGACATCTCTACTATGTAATAACTGAAACACAGGTTTATTATATACCTGTGTCTATATATGTAATATACAGAGTATATGAGCACAGACTTTCACACCACTCACCACTCTCCACTCTATCTCATAACACTGATACACTTGAACACATATATGTCAAAAAGATAAATAATCACCAATAATACGTATTTCATGCTAAACCAGTAATCATCAGTTGGTCCAGATTACCATCTCCACACATATATGCTATAAGTGCTCAGATATATATATATATATTTTAAGAGCCAATCTTCATACTTTAATGGACAGGCTTCAATCTACTCCTCACTCCAACTCTTCAACCGTCCATCTAATTGAAAATCTGATGATGGAACGCTCAACATGGGTGTGGCAACGCTCAACATGGGTGTGGCACAAATCTCAGCCCCAGGGTGGCCTGTCCATTAAAGTATGAAGATTGGCTCTTAATATATATATATCTGAGCACTTATAGCATATATGTGTGGAGATGGTAATCTGGACCAACTGATGATTGCTGGTTTAGCATGAAATACGTATTATTGGTGATTATTTATCTTTTCGACATATATGTGTTCAAGTGTATCAGTGTTATGAGATAGAGTGGAGAATGGTGAGTGTTGTGAAAGTCTATGCTCATATACCCTGTATATTACATATAGAGACACAGGTATATAATAAGCCTGTGTTTCAGTTATTACATAGTAGAGATGTCTGCCCATCCCTTGTATATGTATTAAATGGATTATGTCCTGTATATGAGGGGTCAGATTGACTTTGGGTCAACTTGGGTGTGACAAGAATCTCGGCCTCAGGGTGGCCTTTGAGCATTCCATCATCAGATTTTCAATTCGATGGACGGTTGAAGAGTTGGAGTGAGGAGTAGATTGAAACCTGTCCATTAAAGTATGAAGATTGGCTATCTTGATATATATCTGAGCACTTATAGCATATATGTGTGGAGATGGTAATCTGGACCAACTGATGATTGCTGGTTTAGCATAAAATACGTATATTGGTGATTATTTATCTTTTCGACATATATGTGTTCAAGTGTATCAGTGTTATGAGATAGAGTGGAGAGTGGTGGGTGGTGTGAAAGTCTGTGCTCATATGCCCTGTATATTACATATATAGACACAGGTATATAATAAGCCTGTGCTTCAGTTATTACTAGTATTATAATAAATAATATTTAATGATTGTTTTTTTCTCTTCACATTTTTGTTGTAAAGTACAATGATTTTATTATTATTATTATAATAATATTTGATGATACTTCCAGTGCTTGAAGGAGAAGGGCGTGTTTTATTTTTCTCTGTAAACACTAACGGTATTTTTGTTAAATAGCTTCTCGTTAATATTATTACTAATCATGGATTAATGTGCGTATATTTATTTAAATCAGTTAAATCAAAATGTGTGTTTTTTAATATTTTTTATTGAAATAATTGTTAATTGAAAACTGTAAAACTTATTGATGTCAAAGTGATATAATATAGGCAGCTTTTGAAAGTTTTTGTTCTTATCTTCGTGTGATCAAATGGTTTCCAAGTTGTTTTACAACCGAGTATATATCCCGGAGTAAACAATATATATTATCTTAACCGATTACTACATCTTTAATTTGTAGTTTGAATAATTATTTTTATAGACACATTGGAAAGAGTCATAATTTTACTGTTATCAGAAAAATATAAATTTTATAAACTTTAATTAAGGATTAAGAAATAACTGATGATTAAAAACTACATAAACTCACTGACGTCAAAGTAATATAATGTCTACAGATTTTTATTCTTAATGGACTTAGAGTTTTGGAAGTTATTTTTAAAGAATACTTTTAAAGTAACACGCAAAAAAGTTTATTGTTTTCTTACAGGGACAAGACTAGATTTGTGTTAAAAAGTATTATAATAATTTTGATTGGAGTCAATTAACAATTTAATATATTTATATTATTGTTATGGACATCAGTTTTACTTAGAATATTTTAATTTTTATATATATATTCATGGATAGCACTTGACAAGTTCTTTTCAGAAATCATATTTTCGGATTATTATATATTTAAGTTTTTTAAATATTATTTCAATTGTCAATATTTTATTTTAAAGTGTTGCTCCGGGCTTTTCAATAATGGGATGTTGAAAGATTTACTTTATTTTATAGATAGAATGAAGCTTTGCTTCAAAAGGTAACACCCACCGACCGACCCCCACCAGGCAGACAAATATGGATCACTAGAATCACAAATCTTATCAAACAGCACTGCCCAATAGCTGACTCCACATTCAATTCTAAGATATCATTATGGCAAGCATACACAATCCTCCATCCAATCTTACATTCTATAATCAACACACTTTATTACAATAATCAGAAACTAGTATCCAACTTTAAAAGATGGAGTCTAGAGGCCAAATGCCTAGACTTCTTTATTAAATACAACATTAATGGACTACCTACTAATCACTTCCTCTTTTACAAATGAGGTCACAACAACATAGACCCTACTTGCAGCATTTGCATGAATGGTGATGAGACATCGGATCACCTCTTCTCACAATGTATGGGACTCAGAGTGATCCGAGAAATCATACTCTCCAACACCAAAATAGATTTCCAACTGATCTCATCTCTGAAGGATAGTATCAATACTAAAACCTATCCAATAGTACGTCTCTCAATATTTTTGAACTATGCCATATGGGTTACACATTGTAAACTAATCATGGAACACCCACAACCTCTTATAGCACAGGTTTTTTCCAAAACAATGATTAAAATCCAGAAGAGAGACCAACTCCTGGCATCGGCAAAAGCATTTGAGGACACTTGGACATTATACAATATGCCAAACTAACAACAAGGCAAAAAAAAAAGGGGGGGGCTAACAATCAGATAACAAATACGTGAAAGATTTAATGTTCACACCATCTTGCACAACATAGACTCATCAGAACTCCAAATGGAAATAACAAGATAGTTAGAACAACAATGTAAATCTCATATGTTTGGTTACACATCACTGTATACATTAGAATTAATAAATTATTATTGAAACTAGAATGGACTTTGGCTTTGTTTTATTTTTTTAAAATCGTTTTAAAAGCATTTCTTATGTTTAATTGTTTTAAACATTTATAAGGAATTTGATGCCTTTGTTTACTTCCCAATAATAGTAGACTTTTTTTGTTTGTTTATAGTTTGAACTTTTTTTTTCATTTGTCATAGCATCTTTCTAACGTCAGTACTATTAAATTATAAACTTTGCAACTTTTGTTTTGATTGTTGACTATTTTTAAGTTTTTGTATTTACTTTAGATTTGTTTTTTTTTTTTCAATTTTCCTAATTATTATTTTGATAGATTTTTTTTTTTGTTAAGCAACAAATATAGCCATTATTTATTTTGTAATTAAATTATTTTACACTTTCTGTCTTTCTGATATTTTTGATAGACAAATTTTTTTTAAATGCGTCAAGCGTTGGTAGTCGAGTGGTCAGCACAGCTGCTTTACAAGCTCTTGTTGCGGGTTCGCTTCCCGGCCGATGCTTTGACACAAATTTTTTTTTGTAAATGCTTGGGCTTTTGTTGCCTTAGATACCACGTAATATGTTATAATTTATTTACTCTATAAATTTATTAAGCGCAATCAGATAATCTAATAATAAAGATATTTCCATTGATTCTATCAATCACACACTTCTGAATTTTTATATAAATATTGTAGCTCTTATTATAAGAAAGCTTCAGTTATTTTAAATTTTTGTGTCTCCCAAACTTCTAAGATGAAACCATCTCTTTCTGCTTTACCTATTTCTGATTTAATCTCTAATTCTAGCCCGATTTCATCTTAATCTGTTTGCAAAGTCTGTTCTATTGCTATATCAGATCCCACTAATTGTATCAATTGTTCTGGTCAATGTCAGGGGAAGTTTCATACCTCTTGTCTTCAATTAAGTAAAGTTGATGCTGATATTTTCCTTACGATTGGTTCTGGCTTCTATAAATGTATAGATTGTAATAATATGTCTAAGGTGTTTTTGGCAGATAGTATTTCTGATAATCCTGTTTCAAATAATGAGTTTGAGATAGTTTTATTACTTTTATGAGTTTGAGACAGTTAATTAATTGTATGGCTAGCAAAATTGAGGGAGGCAATTATGTTAGAAATTCAGTTGTAAATGAATTTGATAAAAATAAAGAGGTTTTAACCTTGGAGTATCTTTCTAATGTAGATGTTGACTTATCTTTTGATAATGGAAATAATAATTTTTGAAAACGCTGTTGTAAATGAGTTTGACAAAAGTAAAACAAATAATGGAATTAATAATATTGGAAACTCTCCTGTAAATGAATGCGATAAATATAAAACTGTTTTATTCTTAGATGATCTTTATAATATTGATGCTGACTTATTTCCCAATAATGTTGACTTATTTCTTAATAATGGAAACAATAATGTTGGAAATTTTTCTGTAAATGAATTTGACAATAATAGAGCTATTTTATCTTTAAATTCTCTTTCTAATGTAGATGTTGACTTATCTCCTAATTATGGAGACAATAATGTTGGAAACTCTGCTATAAATGAATTTGATTCTGCTAATAATGTTAAGAATATATATAGTTTAATTGACAATATTATTGATGATTCTAGCAATTTTTCTTTTGAAATGATCTTATCTTTTCCTCTTTTATATATATATAATTTAATAATTAAAATGTCACATCATTGTAGGCATTCTTTAGGGATCAAAGATAAACTCATTAATACTAATGATATTGGCACTCAATGCATGTTATCATCTTCTGATGATCCTAATCAAATTTTTAGTTCTTCCATTGCTAGAGATCATTCGTCTACAATTGAAGATGGTAACATTGAATATTCATCTTCATCTTATTGCCCTGAAGATCTTGGTAAAAATATCAAATTGGATATTTATGTTCCTGAAGATAATTTAGTTAGTGATGAAATTAATTCTCATATTAATAATGTATTTAGGAATTTGTCTCATTCCAAATTTAAAAGTAGATATTTTTATAACTTATCCTGACTTGAGGAAAATTCCATTAATGATTACTTTTCTGATTCTGGATTTTTTCCTCATGAAAAATTTAAATCACCGAATACTTTTTTATGGGGAAAAGATATAATGGAGGTTTCCTTGTTACTTTATCTCATTTAAAGTGTGTGAAATCTAAAATACTCAGTTATCCGAATGTAGTTCCCAAATTCATTCCAGCTCATAAATTGCAGAATACTTCTTTTATGAAGACAAGATATAATGGAGTTTTTTCTGTTAATTCATCTCCTATAAAGTCTATTAAACATAAGATTCTCAATTATCCAGATATTGCTCCCAAATTCATTCCAGCTTATAGATCGCATTCACATAACATTCATTCAAATAGTAACTATGGGATAAATCATTTGGGATACTCCTCTTTATCTTCTAGTAAGAATGATTTTTTAAGATCTAAAAAAATAAATATATCTAATGGATTTAATAAATCTAATTTTACTGGATTTTTTGCTGATGTTTATTCTAATATTAACATAACTTATAATAGATATTTTCTTTCTAATATGTCACTAAATCTCAATCAAAAGATATTAAATTATTTCTTGAAATTAATTTACAAACTAGTATTGTTTGTCATGACGTTAATATGAATAACTCTAAGTCTTCTTGCTTTTATATTTCTGTTCCTGCACATAAACATAATGAAATAATATTCCCTAATTTATGGTCTTGCAGTGATTTCATTTCTTTTTTTATGGATCTCTGACCAGTTCTCTAAGATTTTAAGAGAATTTTGAAACAATTTTGAGAGAAAGTTGAAAGAATAGAATAAGATCTGATGAAGACTGCATGGTAAGTCGAAACTGTAATCAATAATAAAAGTGTTTTTGCTAAAAAGTGTAAGATTTTTGAAATTCAATTTTATTTATTTTATTATTTATTTTCATTTCTTTTCTTTCTCTAGTCTTATTGATGTTGTTTTTATTATTGTTGTGGGTAACATAGCAGGCCATTCTTGTTTTTACTTGAATGTCAGAGGTACGAAAACTAAATGTGTTTAAATTAAGCAATTTTTTGAAACAGAACATTTTGATCTTATATTACTTACGAAAACTTCATTAAATAAACAATTTCCTGATTGTTCTTTTCTTGGTGATAGATTTAGTGTTTTGCAAACTGACAGATCTATGGACAATATTTCTTGAGGTAGTGTGAAGATGTTTTTTATAAAGAACTTTATTTTATTTCTTTTTTTTGTGAGTCTACATGAAGTGAAATTACTTTAAATCACAATTTTAAATTTATTTTAGGTAATGTTTATCTCAAACCCACTTTGTCACTGTTGGGGTTTGATTATTTTTTGAAATCACTTGAAGGTTTTCTGATTGGTTATGATAATGTTATTATTATCTGTGATTTAAATATTCCAGATTTATATCAGGGTAGAATTACTACACACTTTTCATTTTTGTCTTTTAAAGCTTCTAGAATATTACAGTTTTGTAAAATTTTAGGACTTAAGCAATATAACCCATTTGTTAACAGCTCTCATTGTATTTTGGATTATATTTTATGTAATTGAACAATAGTTAGTAATTTGCCTCTGTTAATTTTCCTATTGATGCTCATCATCCACCTATTGAGTTTTATATTAACATTTGACACTCATAAGTTAATTGTTCTAATGTTTCGAGAAAGGATTATGGGAAGGGTAGTTTTGTAAAAACTTTTCTAAGGTTAATTGGAATTTTTTATATTCTTAAAATGATGTAAATCATTTCTTAGATGGGTTTTTAAAGATTCTTAATAGTTTTATTGATTTGTATATTCCCAGTAAATTGCCTTTCCATGAGGGCTTTTCTCCTTGGTTTTCATAGAATCTTATTAAGATTATTAATAGAAAAACCTATTATCACAGACTCATTTTTAAAACACAGAATATCTTTTTTTATAATAATTTTGTTAATTTCAGAAGATTGGCTAAGCATAAGATATTTTCAAAATTACATTAGGAAAATTGAGGTTAATATTTCTTCTAATCCTAAAGAGTTTTGGAATTTTATTAATAAGTCTGGTTTGGGTAAGAAAAGGGTTCAAGCTACTCATGGTTTCACTTTAAGTGCAAATGACTTTTCCAAACATTTTGCTGATGTATATTCATCACGATACAATATCTTCAAAAATGACATTTTCTCCTACTGTTCACTGCATGATTGGTCATATTTCTAAGGATGATGTTCTTATGGTTATTAAGCAACTTAAAATTCATTCTAATTTAGGAAACAATAATATTCCTTCATATATTTACAAAGGTCTAGCTGAATTTATTGCAGTGCCTCTTGCATTTATTTTTAATTTATCACTTAATTCTTGTGTTTTTCCTAATGTTCTTAAGTGTGTCAAAATGGTCCCAATTTTTAAGAATGGCTCACATGATTGAGTTAATAACTATAGACCTATATCTCTTTTACATACTATTGCTAGAATTTTTGAGAGGTGTGTTTATAATAAAACTATTTTAGATGTTAGTAAACTCATTTCCTCTTCACAGCATGATTTTATTCCTAATAGATCTGTAGAAATTAATTTGTTAACAATTTATGATCATATAGCTCATGCAATTGAGAACCAGCCAAGGCTTGATGTTATTTATTTTGATTTATCAAAAGCTTTTGATAAAGTAGACCACAGCATTCTTCTTCACAACTTATATCAAATTGGTTTTTCTACTAAACTTATTTATTGGTTTCAATCCTTTCTTCATGGTCATACTGCATATATCAAATTTAATAATATTATTTCATCTAGTTTTGAATGTATTTTGGGAGTTCCTCAGGGTAGTATTTTAGTACCTATGCTTGTTAACATTTATATGAATAACCTTAAGAATTGTTTAAAATCTTATCTTTTGTGCTATGCTAATGACTGTAAAATCTTTAGAAGAATCACATCAACGATTGATTGCACTCTTCTTCAAAAGGATATAGATAATTTTAGTGTTTGGTGTGATCTAAATAATATGACTGTTAACTTCAGTAAATGTTCCTTAGTCTCATACTCTAAAAAATCTGAACTTGTACATTTTTTTATTTTATTAACTCTCACAAAATTAATTCTGTTGAATCCCAAAAAGATTTGGGAGTTATGTTTTCTAGCAATGGATCCTTTCTTTCTCATTTGGAAATGATTATTGGTAAGGCTTTAAAAATTATAGGTGCCATTCTAAAATATGGTTATCACTTCAAGTGATGATACAAAATTTTAAATTATTTTTGTCATTGGTTCTTCCCATCATTGAATATTATTCAATCATTTGCAATCCTAGCTCTAAACAGGGGTAATTTATTACAATCAGTGTCTAATAAGTTTTCTAAATATGTTTCTTTGGGAAATAAAATTGTTGTTCATCTTTCTTCTTGTAGAAGATATAGAGATCTTAAATATCCTTATAAAATTCTTAATAAAATAGTTCTTCTATCTGACACAATTTCTACTATTATAATTAGATCTCATGTGCATGATACTCGGTCTGCTTCTGTTTGTTACAATAAAGTTTGTTTTTCCAATGTTCTTAAATTTTTTTCCTTTATTTAGTCTACCACCTTTATATAATCAGATTTCTAGTAATACTAATCACTTCAATTTAGATTATACACAATTTTGTAATATTAATGCCATTGTTGATTGGTTTAAAATGATTTTGTTTATGTATATATATATATATTAAATTAGTTGTTACTTTTTATTATGTTATGTACATAATGTTTATCCCTTTTATTTATTTATTTATTTTTTGTTTTGTTTTTAATGTGTTAACTGTAATTGGCTATATGCTAGTGTTTGGCACTTAAATAAATGAATGAATTATTACCTATAAGCATCATATGATCACCCTCTCTTATACTAACTAACACATAATTGTTATTAAACAAGGCCAAACTCTCCATACAGTAGTGCCATCCTGTGCCAACAAGAATAATCAATGGATGTCATGCACAAGCCTTCTGGCATACATTGATTACTCTGGTTGGCACAGGGTGGCACTACTGTATGGAGAGTTTTGCCTTATTATTACCTATAAGCATACTAATGAAAATATTTTTACTTTAGATTTTAAAAAAATTGTTAATTATATTATAAATAAATATGGCATATATTCATATTGATAATTTGCCATTTATACTTATTTATGTATATTACTGTATATTTGTTATGGTGCATTTCTGTAATTGGCGTAATGCTGTAGTTTTGTACGGTAAATAAATAAATTGAAATAATAATTATTGTTGTTGTTGTTGTTGTTATTATTATTATTATTATTATTATTATTATTTATAGTAATATTTAATCAAATTAAAAATCATAAACTTTTGTTCATAATATCAACTAGAAGAAATCTTTGTGTTAATATATATAACATTGAAGTGCGAATGCAGGGCTTGAATGCTCCGAACACAGAGCTTGAATGCTCACAGATATGTGCAAGATATCTCAAACTTCTTTGAATAAATTTATTTTGGAAAAGAAAGAAAAAAAATCGTAAACATATTTGAAACAATGCTCTAAGTTTATATATATATATATATTAATAACACACTTGTTAGACCTATCATGCCATTGTAACAGTGAAAAAAGCATTGTAGAATTCATGTAACCTATTTGTTGTACAATAAAATATATTATTGAAGGTGTTTTTTTTTTTTTAAAGAAAAAGATTGCGATTAAAGTTTTCATTTGTTATTTTGGATGAAAAAACAGAAATTTTAAATCAGATAGATAAGTTATCAAACTAAAAAGTAATAGGTCTGTATGCACTAAAATGCAGGCATTAGTGACGCTAAGCAAAAATAGTAATATTAATTGTCTGAACACTTTCGAAAAGTTATATCTTCTCAAAATCATCGCCAGTGGGTTGTGGAAGCATGATAGAAAATGTAGACGACAAATATTTAAATATATAGAAGTGGATTAGAAAGTCCAATTTTTGGAAAGAGAGAGAGAGAGAAAGAAAGAGAAGCATACTTCCTTCCAGTTTATGATTATGAGAAGATAAATTTATTAAAAACACTCAGCCAATTAGTATTACAATTTGTACTAAACTTCACCATTGCCTGTGTTTTAGCACATTTAGACATATTGCTTGTTTAATTGGGAAGTCTCCGTTTGTCTTATTCTTACAAACTAAAAAGGTAAAGCGTAAATATGGCACTCACACCAATTAGGCTTATTAATTTTCAGATATTTATTCTAATGCATTTTTTAATTTTAAAGTGACTAAATTACTTTTTAATTGTACATTCAAGATTATGAAATACGTATATTGGTGATTATTTATCTTTTCAACATGTGTATGATCAGGTGGGTCAGTAATATGAGATGGCATGGAGAGTTGAGGGTCATGTGAAAGTCTGAGTTCAAATCCCTTATATAGTACATCATATATGTGCAGGTGTGTGTAAGCCTTACAGTGTATTAATTTTCATATTAAAACAGTGCATTAAAGGTCTGCCCATCCCTCACATATGTATGTAAATGGATTATTTTCCTGTACATGAGTGGTCAGAATGACTAAATGGTCAACATGGGTAGGATGACAACCTTGGCACTAACAAGGACTTTGAATGTTCCATCATTAGATTTTCAATGAAATGGATGGCTGAAGAGTTGTGGGTTGGAGTAGAGAGTTGAGGGTCATGTGAAAGTCTGAGTTTGAATCCCTTATATATTACATTATATATGTGCAGGTATGTGAAGTCTGTACAGTGTATTAATTTACATATATTAGTTAAGTAAATTATAAACAAATTTAAAATAATAAAGTTTGGTAATCATAAAAAATTGAAGTTTCCTCACATCTTTTTCCAGATATAAATCAGTTATCAGAAAATTAGTGGACAGATTAAGTATATTGGAACTATATTATATTAACAACTTTTTGTGAAAAGTACAGCTAATTCAGTTTTAATAAGTGAGTGTTTTTTCTTTAATCATTCTTCATGAAATCACTTTAGTTGATGATGTATGAATGACCTTTTTTCTCCCCTATCTGTAACTGTTGTAATAACTATTTCTGTTATATTTTACAAACATTTACGTTTAGCTATATCATTTCCTTACTTGAATCTGAATTTAAACGATGTTGATAAATTTTTACAACTTTTAGTCAGGTTTGCAAATGTTTTTTTCAGGAACATGTACTATAGCCAACACAGGCCAGCCATTCACAATTGGTCAGTAAAGTGGTGTGTAGTTTTTTCTTAATTAGGTGATTAAACAAAGTTGTTAAACCAGATCAACTCTGACCACCTCAACATGGCAAGCCTGCTGATTGCAATATTTTCCCCAATGCTATTTATTTAAAACGGATTGTTAGAACTTTGTATTCATAATTGGTCAGTAAAGTGGTGTTTAGTTTTTTCTTATATTAGGTGATTAAACAAAGTTGTTAGACGAGTTAAACTGTCACCACCTGCACAGGACAAGCCTGGTTGTTGCAATATCTTCTCCAATGCTATTTCTTTAAAACAGATTATTAGGAGAACTTTGCAGCTAATTATAGATTGTTTTATTATTTTTTTAATATTTACTTAGCATATTAAATATTTTCTCAGCGTGAAAAAGTTCGGCTGAACTAAAAAAGTATTAATTGACAAACTGTTTACTTTATATTAAAGTTAGTATGGTTTAATTATTAGTGCAACTCAAAATACTGTAGATCATTAACTAGTTGCATCAGTGTTTTAAAAAAATATTAAGCAGATTGATAGTATCTGATGATGATGATCATCATCATTCATGTTGAGAACCCATTTTAGGTGATAAAAATATAATGCATATATCATGATAGATAAAGATATGTAACTTGAACTAAATAAAATATGATAGATTGTAATGACGTTCAGTAAAAAAATAATAATGTTTCATATAACCAGTTAATTTAATAAAATGAGCAAACATTAATGTCTTTTATTAATGCTATGGTCATTATTATAGAGTGTAAGGACGATTCATATAATTCTAAAAAGGATAGAATTTGCACACACGAACTATTATTGTCCATTACTTAGTTTCATGGAGAGCAAGAAACTCTCCAAACATTTACAGACGAGTACAAGATATACAAATATTAATCTAGCAATTATAAATTTATTATAATAATTCAAAACTAATGTTAAATGATTTTATTAAGCAACTCTTTTAGCATTGCATAATTGTTAGTTTTTAGTGTGGAAATTTTTTTGCAACATTTTTATTATGTACTTAGTTGGTAATATTTAAATCCAAGTATAGTATATATATACCTTAAACTAGATGTAAGTAGAGGTAATTTGAACCCAGACTTTGAAGCTCCCTTTAGTCATTCTCTCAATCCTACGCAACAGATACACATGATAACGTTCATGTGAAAAAGATCAATGATTGCCAATATTTGTATTTCGTGCTGAACCAGCATTCATCAATTGGTCCAGATCATCATCTCCCACATACATATATATAATCTGTGCTCGGTTTATGTCAAGATATCAAATCTTCAAGCTTTAATGGACAGGCTTCAATTCTCTCCACTCTACAACAGTCCATGCTTGCATTGGCAGAATCCCATATCTTTCTCCCGTAAGGAAGGAAGATGTTTGCAACAGCAGAATGCCACATTTAAAAGTCAAATTTTTAACTATATGAAGAGTATAAATTTGTACACAAAAATAATAAACACATTACCATACTAATAACTGAAATACAGGCTTAACATATACCTGTATTTATATATATAATGTACAGGGTCAGATTTCACACGACCCACCACTCTCCACTCTATCTCATAACACTGATACCCTTGAACACATATAATGTCGAAAAGATAAATAATCACCAAAATATGTATTTCATGCTAAACCAGCAATCATCAGTTGGTCCAGATTACCATCGCTACACATATATGCAATAAGTGCTCAGATATATATTAAGATAACCAATCTTCATACTTTAATGGACAGGCTTCAAACCACTCCATACTCCAACTGTCCATCCAATTGAAAATCTGATGATGGAACACTCAACGGTTGCCCTGAACCTGAGATTCTCATCACACCCATGTTGACCTAAAGTCAATCTGATTCCTGATGTCTGTGCTCATATACACTATATATTACATATATAGATAGAGGTATATATTAAGCCTGTATTTCAGTTATTACATAGTAGTGATGTCTTCCCATCCTTCTATATGCATTAAATGGATTATGTCCTGTACATGAGGGGTCAGAATGACTTTAGGTCAACATGGGTGTGACTAGAATCTCGGCCTCAGGGTGGCCTTTGAGTGTTCTATCATCAGATTTTCAATTGGATGGACGGTTGAAGAGTTGGAGTGGATTGAAGCCTGTCCATTAAAGTATGAAGATTGGCTGTCTTAATATATATCTGAGCACTTATTGCATATATGTGTAGAGATGATAATCTGAACCAACTGATGATTGCTGGTTTAGCCTGAAATACGTGATTGGTGGTTATTTAGGTTTTCGACAATCCGTCACTGTTATGAGATAGAAAGGGAAGTGGTGGATCATGTGAAAGTCTGTGCTCATATACCGTATATATTACCATACTAAATAAAAACAGGTAGTTGTGTTTTTAATATGGCATTCTGCTATCACAAACATCCCCTCTCCCACTGAAGAAAGGTATAGTATTGTGTGGTCGCAAATATGGTCAGCAGGTCTAATATGCAAGTACCAAATTTTCTCTATAATGTTAATGAAGAATTCAACAATTTTTGCTTACGATAACCAGCCATGTTAAAATTTTGTAATGAAGTAGATATCGTTTCGATTACATTTTTAAATTATTATTATGTTATATAGCATTATGGCTTCATTAAATTTTTATACGTCCGCTGTTATATATTTTTAAATATTTTAATAAAATTAATTTAATAATTTTTTTGAAGCAAAACATAAAACTTATACTATTGCCCATAGGCAATTTATCCATTTTTAAATTAAATGTCTTTTTTAACAAAAAAAATTGCTTTAACTCAATTAATTTCCTTTCATTATAATAGACATAATTTATATAAACAAAGTTGAAGATTGTATCTTTGAAGATTATTCAAATATTAATTTCCTTTCTTTAGATATTACTTGAATTTTTTCCTAAGAAAAGTCAGCATTTCTATATTTTTTTATGAACAGCGCAAAATTGAAGTGAAAACACCGCTTTTCTTTATGCGCCATGTTTTCCCTGAAATTCCAAACAGGAAGTTATTAAATATAATCTCACAGCAGGACATTAGATTTTCTTTACAAAGCTATCTTCATAGTATAGTTACTAAACAATGCTATAACTTTCTTTCTCTGTTTAAGAAAAAAATATTACTATAAGAAAATAAATAAAGTTTAAAAACTACAGGGGAGTTTAAAATATAATTATGAAATGATTAAATTAAAAATGTATACTTGATATCCTAATGAGATGTCTTTTAAAGAAAATAATAAAAAGGCTGTTTAAAAAAATGTGAATGTTAATAAAAGTGATCATACATATATATAATGTAATTAACAAAAGATTAAATGATATCCAATTATACAATTAATGAAATAATTAAGGCTATTTATAAAAAAAAAAATAAGGCTACCGTTAATATTTATAAACAAAGCAAAACTTTCTATACAGTATTGCCACCCTGTGCCAACCAGAGTAATCAATGAATGCCAGAAGGCTTGTGCATAAAATCCCTATCTAATGCCTACTCATCCAATATCCCCAGACTAGTTTCTGGCTTGTGGCCATCGTCAGTGAGGAGCTTTGGATCCGAGAGCACTGCACCTAGATCTTAGGGATATTGGATGAGTAGGCATTAGATAGGGATTTTATGCACAGGCCTTCTGGCATTCATTGATTACTCTGATTGGCACAGGGTGGCAATACTGTATGGAGAGTTTTGCTTTGTTTATAAACAATTATGTGCTAGTATAAGATAGACCATGTGATACTGTTAATATTATTAATTGTAATATAGGGGGTTTGAACACAGACTTTCAAGCTCCCTTTGCTCTATCTCATATAACTGATACAAAATATTATTAATTGCACGTTTTGTAAGGCAGTTTTTGGGTGTTAGTAAGAATAGGTATGATTAAGATGCTTGGCTCCTAAAATGTGTTAAGCTTTGAATTGGTTGTGTTTTTCATTCATTGAATCCTTCATAAAGTATATTTATATATGTGTTCTAGAATTTTGTTACATCTATATTAACAAAGGTTTTTCATAATTATTATATACCAAGTGATAGAAAAGATAAGTATAAATAATTAGAGGTTTTTGCATGAGGTTAGTAATTAATATAAAAGACTTTTGAAAAAGAATTTCAGGAATGGAGGGTAAGAACATCCCATTGTATTTATGGTGTACCTGCATTATGGACCTGCTAATTGATGCAGTGCTGTCCTTCCAGAAAAGTTTGGAGCATAAGCTGTTAATCTTTTTGGAAAAGACTTTTGAAATGATAATAATAGGCAGATAGTATAGAATTCTCGACATGATTTTCATGTTGAGAAGTGCAACCTTTCCTTGTAACAATAAATATACTTTAGAGAGAGAGAGAGTTTGAATTATTTTAGAGGTAGAATCTAATAGATTATTTTGTATTTGTCTTGACATTGATGATTGAGAAAGGTAAATAGGAAAGCCCAGAAATTCTTGCGGCTTGGCGATGAATCTTGAAGATATTGTTTTTCCTGAAAGAATTTTCCACGATGAAGATTTCTTGAGGTTGAATTTAAGATGAAATGACAGTGAGAAATTGTTTAATATTTGGTAGAGCTTTGATAGGAATTTTTGGGATGGAAGAATAACCAAGATATCATCCATGTATGCAAATAGTTTGAATGACCTTTTAATTCTGGGTATATATATTCCTGGGAATAAATTTTCTATGTCATTTAGTAGCGGATTTAAACAACAGATGAAAAGTAAAGCACTGAGTGGGGAACTTGTGGAATGGAAATATTGGGTTGGAAACCATTAGTATAGCATCCATTCGGCGCGATGTGAATTTGTCTATTTTCTATGATCTGGATAATTTGAGAGGGAATGTTGATTTTTCTTAGGAGAGTTAGAAGTTTGAGAATGTTGATGGAATCAAATGCCTCTGATATATTGAGATGAATGCCAATAGGCTTGGACATTCACTTGGTTCTAACATAATCAAGAAATGTCTTTTCTTCACCTGTTGCTGTCAAAACCAATGAATATTTCTTAGCATATTGAGATTGAACAACGTGATTAAGAATTGCCTGCTGAATTTTCTTTTTAATGAGTCCCTCTATTACTTTGAGCATAATAGAAGTCATGGAGATAGGTCTTATGTTGTTGATATTGGTAGAACTTTATTTTTCTTTATGTATGGTACTAGTGCTATTGAATACAGATTGTATATTTGCCTTTTCTTAGTAGAAAGGACAGTTGAAATGTAGGTGTATATATATATGTACAATTAAAGAGTTTTGCTAAAAAGTGTTCGAAGTGGTTTGGATAATTGTATCTTTTAATGATCAGTTCAACTCAATTGTTTATTAAATAATTATTTTATTCTAACTGGTTTTCATTCAATATTAGGACCATTTTATGACATAACTTTTTACATAATCACATGATCATTTTAACTACTATTACTCCATCTACCATACATACTATATTGTTAAAAAGAGGTTGCCTTGAAAATAAGTTGAGATTGTTGATTATTATTGATTTATAAACAAAGTAAAACTCTCCATACAGTAGTGCCACCCTGTGCCAAACAGAGTAATCAATGAATGCCAGAAGGCTTGTGCATAAAATCCCTATCTAATGCCTACTCATCCATTATCCCCAGACTAGTTTCTGGCTTGTGGCCATCGTCAGTGAGGAGCTTTGGATCTGAGAGCACTGCATCTAGATCTTAGGATGCAGTGCTCTCAGATCCAAAGCTTCTCACTGACAATGGCCACAAGCCAGAAACTAGTTTGGGGATATTGGATGAGTAGGCATTAGATAGGGATTTTATGCACAAGCCTTCTGGCATTCATTGATTACTCTGGTTGGCAAAGGGTGGCAATACTGTATGGAGAGTTTTGCTTTGTTTATAAACAAATATGTGCTAGTATAAGAAATAGTGATCATGTGATTATTATTGATATTAGAAATGTCTAAGAATTAACTGTTTTTTAATGAATACTGTATACTAATATAAATTAACCATTTATATAAATAATATATATCTATATAATTTACAATTATTTACAACATATATACATTTTATATACCGAAAACATAAAATAAAATAAATAAACAATTTATTCTAATTATATACCGAAAATATAAAATAAAATAAATAAACAATTTATTCTAATTATTGTAATTACTATAAAAATTTGTTAATTTATTTTATTTTATGTTTTGTGTATACAAAATGTTTATATATTGAAAATAAATTATATATATATGGTTGGTATATATTAGTATATAGTATGTACAGTAGATGGAGTAATAGTAGTTATAATGATCATGTGATTATGTAAACAGTTACATCTTGAAAAGGTCCCAATATTGGACAAAAACTGGTTAGAATAATTATTTAATATTAGTTGTTTATTTCAATTGAGTTCAATTGATTATTAATAGTAATTATAGATACAACATTATGGATAAATTCAGTTTAATATTTATTATATTTGACACATTGTTAAGGGTAAATATTGTATCTTTACAAATTTTAATTTGTTTTAAAATAAACTACAATTAATAACTTTAATAATTTGATGACCTTTTGTTACTTTTTAACTCCAATAACTCTGATTTGCTTCTTCCATCGTGAACAATATCATAGTCCATTTTATCTCCTTTTATTACTTTTGTTCCACTTTTATTTACCATTGTCAAACTCACTCCACTCACAACTTTGACACCATCCACCTCAGACAAATACAATAAAGATTCTTACTAATCATTTTATAAACTAGAGATTATCTCTAGTACAGATATAAACTTTAAACCTCAGTTAAGGATTAATATATCTGTTTTTTTAAACTTTAAACATACACACACATGGTGTTATTCACCTTCCTTTTATTACAATTATCAGTTATAATCATTTTCTTTTATAATAAAGGGACATAAAATATTAGAAAAAAAGAGTGTGTAGCAACACATTCTACTGATAATATGGGAATTCAATTAACCCTCTTTTTACTGAGCTTATATTATTATAATGCATGACCTTTCTTACTTTCTTAACTTGTAGGCAGCTATGCAATAGCGTAATATTTTTATGTAATTTAAGGTAGATTGAAATGTCTTTGATATATTCTAAAAAATAATTATTACCATAAATTATTATTAATATGATCAATAATCAAATCATTACCTTTATTTTTGTATATTTAATATTTATAGTTTGAAATGACCAACATTATGTTAAATATATAAATGTTAGGACATTTAGTTTTTATTCATGCTAAATATGCTTTCATTATATTATGTATTATAATCATAATTGTAAATGTCTTTGTTATTAAAATAGGCAAAACTCACTATACGTATTGCCATTCACGGCAAGCTAGAGTAATCAATGGGTGCCAGAAGGCTTGTGCATAAAATCCCCATCTAGTGCCTTCTGGCATCCATTGATTACTCTAGCTTGCTGTGAGTGGCAAAACGTATAGTGAGTTTTGCCTGTTTTAATAACAGTTATAAGCAAGCATAAGAAATGGTGATCATGTGATGTTTATTGGCTTAAATGGTCTATGTTTCTAATCAGTCACTCCCACTTTATCTTATATCATAAGGTTTGATATTTCAATTTAAAATGTCTTGCAAAAGTAAATTTATAGTAACTGATTTTTAACCTTTGCTATTTTGTTAAAATAAATGGGTATTTAAACTTCGCCAATATATTTATGCCTAAGTCTATATTGTTTATTTCTTTTACCCTTTTATTTCTTTTTTAATTTTTTGATTTTATGAAAGAATATTTATTCTTAGCTTCCTTAATTAATTTTCTAATTTCTTGCTACTTCCCAAATTTAATTAACCTGCTTTGTGACCCAATTCATGGTCATAACAATACATATAGTATGTTTACATGAAAAATAGAGTTAATTAAATTTCTAGCATATCAGAAATACATTGCAAACAATAATATTCATTAGTAAATGTGTAAATACATTTTCAAATATATAATATATAGGGTATATGAACACAGACTTTCACATGATCCACCACTCTCCACTCTATCTCATAACACTGATACACTTGAACACATATATGTCAAAAAGATAAATAATCACCAATATACGTATTTTATGCTAATCAAGCAATCATCACTTTAGATCAACATGGGTGTGACAAGAATCTCTGCCTCAGGGTGGCCTTTGAGCATTCCATCATCAGATTTTCAATTGAATGGATGGATGGTTGAAGAGTTGGAGTGTGGAAAGGATTGAAGCCTGTCCATTAAAGTATGAAGATTGGCTATCTTAATATATATCTGAGCACTTATTGCATTTATGTGTAGAGATAATAATCTGGACCAACTGATGATTGCTGGTTTAGCATGAAAACGTTTATTGGTGATTATTTATCTTTTTGACATATATGTGTTCAAGTGCACAAGTGTTATGAGATAGAATGAAGAGCGGTGGGTCGTGTGAAAGTCTGTGCTTATATACCCTATATATTACATATATTGATACAGGTATATAATAAGCCTGTATATCAGTTATTTTCAAATATAATAATAAATGTTGTACATAAATGAGATTCTATTCATTACCAAATTGTAGGCAATGACTTAAAAGAAATATGATAAAGGAGTATTCATAAACCTAAATTATTCTGTACTATGTCACTGTCTTTAATTATTATTTTTCAACGATCGGTTTTATTATAATGCAATAAATCTTAGTTTTATATTTACTTACTTTGATATTCTATTTCACACAACCACATATTATATATCTTTTTAAAATTTTATAATAAACAAAGCAAAACTTTCTTTGCTTATTCAAATATTTGCATTACTACCAGTAATTCACTTTACTCACTATCAGAGCCATCTATTGTACGCTTTGAAAATCAGTGAGCATCAGATGGTAGAGCTATAGTAAAAATCTAGGTTGTATTTAAATTTCAGATTCTCATCCTGAATAATATACAAAATACAAATGGCTGCTCTGTTCCAGACTTGAGTGTTTTAGATTCTTGGATCGAAGCTCAGCCTATTGTTTCTGTTGCTAAGTAACATATAACCTCTCAAACAATTAACCATGTGATTATTTATGCCCAATAACAGAAGAAGATAATTAAACTACCTTTTCAGAAGATTATTTAACAACATAAATGTAGTAGAATTTAGTATAATTAATTATTTTATGTATTTAAATGTGTTCATGAATATAAACTTTATTTTAGTTTTTTTTTCCTGAGAACGTTGAAAACAAGTTCTTTAATATTTGTTTGATTTTTTTTAAAAAGTTTTTTGGCTTTATCAGTCAGTTTTTGAAGCAGTAGAATAGCTGGGAGAAGCTTATACACATTGGCTTTTTTACTTTCTAGAAATTCTACTTTCAAAAACAGGTTGATCTTTTTTTTTTTATACGCAGAATTATGCAAATATTTAATCTTTTTATAAAAGATGAAATTAAATAAAGTTGTCTTTTTTTTTTTTTTCAGTTTTTTTTCTGTCTCATCTTTCTTATTGACTGAAATGTTTTTATAAAGAATTTTATTTCAGAGAAGTTGAAGAAATCAAACTACTAAGAATAGTTTCTTTCTTATCAATAATCTTGCAGGATATTATTTTCTAACAGATTTAACTTTGGAAGGCAGATGGAAAGCTTTAGCTACTTGAGAGATTAGTGGTCATATGATTGATAAAACATGGGGATGCGAAGATAATAAAAATTATATTCACTTTGAACATTCTATATACATATATATTTATTAAATGCTCCGTAACAAAATGATTAATTTGCCCAAATAGTTGTAAACTAATTTTATTTAATAGCCCACTTCAGGGCAATGTCTTCACCATTTTTCTGAAAATGCATAAAAGATCATATTCACTACATAGTTAATTTAAGTTTTGAGACAATTTGTGGTTTTTTTTGTATTATTCTTCAGCTAAGAATAACTGGTCAATGCGTTGGTGACCTAATGGCTAGCATAGCTGCTTTCCAAGCAGCTGGCCCGGGTTCGCTTCCTTGTCAACGAAAAGAATAGCTACAGATCCATTTATTACGCACTAAGCGAATGTCCATCTGACTTAACTTTATGTTAACTCTTTAGGAGACAGATATTAATATTGCAAATCTAGATATTTAAGGAAATATTTAAGCTCTACCCAGATTCAAATTCTATCCTAAGAACACGAACGTTGGATGAACACAATACAAGCTCAAATACATATTATATATATATCATATGCAAATATTGTACTTAATTATTATGGTATAAATGGATATGTTAAATTTCCTGCTAAAAGGAGTTTAACTAAGCAACCAAAGAATAACATGTAATTATTATTAATGGTAGTTTGTTATTGCTTATCAACTTTCTAACACAATTTATTCTAGCAATCGAATTTAGAGATGTGCGCCTAAATTAACCCACATTATAATTATCAGTTACAACCATTATTGATCCACAACAGAATGAAAGTTTCTTCAAGTTTAATCCATCTTTTCTTATTCATCTTTTCTCCACAACAAACCAACAAATATCTTTATTTTATTTATCTATTTTATATGCTGTCAATTTCTAGATCATTTACAATCACTTGTAGTTCATATATATATATATATATATTGCTTATAATAAGTGCTTTCACGTCCACTTCAATGCAAACAAATATTTTTAAAAATTTATTTTCCTTACAGTTTTTTCAAAGCAGAAGAGATTTGAAAAAGGCTTCGATGAAGACTGCTAGACAGTTGAAACTGTAAGGAAAATAAAGAAGTTTTTAAAGAAAATTTGCATGCATTGAAGTGTATATAAAAGAAGTTATTATAAGCAATATATATATATATATGAAGATATGCAAAGAAAGTAAAAGAGAAAAATAAGAGAATACACTTGTAGTTCAGTTGAAAATTTTAATTCTCAACCTTTTATGATTACTTCTAGCAACATGTACATCCTAATTTCAATTCAGTGTCTTAATTTATTCAATGAAGTCAATGACATCTGGTTGGACATCTCACTCAAGTATTTTGCTATTGAACCCTTCTTGTTACTTTCAACATCAATAGCTTCATATTTTGTTAGATATTCTTTTCTAGAAAAGGATTTAAGTCTCAGATCCATAAGTAAGAACTGGTAAAACCCATCTATTAAAAAACTTTTTTTCAAACCCACATGCATACTGTCTTTCAATAATAAATTATTTACAAAAGCAATCCATTCATGTTTAATTCTATAATTTATTTTATCTATTCTGTTTACATCTGTATTTATAATCTGATCAAGATGTGTGCAGTTGTAAAAATTAGAAGACACCCATATATATTGTAGCATTATAAATAGGGAGGTTTACTTCTACATGCCCCATGAATTGGACATGCCAAAATCTGCAGTGGTATAAGTGGGAGGTTGAGTGTGACACATCTGTAACACTATAAATCAGCCAACTGAAATTAATAGGGCCTCACAAATTGAGCAAGCCATATCTGTAATAGGATAAATTTGAGCAATAATTTTATCTAAATTTCGTCAATAAAGTAAGTAAAATCTACACTGGAATAAAGTTAAAAATCTATTAATAATATTTATTTATTAAACAAATAATAACCTGACTGGCTGTCAAAATTGCAATAAACATAATAAACAATAGTTTAAAACAGGCAAAACTCTCCATACAATAGTGCCACTCAGTGCCAACCAGAGTAATCAATGGATGCCAGAAGATTTGTGCATAAAATCCCCATCTAGTGCCTACTGATCCAATATCCCCAGACTAGTTTCTGGCTTGTGGCCTTCATCAGTGAGGAGCTTTGGATCCGAGAGCACTGCACCTAGATCTTAGGATCTCTCTTGTTGGCACTGAGTGGCACTACTGTATGGAGAGTTTTGCCTGTTTTAATAACAGATATGTGCTAGCATAAGAAATAGTGATCATGTGGTGTTTAGTGGTTAAACAATAGTTTATTTAAAATTTATAGAGGAATATATTAAGGAATAGCTTACTTATATCAGGATTAATTTACAAAATAATCCTTTTATATTGTGCATTAAAATTTATAATAGTGTGAAATATTGAAATAAAATCATTTACTTGACAATTATACATGAGGTTTGTATTAATAATTTATTGACTAGCTCTTTACATTTACATATTACCAATAACTCATTTTTATTGAATCATACTAAGATAATATATTAATAATATTTTAATAAATACAAATATCAAAATATAATTATGGAATGATAATTCAATTTTTCCTAAATAACCAATTGATATCTAAGAAAATATTAGATTCACCTTTGATAATTGTTGAATTGTAATAAAGCGTAAAATCTACATTATTTTGCTAGTTAAATTTCATAGAGACTTTGAATTATTATTGTAATATCATGTATTTAAAAAATTAAATAAATCTATTCACTGAAGTTTAATAAATACAACAATAATTTTATATACACAATAAATATGATATATAATGAGTAAAATAATTTAATTAATATATTCACTAATTTAAAATAGTTTATTCTATAATAACTGAAACACACAGGCTTATTATATCATCATCATCATCATCATCAACCATTATCAATCCACTGCAGGATGAAGGTCTCTCTAAGTTTAATCCATCTTCTCCGATCTTTAGCTTCTCTTCTCCACAACACCCCTGCACATTTTCTTATTTCATCCATCCATCTCATATGTGGTCTCTTTCTAGGTCTTTTACAATCTCTTGGAATCCAGTTTAAAATTTCAATTGTCCATCTATTATCATCTCTTCTAGCAATATGTCCAGCCCAACTCCATTTCAATATTTTAATTTTTTCAATAAGGTCAGTAACACCTGTTTGTTGTCTTACCCATATACCTGTGTTTATATATGTAATATGTAGGGTATATGATCACAGACTTTCACATGACCCACCACTCTCCACTCTCTCTCATAACACTGATACACCTGAACACATATATGTTGAAAAGATAAATAATCACCAATATACGTATTTCATGCTAAACCAGCAATCATCAGTTGGTCCAGATTACCATCTCCACACATATATGCTATAAGTGCTCAGATATATATCAAGATAGCCAATCTTCATATCTTAATGGACAAGCTTCAATCTACTCCACACTCCAACTCTTATATAATGTTTTATTGTTTTAACTATAATATGATGCAAAAACAATACACAAATATTCACCTATATTATCTTCAATAAACAATAAATATTAAATTAAAAAAAAATGCTCTAGTTCGCCTATCGATCATTCATATTACAAATAAAATAATGAATTTGTTATATATCTTCTTTAAACATCACATGACCACCACTTCTTATGCTTGTGTATAATGTACAGTGAGTTTTGCCTGTTTTAACAATTGTTTTTTACAATCATATGCATTTATATATCCCAAATAATAATCAATTCATTTACTTAACTTATATTTCAATTTTATATTTAACATCATATATAAATGAAAGAAAAGCAGTTATTAAAATAAAAGTTTACTATAATTATTTAAAGTATTATTTTGAGGTTAGTAAAAATAATAATTAAATAATTAAAATATATGCCCTGTTGACCAAATGATGATAAAGTATTAATTAATGCCTATATATGAAGAGTTCAATTATTCTAAAGTTTCTTTGATAAGTTCACACAAAAAAAAATCCAGTAAATGATAACATTTTCAAAAGCATATTAATCCCAATGCAAAATTTACTTTCATAAATAATGCTTGGCAGATTGTAGTAACGTCAGATTATTTTCTTATAAATCCCCAAAGTTTATTAAGATAAGTAATTCCTGATTAATTATAGTAGTGTTTACATTTTAGTTAATGCAGAGCAATAAGCATTATTTTATTCTTTTAAAATGGATGATATCATTATTCTATTAAATCCTAACACTTGGTGAATTATTTATTGACACAATAGATGTATATATATATTAATCCATATAGCAAAACTTCATATGCATTTTATAACTTTTAGAGCACACTTAAAACAAATCCATTACTTTTAGCTCTTACAATAGCTAATCAAAAAAACTCATTGTTGTTTGGAGCAAACATTATTTTTCTTAGCCTTACATTGTAAAATTTAAATCAAACATATTTTTAAAATATATTTTATTTTAAAATTCATTTACTGCATGTCTGTACACCAACTAAAGTGACAAAGAGATATATAGAGATCTTCTCTTAATTTAAATCATGAACATTTTATATGATTTATTTGTGGACATAACATTTATGTCATTAATCTAGATACAGTGTTTAAGGTTCAGCTCAAATTTACCTCTTTCAATACACAGTTATTATTTCTGTTTACTACTTTTTACAAATACAACAACATTCTTGAACAATATGTTTTCTTTCAATTAAAAAAATATTTTAAAATAAAAAATAATAATATAATGATTTTACAATTTTTTTTTTAAAAAATACTGCATTTGTTTGTTAAACATAACATATTGTTCCAATTTAAGATACTTTTTATAACAATATTATTTTAAAACATTCATGATTTTAAATTTATATAATTATCTAAACATGCACATGCATATAATCACACACATATATGAAAACACAACTTATTATCTATCTGTTTAAGTCTATTGTTGTTAAAATATGCAATAAGATAAAACGTTAATGTAAATCTATGTAGCATAATATAAAATTTAACATAATAAAATACTGATCATATTATTAAATAATAATAATAAAATTTCTAATATTACTTTATATTCTGATGCATCTATAATAATCCCAATATTGAAATGAGTACTACTTTACTGTCTCAAACAATTAATAACATATAAACCATAATAATTTTTTTTTTAAATATGACAATATCCATTTTAAACCTAATCAAGGATGGTACAATATATATATATGTTGATACAAAGATTTTCACAGATTGCATATAAATGATATACTGTATATTTGTGCATAAAACTTCAAAGTATATTATATATATATTATGTTTATTTTTTTTATAAAAGCACATCCAAAATTAGACTTTGAAGCCAAGAAATTTATCCAGTTCTAAAATTTCAGTAATGTTAGTTATAATAATCCTGATCAGAGGACTGCTTACTGAAAGTTTGTTAAGTCTGAAAAAAATATGATAATTCCCTACATTATACCATATTTATTATTTTAAAACAATCCTATCAAATGTCTGATTGCAAACAGCTATTTATTTATTTTTTTTAAAGAAATTTTATTGGCTGAAGCATTGAACTCTGAAACTGTCTCATCTGGCACACACTGAAGTAAATGAAGATCTTCATCACAATAGTAGTGTGGCTTTGAATATCCTATAAAAGCAAAAAGTAGATACATCAATATTGGAGAAATTCTATTCGTAGAATCGTCATGAGAAGATGTTGATTTTAAGATCACTTAAAATGATAAACATGATTATAATAACAATATCAACAAAAATAATAATAATAATAAATGATGATGAGGATGATGATGATAACAACAACAACAATAATAATATTAATAATAATAAAAAACAATTTAAAAGCATTACCAACAACCCACTTTATAAGATACAGAAGATTCTACCTAAATATAGATCCTCTGTGTATGCTATGTCACAGGGATGAGGAAATGCAGGACCACTTCATATATTGCTGTTTAGGACTTGAAAAAGTAAGACAGATGATGATTGGCAAGTATAGAAAAAATGGAACCACAGTAGATGAGATAGTGCAAACTTTCAAAAGAAATCCAATACCGACTATAAGGGCAGTCACTTTCAGCATATATGCATTCTGATGCACTAGATGCACTTTTATCCTAAGGAACAATACAAGAAGACATCCTAACACCTATAAAAACAAATTACAAAAAATAAACGAAAGAGACAGGCTTCTTGCACTGCCTGACATCTTTGCAGAAATGTGGTCTCTTTTCAAAATACAAGCAGCATTGTAATAAATAACATAGCAGAAAAAGGCAAAAGCAAGGATAAACATTCAATCATACAAAAACAATACAAGCAAGAAGCAACAAGATGAAACATTGAGAGTCAAATATGAGGAACAGGGCATACAAGGAGAAATGAAATACAAAGAGACTGTTTGAAACATACAGTCTGTAATGGAATAACTATGTAGCACAATGTATAACCTACAACCAATGTAAACAATTGTTTTTTAATAAAGTTACCTTTGAAACAACAACAACAACAACAACAACAACAACAACAATAATAATAATAATAATAATAATAATAATAATAATAATAATAATAATAATAATAATAATAATAATAATAATAATAATAATAATAATAATAATAATAATAATAATAATAATAATAATAATAATAATAATAATAATAATAATAATAATAATAATAATAATAATAATAATAATAATAATAATAATAATAATAATAATAATAATAATAATAATAATAATAATAATAATAAAATTAAAATTGTGTTATAACATTTGTACTGTTGACCTAAGCAGAATGGACAATCCAGGATATTATATGGAGACAAGAACTATGATTTAAGCTCATGTAAATTCAGAAAGAACTCTAACAAAATGACAATGTAAATGTTAAAATTTGTAATCAACTTGTAGCAGTCAATTTACTATGTAACCACTAATGTTGTATTTTTTGAGACAATAATGGCTTTTTGAAACATCATCATCATCATCATCATCATAATAATAATAATAATTATTCATTTATTTATTTTTAAACAATTTAAATACATTCATTAAAATTTCATTCTGATCCTTCTAAGCCATAATTATCTCTTATGCAAGAAAAGTTGTCAAATACAATTTGCATGATTACAATTTTCAACTACATTATTGAATTATTAATTTTAAATTATATTACAATATATGACATCAAGAAAACAATTGTATATAAATGAAATCAATTTTTAAAATTTTAGTTTGTCTTTTAATTTCTGTATAAAGTTGTAGTAAATTTTTTAGTTTATTAGATAAATTGTTAAATAATTTTCGAATCTAATGATTGTTGTGTTTCTACATTTGTTATAAGAATTATCAACTATATATGAAATTTATTTAGAGACACTAAGATACCTTTTAAATTGTTTTACAAGAAAAAAATTTTAATGTACCATAAAAGTATTTTTCTATAATTATATAATTGATAACTTCTTTAATAACAAAATATGACTTATATACAGAGGGTGAAACAGTAGCTATAGAGTTTTTATTATGAAAATCAAAATCAATAATTTTTAAATTTAATTTAATAATTTTATTAAGATACAATAAGAATAATATAGTAATCACAATTGAACATTAAAAGCCTAAAGCTAAACTAATTACTAAAATAATCAAATTTACCTTAAATTTACAACTGAACCAGATTAGCCAAACAAATAAATTATAAAACACAACCAATAAATTAACTGCTACAAGCAAACTTCTCAAATGTAAAGTACTAAAAGATAACAAATTTATACAAAATACCTCACACATCCTTAATATTAAAAGATCTTTTAAATAAGTTAATTTCTTCAGAATCATAAATTTTTAATAATAAAGATTCTTTAATTCTTTGAAAGAAATGAAATAAGAAGAATTAAAGAATCTTTATTATTAAATTTATGATTCTGAAGCAATTAATTTATTTAAGTTCTTTTAATATTAAGGGTGTATGGGAAGTAAGTGGACTTGTGGATAATGTTTGGTTTAAATATGTTATCTTTTAGTCTTTTACACTTTAGAAGCCTGTTTGTAGCAGTGAAACACTTGGTTGTGTTTTAGAGTTTTTTTGGCTAATCTGGTTTAGTTGTGAATTTGGGGTAAATTACAATTAAGTATAATCTTTTAAGTGTTTGAATTTCTGGTTTTCAGCATTTACATCTTTCTATAGTTTAGTTTCTACACTCAAACACACATTACACAGAGATTTTCTTGGCAACCTTCTGTATATGTTCTCTTGCACTTTCCCCATATGTACAAAGAAGCTGTAAACTATACTGCATCAATATACATAACTACAATTGTACACTAATTTTTTTTAAATATCTTCAAATACACTTTCAATGTCTAACTTACACTTGGAAAGTGTGTTTTAAGATATGTTTAAAAAAAATAGTATTGAAGGTAGTTGAAAATGTTCCTAGGTAGATAAAAGTTATTAAAGTTGCACTTTATATATATTGATGTTACTGTATTTATGAATATTTAATTACAAGATTACATATATAACTTTGAAAAAATATAGATATTGAATAAGAATACCATTACATATATTTCTATATATTTTGAATTTATATTAAATATAAATTTAGAATATACTATTGAGATTTTTTAAATTTAATATTTAACTATCTATAAATTATTATTATTATATATATAGTAAATTTACATTTTTTCAAGTTTTTCATTATTATTTTTTATTCTCTTGAATTTCTAATTTGCATATAATAATCATTTACATGTAGAAATTAGTTTCATGGAATACAGCCATACCATATTATTGCAATATATATATATATATGAACAACAGATGGCGTTTTACCAAAAAATACCGTCAAAGCGTGTTTGTTTACATAAACTTCAGAGTAAGCATTCACTACCTCTTTCATTAGTTCCACCCTCAGATCATGATTTCAAGCTGATTTGCTACCATGAGTGAAGGACAGGAAATAAGAAACTAGATCTAAACACTAAACTCTGAGCGTTTATGAAACAATTTCTATTCAGCTTGCAAGCGTGAATTTTTTAGACACGTAATGTCTTCAAACTCAGCATAGCAAGCCAGATAGCTATATGGGTCTGATATCAGTTCAGTATCACCACATATTAGAAGCCTCTGCAATATATATTATTGCAAGAAAACTTCAAAGGTACATTTATGAAAAAGAAAAAAACAAGTTAAAATTGCCAACGCTTATATTTATGATCAACAGATGGTGTTTTACCAGAAAAACACCATCAAAGTGGGTTTGTTTACATAAACGTCAGTGTAAGCATTCCCTACCTCTTTCATTAGTTCCACCCTCAGATCATGATTTCAAGCTGATTTGCTATCATGAGTGAAGGACAGGAAATAAGAAACTAGATCTAAACACTAAACTCTGAGCATTTATGAAACAATTTCTATTCAGCTTGCAAGCGTGAATTTTTTAGACACGTAATGTCTTCAAACTCAGCATAGCAAGCCATATAGCTATATAGGTCTGATATCAGTTCAGTATCACCACATAGTAGAAGCCTCTGCAATATATATCATTGCAAGAAAACTTTTTTGTTTTTCATAAATGTACCTTTGAAGTTTTCTTGCAATGATATATATTGCAGAGGCTTCTACTATGTGGTGATACTGAACTGATATCAGACCCATATAGCTATCTGGCTTGCTATGCTGAGTTTGAAGACATCACATGTCTAAAATATTCACACTTGCAAGCTGAATAGAAATTGTTTCATAAATGCTCAGAGTTTAGTGTTTAGATCTAGTTTCTTATTTCCTGTCCTTCACTGATGATAGCAAATCAGCTTCAAATCATGATCTGAGGGTGGAACTAACGAAAGAGGTAGTGAATGCTTACTCTGATGTTTATGTAAACAAACACGCTTTGATGGTGTTTTTTGGTAAAACACCATCTGTTGATCATAAATACCAGTGTTGGCAATTTTAACTTGCTTTTTTGTTTTTCATATATATATGATCACTAGATGGAGCTTTACCAATAGCTCTTAAACAAGCTTTTTGTTTACATAAACACTGAGAGAGACAGAATTCAATATCTCTTTGGTTATTGAATTCTGTCTCTCCCATCATTTATGTAAACAAAAAGCTTGTTTAGGAGCTATTGGCAAAGCTCCATCTAGTGATCATAAAACGCAAGCTAGAAGCAAGTTATGAAATTTATAACTTGTTTTGTTTATCATATATATATATATGCATTCTTAAAGAGTTTTAAGTTATTCTCTCTCCCTGTCTTTCAATTATGCATTTCTATTTTAAATACTAAAAGTCATTATGCTGAAATGTGGGAAGAACTGATAATAATTTTCAGGGTCTGAAATGGTTGGTTTTCTTTATGCATTGACAATGATGATAGTTGATTAATTAATCACATGCTTGTATGTTGTTTGATTAACCAACTTTGTCATATATAATAAAGTCTGTCTATCTGCTTTCATGATGTAATATAAAGGTAAAAATCAAAATAATTCATTTAGTAAAAGTGAAGTTAGATTATACAGAGGAAAAACTCTCCATACAGTAGTACCACTATATCAGAATCATTAATGGATGCAGGAAAGTTTGTGCATAAAATCCCTAGCTAGTGCCTACTCATCCAATATACCCAGACTTGTTTCTAGCTTGTGGCTTTCATCCATGAGGAACCTTTGATCTGTGTAAACAACTTGTGTAGGCATAAAAATAATGATCATGTGATGAAGTTAGACTTGTTAGTATCAATAATATTTTCAGACGAGATCATTGACCAAAAGATAAATGGACTATAGCATAAACATTAGTTTCTTTTATAGTATTGATCAGTCTGAGAATAGTGCATTGAGGTATCCAAGGATCAAGCAATGCAACACCAATGAAATCACTAAACTGCTAGGTTATGCATTGGATTATGGGGATCCATCAATTCATTGATATTTAAACTATGCCGCATAGCATGCTAACAAAATTTAATTTCAGGACATCATTCATTCTGGGCCATGTGCATCTGTTATGCCTATGCAATTATAGCACTCCTTATATGCAGTATGCTATCAAACATCACATGATCACCATTCTTTGTACTTACACAATCTGTTTACAAAGCATCCATTGATTACTCTGGCTTGCACTGTATGGAGAGTTTTGCCTCTTAGTATATACAGTATATGTATTAACAGAATTGTAATATAATATATGCCATTTTCATAGTAAAAAAAATGGAAAATTTTATTTCTAATTTATATTAAATTGTTTAAAACTTAAAAAAAATCAATTATAGATTTTAACTATATATAAAATGACACAGTGAAGCATTTTTTTTTAAAAAAAAAATTCACTATAATTTTGAAAATACTATTACTTTGTCAAAATATGAAATTAAAATATATTTTTATTAAAAATAAGCCTATTTTTTAAATGCTGCTATTTCTTTAACATGAATACTGTACAAAATTCATATATTTCTTACAGTGACAGAATATTCTGAACATCTAGTGCCAGCATGGTCTAACAGATGCTCCTATCAAATTGAAATTTGAAAATGTTTCAGGCTTCAAACAAGCTTATGATTTTTTATCAGTTATCTGAAACATAACCAACATAATTAGACAATTATTCATTTTAAATGGATATCTAATTATTTTTAATGAAGGTGGGAGGAACTGTCATCCCTCATCATTCACATATAACAAACTTAATAGGTATTGTCTTTTTTATTATTTCTCTCAAGAACAGTGTTGAAGAGACCTTTTGTTGGTCAGGTGGACTATTGGAACATCCTTTTACCTATCTGTGTGTGTAATTTTGTGTAAATGTGTAAATAGCATTACCCAAACTTTTTACATGACTGGAACACTTCACACATCCTGAAATTTTAAAGAAACATTTTGGGTATTTTATAGGATAAGTAGATATTAATAATAAAGCAAGTAAATATAAGATTTAAAAAAATAAACAAAAATGTATTCTCAAATTGTATTTATGTACAACAAAACATCAAAATAGCAAAAACAAACTAGCATATATATATAATCAAAGAATGTTCTTAATGATATTGATGTTTTAAAAACAAAAATTAAAGATTACAAAATAAATAAGATTTTAATATATAAAATCAAATGCAAAATAGTTAAAAGCTGCAATGTGAAATAAATATTATAAAACAAAAAAATGCAATAATAATAGAAAATGTTCAGTCATAAAATTTACTCCAGGCAATTTAAATCTATTGTAATATAAGTCAAAAGTCATAATAATAAACCTAAATATTTATGTAAATAGAGGGATTTAGAATTTCACTCTATATTTATCCTCCACTTCATCTCAAACTGATATGCATGACCACACATGAAAAAAATAAATGATCCCCAATACACATATTTCATGCTAAACCAGCACTCATCACTTGGTCCAGATCATAATCTCCCACACATATAAACAATCAATGTGATCATACATTTTGGTTGTTTGAGATGGAGTAGAGGATGGATATAGACTTAAATCCTGAGTTTAAATCCCTCTATTTACTATAGTAAACTTCAGATAACTAAATGAATAGGCTAATTACATATTTAAGCATAATAATATAATGATGTGTGTAATAAACAAGTATTGTCATGAATAATATCTGTTCATGTTCTTACTTTGATAGATTGATAACGACTGTTGATGTTAGCATTGGGCATGTGCAGATCACACTGTTACTGTATTTTAATGTGTTTAAACATGTTTCAACTTGACACAACATTCCAAATCATACAGGGATTATATTGGTTTTCATAATTTCCCACTAAATAATTATTGTCTTTCCATAGAACTCTGCCTGTAAACTTAATTTAGGAAACTACTATTGTAAAAACCTCAGATCAACATTAAGAAAAAATTTCTTTACAACTTCAATTTTAGCACATATTCTTTTTTATACTAACAAAGACATCTTAAAAAGCAAATGATGCCCAAGATGTATTTAGGCTAAATCAGCATTTATCAGTTAATCCAAGTCCAACCTCTCACATATCTTTGTTATCCTTATTTGTGATTGCTGTTTGTGCACAAAATGCATTTTGAAGGTTGTTTGATTTCTTCAGATGTTTTTATTCATGTGGTTAGAGTAGTAATTAAATTTATTGTGTGCACAGAAAGCATATGTAAATATTTTAAACAGGCTTTAACCTGTATTCAGTGTGCTTTAAAATTTGTAATAATCAAGCATATTTTGCCGATAAAAGGAACCTTCCAGGCCATGATACCAGATAGCAACTTTTATAAAGATAAGAACAGCCGCCTTATCTTTAACCTAAATTTCTACTTATATAGGCGAATCTGCAGCATCTTGATTTGGAAGCGTGAAGTAGTTGTTTTCTCCACTGCTTAAGTTCATTATTTCCTTTACAAATTAACTTGGTGAAATATTACAATTAAGATTGTAATACTAACTCACTGTAAATTGCAAGATTTCATGTAAGTTAATTTGTAAAGGAAATAGTGGACTTAAACAGTGGAGAAAACAACTACTTCAGATTTCAAAATCAAGATGCTTCAGATTCACCTATATAAGTGGACATTTAGGTTAAAGATAAGATGGCCGCTCTTCTCTTTATAAAAGTTGCTATCTTGTATTGTGGTTTGGAAAGTTCCCTTTATCAGCCAAATATGCTTGATTATCATGTGGTAAAATTAAAGTTATGTATTAATGCTGCATTCAGTTAGTAAGAACAAGTAGTTCTTTACTGTGATATAGTTACTTATATTAAATTAATTCCATATAACAGCTATTATTCTAAAAATTTAAGAAAGGCAAAGGCACTGGTGAAAATATTTAGCATTCTGACTGTAATGTTTGTTGTTGAACTTAAAGATATACACTCATTAAATTGAGCATAGGATATCTTGAACTTGAACTGTTTCCTTGAAAAAAGCACTTTATACTATAAAGATTATCTTAAAACACTCTGGAGAGGTCTACATCAATTGCTTTCAATAGGAGTATAGCCAAGAATATAGTATAGTGCTGTAACTGAAATCTTTCAGAAAGGAATATTCTCTGCAAAAGTTAAAAGGTAGCATGTGATAAATAAGAATACAGTTTTGTTTCACAGATTGGTTTGCATAATTAGCATATAATCTCATTTATTTTACTGTTTTATATATAGGGTATATGAGCACAGACCTTCACATGACCCACCACCCTCCACACTATCTCATAACACTGATACACTTTATCTTTTCAACATATATGTGTTCAAGTGTATCAGTGTTATGAGATAGGGTGGAGAGTGGTGGGCCGTGTGAAGGTCTGTGCTCATATACCCTATATATTACATATATGGACACAGGTATATAATAAGCCTGTGTGTTTCATTTATTGTTTTATGTATTTTTCTCTAATAATTTTTTCTTACGGTGGGGGGGGGGGATTGAATGGCCGCACTTATTTTTAAGGTGCTGCAAATGTTAGCCGAGAGGTCATAGCACCCGCCTTGCAAGCAAGTAGTTGGTTGCAGACGGGTGTGGGTTCGCGTCCCGACCGATGCTATGACATAGGAAAAAAAAGTAATGGCTATAAAAGAAAATTCAGCATATTGTAATAGAATGTATGTGTGTTTATAGCTTCTCTTTCTATAAAGTTTAAACTGTTGTTGAAAATGCGCGCAGTATACATGAGTATGTGCAATGTAAAATATTTCTACTCTCTAACACACTTGTTTCAATTTTATCTCACAATTCGTTCTAATTAGATTAGCGACAATCTTTCAACTAATAAATTAACATATCATTGTTGGCGTTAACAAAATAATGTTAAAATAATCAATATTTTCTTTTAGTTTTTATTGAGTTATCATAATTTAAAAAATGATTTTATATCTCATTTATATCCAATATTGTTTTGTTTGCATTACTGTTTTTTTTTTTACTTTTTCCATATTATTGTTTAATTGATTTTTTTTTAACATTAAGCCTTATCAAAAATAATATTTTTTCAAAAAGTCATTGTTATATAAACGAGGATTCACAAAAATATATTTGTGGAGAGGGAAAAAATGTTATTTAATATTTTTGTGTGCTTTTTTTAAAAAAAAAAACAACCCAAACAACAAAAACATGTCACTTTATAAAATAGAAAACAAAACAAATGCATATTGATATGGAGAGATAATCATTACACATTGGAAATGACAGGAGCGACTGTTTAGTGAGCGGATCATCATCACATCTAGGAAGATTGGATAATAATAAAAAGTACTAATATAGTTATAAGGTTGTAGTACTATTTCCATTTAAAATTTATCTATCTTTCTAATCATCTATTAGTCTGTCCACCTGCATAATTATCCATCCGTTCAAGTATCTATTTATTTATCGAATTATTTGTCTTCATATGCATATGTGATTATTTTTGAAAAACCTTTAAGCATTTTCTCTACAGACAGTTATTTAAAAGTTTATTTATATTTAAAAATTGTATGCATATATATAATATACAAGAATTAAGTTTAAATTGTGGGAAGTGTGAGAAGATTGAAACCTGCCCATTAAAGATTAAGGAATTGGTCTCTTAATATAAGCCAAGCACTGATTGGAAATATGTGTGGGAGATTATGATAGGTTCCAACTGACGAGTGTTGATTTTGCATGGAATACATATGTTGGGGATCACTTATCTTTTTCATATATGTGTGGTCATGTGTATCAGTTGTTTGAGATGGAGTGGAGGATGAATATAGACTGAAAATCCTAAGTTCAAATCTTTCTATTTTCTATAGTAAACATTCAATATATTGAATAAATAGATTGATTAATGTTATTTTGGTAAATGGTCATGGGTATCAGTTGTTTGAGATGGAGTGGAGGATGAATGTAGACTGAAAATCCTAAGTTCAAATCCCTCTATTTACAATAGTATACATTCAGTATACTGAATTAATAGGTTAATACAAATTAAGTTTGTTTAATGAATGATAAAAAGCCAAATTAAAGCTATTTTTCAAACATTTCAAAATCAATTCCATTGAAAAACGATAGAAAGCTTTTAATGTATGCGGAATATACATTTCTTCTTGAACAGTTGTATATTAATATTGTGAATATACAAAGATTTTTATAGGTAGAAGCTATAAAAGATGTATTTTACAGATTTACTGATAGATAAATAACATTAATGATACAATTTAGCTGGAGTACATCTATCATTGTGTGAGAAAATAATATTGTTTTAAACACTAGAGACGGTATATACAAAGATCTAAAATTGTAATTTAGTCATCCGAATATGTTTTTAATAATGAATGCCATACTCATAGCTTAAAACAATTATATTGATACAATATTTGAAAAATGATAATTGTGAATATATTCATATTAAAACAGGCAAAACTCTCCACACAGTAGTGCCACTCAGTGCCAACCAGAGTAATCAATGGATGCCAGATGGCTTGTACATTAAAATCCACATCTAGTGCCTACTCATCTAATATCCCCAGACTAGTTTCTGTCTTGTAGCCTTCATCAGTGAGGAGCTTTGGATCTGAGAGCACTGCACCTAGATCTTTGGATCTAATGCAACCCTCCAGCAGCCACCTTTATCTCTACTTAACTACAAAACTAGGAGAATGAAATTGAAAACACAACAATATTTTCAATCTAGGCTCAATAGCTTATATAGTCATATGGGTCTGAACTCAGTTCAGTACCCATACATTTTGGTGTCTGTGGATCTTTAACAACCATAGCCACCATTATCCTATTAGGCAGGATTGGTATTAAACCACTAACATCACATGATCACCATTTCTTAAAAAATATGCTCAGTTTTTGTAAATTTGTGTTATATGCATCTAATAAATACAAATTAGCATTGCATAGGATTTGAATAATCATGGTAGGATGACACTAAATAAAATATGTTTGGGTTACATGCATATTATGCAATTAACGTAGTTTTTTTTTATATCATGGATGGTTGAATGACTGAGCTCAGATAGGTTTAATTGAATTATGCAGTAGCCATTTTAATATCATCAGAAAAGTTATTTTAAATGAATAATTATTTCCATGCAGAATATATAGTTTTGTTTTTTAATAAATTGTTTTTCTCTTCACCAGTAAAAATTGTAATTAGAAATATGCGACTTTTTTCGCATACGTTAGTGAAGCTATAATTATACTATAATGTGTAATATGTCTGCTTAGTGCTTTTGAGATTTAATGTTCAAATCTCGTACTCATAGCTTTACAAATGAAGATTGTTGTGATTTATTGTACACATATGCAAATGACTTTGAATTTTTAATTAGTTAGTCCATTGTTTGGAGAGAGCAAAGCATGCCTCTCTTCTATTAATGGCACTGATATCATTTGCTATGTAAAAAGCTTCTCTGACTTTTCTTTTGGCATCGCTCTTTCTGTGCAAATTATTTGGGCAGAACTGGGTTTGAATACATGGCCTGTAGCTGTTTGGTGGCCCCAGAAGACTGATGTTCCTTCATTTTTATTTTTAACCCTGTTGTATGCATGCCTGTGTTGGTAAATTCTTGTATTGAGGTTAGCCCGAGTCTCACCATAGTAAGATGCCTGGCAGCCTAATTGAGGGCATGCCATTTTATAGACCACACGAGGGACTTGATCTTTTTCTATTTTATCTTTGGAATTATTTATTAGTCGGTTGGTGCTGGGAGATGTTCTGAAGCTAATTTTAAGTCCAAATATAATTTCAATAAAAATCTTAGGTATCATTCGAATTCTAAGGCATTTTTCATTTGCCACGTGAGATGACAAATTGAAAAACTTCATCCAATCATGGAGGGAAGGGTAAACGTGTCATTATTATTTTTTCTCTAAAAATTATTTCTCTAAATAATAAACATGTAAGTGCCTTATTAGAGGCAATATAAAAAGACCATTCAATTTAATTTTGTTTAGGCCGAAAATATTATTAATAACAAATCTAAAAATGAAAATATTTGCAGTTATTAAATCGTTAATGTTTATAATATTGTTTAAGACTAATAATAACACGGGTAATATTCAAACAAATTATAAATAAATATTAATTACGATCTCATTGAATTGAGAATATTAACTAGGCAAATGTTGAAATAAACAATTTAAGTTTAATTTAATATTTAAATCTCCAAAAATATTTAATATGAAAAATTTAGTTCTAATACTTTTCAAATTAAAATGTTTCCCTACACTTATTAACTCAGAATAAAAATACTTATCCAATTGACAAATATTATAACTGATATCCAAGAAGATAAGTCTTTTTAATTTAATTTTTTAAAAATAAATTAGAAAAAAAGAAAATAATAAAAGATTTAATATTTTACACATCTAATAAAAATTTGCTATCTTAATATAAACCGAGCGCTGATTATATATGTGTGTGGAAGATGATGATCTGGACCAATTGACGAGTGCTGGTTTAGCATGAAATTCGTTTATTGGAGATCATTTATCTTTTTCACATGTGTGTGGTTAGGTGTATCGGTTGTATGAGGTACATTGGATAGCTGAAGGAGCTTGAAATTCTGGGTTTAAATCCCTATGATTACATCTAATAATTGTTAAAATTTTCTACCAAATATTAACAATATTCAATAAATTAATCTTAAAATTACACGTAAAACTTCAAGTATTAATAAAAGTATTTATTTTCAAAAAGTATATAGTTATTCTATTTTTTTTTTTTACTGTTTCATTACTATGTTGTGGCTAAAAATTTCTTTCCGTAAATAGTTCTTTGACCTGGTTTTATTTCCATCAATTTTTATATCTATTAAAATAATTATTATAGAATGTCATATCTAAGTTTATAAGATGTAAATATTAATAATAAATTAAAAGCCTTTTCGTATGAAGAATTTACATATTGTTTGACATCAATCACAAAGGTGATCTACCTCCTTTATATCAGTGATTATAATTGTCTGTATTTGGTGTGTTTTAGAATAAAATCATTGTCTTTATGCTGTTTTAAAATTACAACACTATTCTTGGCATCATTATTATCTAATGAAAAATTGTCAATAGATTGTTTCTTATCAATGATGTTGTGGTTCACCACTTGTTAAAAATTTGAGAAATATTAAATAGCAATAGCTTCAACTGGTATGTGATACTGTATAAATATTTAAATGTATTAATTTCATTTTTTTTTAAAAATTGAATAGGTATTTATTACAGTACTTTCCTAGATTTATTATTATTTTGCAAACATAAAATTAGTTTGAATTTATGCCCCTTTTTCAGTTTAGCAGTATCTCATATAACTCATAATCTAAATAGAAGTACATTTTCTTCATCTTTTACAAATTATTATTATTATTATTTTACTTTTTAGACAAATATTATAAGACTTATTATAACTAATGTTACAATAATAAAAAGCAAATTTATTTTATTATAATAACTGATTGTAAAAAAGCAATCAATTGATTTCAGTTTTCATTTTGAAGCTATTTAAACTAAAGTAATTTTATTTCTCTATTTTAGCAATTTTATCATTATATTTTTTAATTTTTTTTACAAATATTTTAATATATATTATAAATAATTCTTACAATAAAAATATTAAATTTGAAGTGACAATTATGTAAAGGAAATACTTTTCTTAGAAGCAGTATGAGATACTGCTTGTAGCTTTTACATTACTATAATACATTGTAGCCATTGCAGGTTAAATACCTTAAACTGAATCTATTTTACAAGATAAATTCATCATTATTGTACAGATAGCACCTGAGTTTCTAGTTCTATGTATAAGAACAAAATTCCTGTGGTTTTCTCGATAAATCAAGAATCAGCTTTAACTATATAGTGTTTGTTGTTACATTACTAGGGAAAGTACTATTTAATATTTCTCCAATAATATTATGATGTTTGTATATTGCTCATTTTTTGTTGCTTATTAATAATTTGCATATATTTGCATAGTTATGTTAAATTATACAAATTAATTTTTTATATATTATAATTTTATATTAATAACTATATCTGTTATGTATCAATTTTGCATGTAAAATAGACTTTCCTTTTAAATATAAATTAATTGTACATTATACAACTGTAGATTTTTGGTGAATAAATGAACAAAGGAAAATGTTAAAAGAGATGTTATTAGCAGTTACAGAAGGTGTAAGGGTAGCAGATAAGATGATTGGTTCTTATTAGAAGTATATATTCATATTCTTCTTATTTACTTTGATGAAGACTGCTGGACAGTCAAAACTGTCAAAAAAAAAATAAAGAAGTTTTATTAAAAAAAATTTGCATCAAAGGGTATATGAGAGGAGTTATTATAAGCAGTATATATGAATGATTGGTTCTTATTGTATTGTTTGACTATTAAATTTAGCTTTTCAAATTTAATTAAAACCTATTAAATATTAAAATGATGTGTTAAATTCTATTTGTATAAAAATGATAGTCAACAGAATGTAAGTATTTTCACTTTTATCTGGCAGTTTATTGGCTATGAGTTATCTTCTGTATAAACTTAGCATTGTGGAATGCTTGAAATACTGTGTGAAATAAATATATGTATTGTCAGCTGTTGTAAGGAAATCTATATTTGTTTAATTATTGAGACTATTCTAACTTGGAATGAAACAAGTATTTTTTTTTTAATTTGTGCATTTGGTATTTGAATCTTAACTTATTAACTGCAGTCTTCATCTGTAGATGAACACAGCTTTAACTCGCTCTAAAACTGGCAGTTTTTATGTTATCATAGCGAATTTACACTCATTTTAAAGCTTAAAAAATATTGTAAGATACTGCCCTCTCTAGATTATTTTACAAGTAAAAAATCAGTAATATTTAAATTTAAAATTTTAACAATGGGAGAAGGAGGACTTTCCTGGGCACTGATTGGTTTTTGCTCATATTGAACAAAAGGGAGCACTTGTCTGCAATTTTTACCACTCCAACTTCTTTGTTCTGATTTTCAAAATGAAAATAAATGTTTTAGAGTATTTTTTTTTTTTTTTTTTACATATTATAAATCATTTTGATAAAATATGCTGAAAATAAAATTATTTTAGAAAAATAGTTAAGACTTTAGTAAAAATTGTTTACTTTTACACAAACATAAATTGAGAAAACAAATCAATGATGTATACAACATTTTCTAATAGGTTACAAACATTCTTTTTAGGTTCTCTGCTATAAAATATTTTTATAATTATAAATAGAAATTTATTTTTGAAAAAACTTTCATTCACTTTCTGGTCAATTAAAATGAATGGAAAATTGTATAACATTTATATAGTTGAATAATGTATGCATTATTTATTCTTATATTGATACGCTATTTAGTTCATTCCTTGAAGATGTATTGGATCGCTATATGAAGGTTTTATTCTATTTTAGTGATGTTTTATTTTGTTATTGTTGTTATTTTTTTCCATTTGATAACACTAGATGGCATTCTATATGCAATAATATACATGTAAATGGACAAATAGGGGTGCTTTAATCTGCAAATTGTGTAAGGAAGGCATTGAAAATATTAGGCATTTGTTAGTTGAATGTAAATGCTTGAAAGCAGAAAGGGTGCAAATAATGAAGTTATGGAAGAATAAATATGAACAAAGTGATTATACAGAAAGTAGATTATTGGTTTTTATGCTGGGTTTGGGAAAAGGTAAGGGGGATTTAGATATAAATACCATAAAGTTGACAAAGATTATGTTGTGGAAATGGGATAGAGCAGATTATGGGAAAACTTAGGGTGGAGAATGGAAAGGGAAAGTAAAGTGACTAACATGTTTCTCTGGGCATAGTTGTTGAGAGATTTCTGACTCCATTTAAGAAGTCACAGTGTATCACATCACATCATCACATAATGTTAAAAAAAAGATGATTAACATTTGAAAAGGGCATAAAACCATTTGCTTATATAGCTGTTATTATAAATTTTATTAAACGCCCATTATTATATTAAGTAATAATTTACTAAGGCTGTAACCTTAGAAATAAGCGTCTGAAAAATACGAAGGTAGGGACCTCTATTTCTCTCTTTTCTTCATAGCGTAAGCTTGTGTTTTTAAGACCTATAGAGGTCCCTACCTTCGTATTTTTCAGACGCTTATTTCTAAGGTTACAGCCTTAGTAAATTATTACTTATATAGCTGTTGTAAATGATTTTCATTATTTATTATAATTATATATTTGGGACACAAATAGAAAATCTATGAATGGAAATATAACAGAGTGTTTTTTTTTCAATTTAGATAAAAGAAAAATATTGTATGAAAAGAATAATATTAAGAAAAATTGCTATTTTTATTAATAGAGGAAATAATTTGTTCCATCAGAAAGAAGCTAAAATATAAATTAATTAAATTTAGCTGATAGTGTGAATTAATGTGTTCATTTAAAAATTTTATGCAGTTGATAATGATTGTGTTACAATAATTAAAGGTGCACATGTTCAATTTATTGTTTTACAAATTAACTTATATATAGTTAAACCAAATATAATAACCATTATAAATTATTATCTGCAATGAAAAATAAAATTATTTAATATCAATAGTAAATAATACTAACAATTAATAAATTTATAAGTATTTTCAGTAAACATTATCTTTAGCAGGCCAAAACATACACTCTCTGGTGAAATAATTTTGAACTACAATACATAGTTCTCAGCAATACATATAATAAATTTCACAAAAATGGTGTCACTGTTGCAAAGAGTCTTGAATGAAAATTCCTGCAGATAGGACAAAGATAAGGCATTGCTGGTATCAAATTGCCATTTTAGCTTATGTTTCACATGCATCAACATAATCTGGCATTGCCATGTAACACCATCTGCACCTTCAGCACATCTCACCAGTGTTGCAATGCTGATGTAGGACATTGTTTTTTAGCAGCCATCTCCTCGCTAATCATGTCATTGCCAAATCTGGAGTTTGAAATTACCCCAATCAACTGCCATGAATGTTATGATTCTGCATGAATAGTTGAAAGATCTAACATTTCATTTACTGGCATTTTATGCTGGCCATAGCCTTATTATAGTTAGTCATGAAGTAGTATGATTCTCACATGATTTCTCTGACTGGATTTCAAATACTAATAGCATATGTATAATTACTTTTGTTAAAGTACCAACTTTATAACTACAGGAAAAAAAAGAAAAAGTAACAAAATTTGAAAAAAAAGTTCAAAATTATTCCACCAGAGCATGTATGTTTCAAATCACCAAAGGTAATGTTTACCAAATTTTCAATTACTTTAATAACCAATTTAATCTATAAAAAATTTTTTAAAGTTGCCAAAATTACATATCAACTTATATTATTCCAAAAATAATGAAAATGAATATTATTGCATTGTCTGTTAATTAAAGACTTTCTATTCTATTTATAAAAATTGTCTTTAAAATATATATTTTATTATTATTTTCCTATGAAGGATTTAAATGTTATCCAGATAAAAATTAAATGTAATATTACACATTTTGGCATGATCGAAAAAACAAAACAGATGCTATTATTATATTATTGCTTTTAAATTTTTATACATTAATTTAAAAACTGACATTTTATAAACATTTTTCAATATGCGTCCTGATTCACCAATGTAGGAAACATAGCATTCACACATAGTTTAATAGACAATATTAATTTTGATGTTTCTTAGGTCTAAAATTGGTCATTAATTCATAAAATATGTTACCTGAGCATCAAAAAAATAATATTGTGTATCAAATTATGTATAATCAACAACCCTTAAGCTATCAACAATCTCAACCTGTAGTCAAGGCAACCTCTTTTAATTATAAATCTGACTATAACAATCAACCCTTAAGCTATCAAAAATCTCAATCTGTAGTCAAGGCAACCTCCTTTAACAATAAATCTGACCATAACAATCAATCCTTAAGCTATCAACAATCTCAACCTGTAGTCAAGGCAACCTCCTTTAACAATAAATCTGACCATAACAATCAACCCTTAAGCTATCAACAATCTCAACCTGTAGTCAAGGCAACCTCCTTTAACAATAAATTTGACATAACAACCAACCCTTAAGCTATCAACAATTTTAATCTGTAGTCAAGGCTTTATTATCTAGTAAAATTATGTATGACTGCAATGCAGCATATATTGAGGAATCATGATAGAATGTGCTGAGAAATGATTACAAGAATATAAGCTCATATAAATATATAAAAAATAATAACATAATAACAGCATCTGTTTTTTTGATTATGAAAAAATGTGTAATATTAATTTTAATCTGGATAACACTGTAATTCTACATAAAATAAACATAATAAAAGGAAAATTAGGTAAACTTTTTTATATAAATCAAAATGGATGGCTGAAGAGTTGTGGGGTGGAGTGGTTTGAAGCCCGTCCATCAAAGTATGGAGATTGGCTATCTTAATATAAAGTGAGCTTTGATTGTATATATGTGTGGAGATGATAATATGGACCAACTGATGAGTGCTGGTTTAGCATAAAATACATATATTGGTGATTATTTATCTTTTTGACATGTGTAAGATCAAGTGTATCAGCAGTATGAGATAGCATAGATGGTTGAGGGTCGTTTGAAAGTCTGAGTTCAACCCCCTATATATTACATATAGACATGCAGGTATGAAAACGCCTGTACTGTAGAAGAAACAAATTCTTATTTTATAAATAAAAATAGATTAATTTATTAGAAAAGGCAATTGCAGTTCTGGTAAATAAAAGTAAATGGAAGCATATCTCAATTAAATAGTTATATTCTTATATATAAAGTTTATATTTTCTCTGTTGTCTGATTGGTGAATGTATAAATGTCTGATATCATGTGTCAAATTCACAACCAATTAAAAAAACTGAAAAGGTAGTAATACCATTATTAAAATTCACTTGGAAAAAAAATGTGCTTTAACTACAGAGTTTTCAACATGTATGTGTTCAAGCATATCAATGTTATGAGATAGTGTGGAGAGTGGTGGGTCATGTGAAAGTCTGTGCTCATATACCCTATATATTACATATATAGACACAGGTATATAATAAGCCTGTGTGCTTCAGTTACTACAGAGGTATAGTATTTAAATCATGGAAAAAATGTGATTACAGTATATAAATTAGCAATGTGAACAATTTTAGTTTTAACATATTTGTACATAATTGTAATAAAAACAAATATTAATATATTAACTCTGACTGTATTCTAACTTAATATAAACAGAATTACACACACAGAGGCAAAACTCTCCATACAGTAGCACCACTCAGTGCAAACCATAGTAATCAATGAATGCAGGAAGGTTTGTGCATAAAATCCCTATCTAGTGTCTATTTATCCAATATTCCCAGACTAGTTTCTAGCTTGTGGCTTTCATCAGTGAGAAGCTTTGGATCTGAGAGCAATGTATCTAGATCTTAGGATATAATGTACCCTTCCAGCAGCAACCTTACTGATGAAAGCTACAAGCTAAAAACTAGTCTGGGGATATTGGATGAGTAGGCACTAGACAGGGATTTTATGCACAAACCTTCCTGCACCTTTTGATTGCTCTGGTCTGCACTCAGTGGCGCTACTGTATGGAGAGTCTTGCATCTGTGAAAAACAGATTGTATAAGCCTAAAGGATGGTGGTCATGTGATGTTTGATGATTTAATTGTAGAATTAATAAATATATTTTCTATTGTTAAAAATCTTTTCAAAAGTATAAATCCTCTTATTCCCATTATATATTTTCTTTAAATACTGTAAAGATTGTTATTGGAAAATTAATAATATAAAACAAAATTAAAGGTTGAATTTAATTAATATTTATATTGCAGGATTCGAGCATTACTTAGTAAAAAAAATCCTCTATTTATTTCTCAAATCAGATTATAATACAAATAATTATTTATATAATGCGAATCATTAATCTATCATATTTTTAAAAATATTTCATTTTTATCATTAATAAACACATTTTTAATAACGAATAAATAATAAAAGTAAAAACGTTACTTTACAATTTTTTTAAAAAAGAAGAAAATGTAAATATTATACTTAAAATATAAAATTTGATAGTGATGCTTGGATAATTGGATAAACCACTAAACATCAGATGATCACCATTCTTTATGCTTACACAAGCTGTTTACACAGAGGAAAAAACTCTCCATACAGTAGCACCATTCAGTGCAAGCCACAGTAATCAATGGATGCAGGAACGTTTGTGCATAAAATCCCTATCTAGCGCTTACTCATCCAATATTCCCAGACTAGTTTCTAACTTGTGGCTTTCATCAGGATGAATAGTCATTACATAGGGATTTTATGGACAAACCTTCTGCATCCATTGATTACTCTGGCTTGCACTGAGTGGCACTACTGAATGAAGAGTTTTGCCTCTGTGTGATAATTGGATAAATGATTTTATGGATTAAGAATGAAATCGTAAAAAAAGCCTTTATTGGGTACTTTGATTAGAAATAGTGTTTTATAGAGATGAAAATTTCATAAACATGAGAAAAATAAAGAGATTCATTTATAATTATTGCAGTTCATTAACATTAATTATAATGTTTTATTTGTATGATAAGCCAATATATGCCTAGATATATATGTATTACAGAAAGTCCATTAAAGATATTTTTTACTTCTCTTTATTGATACGAAAACTTAACAGCTGGTAGATATTAGCGTGGTTGACCACTATTACGGTTTAGAAGAGTTTTTTTTTTCTTTTATTGAAACACTGTGCAAACTATTTCTCGCGCAAACGTTAATAAAATTAAAAACATTTGTTGGTTGTAAATCGACTTTATAAGCTAAATATCAGTTAGCTAATAAAAAAACTTATAGATATTGAAAAGAGTCAAAAAAGTGTATTTTATAAACATTAAATTAAATCATGTAAGAATGATTACAAGAAGAAAGTCGTTTATTTATGGCAAACGGCTCGTATGCAGATAAATTGTGCAGAATCAGTCTTTTAACATGTCGACAGATGATAATAATATAATTATATACAAACAGTGAACTATTTTCTTTTCTGCATGACCTTCAGAATTGTTTTTAATCTTATATTAAAATAATCTTAAAAATATTGCTGGGAGGATTTTAAAGTTGAAACGTTATTAAACAAAGAGAAAAATAATATTTTATTGATTAAATGATCTTACGATAGGATTTTTTTTTTTAATTAAATCTTTGAAACTATTAATTGATTATACAAGTATATTATTGAATATTTTTAAGGGAAAAAAAACATTTTTTTTCTATATAAATAACTGAAAAAAATATTTCGGCTTTTAAAACTATATATATTTGGTCTATTTAATGGTTTAGTCTATTAAAGTAATAACATAATAATTTTATTATTGGGAATATTTGCAGTACAATTAATTTCATTCTTGCAAATTGTTTATGACGAAATTTGCTATTATGTTTAACATCGAATAGCAAAAGAGATCTTTTTTTATAACTAATAAATAATGATTTGGTCGTTAACACTTACGAAACTTTACTATGATGATGTAATAATAATTACTTTATTATTAAGGATAAATAAATCTATTATACATTGGGGGGGGGGGGTTGCATTGTTTATAAATGCCCTATTCTATTATTTGATTTTTTTGTTTCATATGTCAAATGCGTTGACCGGGAAGCAAACCGGGGCTAGCTGCTTGAAAGGCATCTATGCTAACCACTAGGCCACCAACGTTTGACTATTATTTGATTTTTAGATTTATATACAACAAACCACACACCAACTTTTTCTGTATAAATTTTGATTTATTATAATATGAACTATTTTTCAGGAGTTATCAGATGAAATTGGGAAAGTATGACTAAAGATAAATGTTGAAAAGACCAAAGTAATGTTCAATGGATTTTCTCAAAATACGAAAATAAAGATTGATTATGATGAGTTAGAAGAAGTTAACAGCTACAAATACCTTGGTCAGATTATTAATACAGATGGAAACATAATGGATGAAATTAATCATAGAATTAAACTTGGTTGGAGTGCTTTTCGTAGAAATAACTTGATACTAAAAGGAAATATGCCTATGTGTTTGAAAAGGAAGGTTTTTAACAAGTGTGTTTTACAAATTCTTACTTATAAATCTGAGACTTGGACACTTAATAGAAGAGCAATACAGAGACTTCAGACCACTCAAAGAAGTACGGAGAGTGCATGTTGGGAGGAACAAGAAGAGATTGAAAACACAATGTATGGGTAAGAGACCAAACAGGTGTTACTGACATTATTGAAAAAATTAAAAGATTGAAGTGAAGTTGGGCTGGACATATTGCTAGAAAAGATGATAATAGATGTACAATTGAAATCTTAAACTGGATTCTGAGATATTGTAAAAGACTCAGAAAAAGACTACATGTGAGATGGATGGATGAAATAAGAAAGTGTGCAGGGGTGTTGTGGAGAAGAGAAGTAAACTGGGTTCTGAGATATTGTAAAAGACCCAGAAAGAGACTACATGTGAGATGGATGAATGAAATAAGAAAGTGTACAGGGGTGTTATGGAGAAGAGAAGTAAACTGGATTCTGAGATATTGTAAAAGACCCAGAAAGAGACTACATGTGAGATGGATGGATGAAATAAAAAAGTGTGCAGGGGTATTGTGGAGAAGAGAAGCTAATGATCAGAGATGGATTGAACTTGGAGAGACCTTCATCCTGCAGTGGATTGATAGTGGTTGATGATGATGATGATATACAACAGAGCACACACAAATTTCTTTATAAATCTTGATTTATTATAATATGAACAAACCATACACAATCTTCTTTATAAATCTCGATTTAGTATAATATGATCTATTATAACATATCAAAATATAATCCAATATGTATATGACAAACCATAGACAAACTTCTTTATAAATCTTGATTTATTATAAGATGAACTATTATGACATATGATAATATAGTCTGATATATACACAACCAACCACACACAAACTTTTTTATAAATCTCGATTTATTATAATATGAACTATTACAAAGTACAATAATATACTTCAATGTTTCGACTATATTATTTTATAATCTTTATCAAGGAATAACTAAAAAATAAATAAAAATAAATAAATACAAATATTTGTTATATGCATTATAGTATATTTGTATTTATTTTTTTTTATCTATTTTTTAGTTGTTCCTTGATGAAGACTATAAAATAATATAGTCGAAACATTGAAGTATATTATTGCTCTTTATAATAGTTCATATTATAATAAATCGCGATTTATAAAGAAGTTTGTGTGTGGTTTGTTGTATATATATATATTGCACTTTAATCAGCTATTTTTGATATAGAAGACCATGTTTGTTGTTATTTTTAAATTTATTTTGAATTTTAGACTGACCTTTAATTTTTGTATATTGTACTTTTATTTATGAATTTGTCTTATGATTGGGAATAAAAAATAATGTTTATTCATATATCCTTCATACAATTAGGTGATGCTATCAAAATATTGTTTTTCTTAAATTATTAATGTCTAATATGATTTTTATAACCACAAAACCAATGTCAGTATAAGGATTGAAACATATTTATACCTGCCTTATTTCTTTATGTGTCCAACTTTCAGATTTATAAAAAGTTATAATATTTACTAAGGCAATAAACCTTTAAGTATGTGCGCTTGAAAATATGAAGGTAGGGACCTCTATAGGTCTTAACCACAAGCTTACTCTTTGGAAGTAAAGAGGGGAATCCTTCTTTACTTCAACCTATTTTCGTATTTTCAAGCGCACATACTTAAAGGTTTATTGCCTTAGTAAATATTACTTACGTAATCAATGTGCATTAAACAAATTTATAATTACAACTTTAAAAAGTTATAGGAAATATATTTCATGAACCTCTTTTATTTTTTTTAAAGCAATTTTTTTTTCATCCAATAATTTTCTTCACGTCTTTCATGGATAAATAAGAAAAAAAAACTAAGGCTATTTCTAGTTTTTCACCATCATTTTCTGGAACACCTGTTTATTTTATTACCTAATATGCAGTTATAATCACTTCTAAAGATTGAAATAGCATTACAATTGCACTTCTAGTAGACCCAAAGTGATTACCCACTTGCAGGTATCCTGTAGCATTCACTTGATAGCTTTGCGTTTATTTGTAACAAGAACTTCAAGGAAAATGCACATCGATTGATAAAGATTCCAATCTGATATAGCTAGAGATTAACATCATTCAGAGAAAATAACAAGTCAGTAAAGGGGTGGGTTTCCAAAGCAAAAAGAGTTTTTTTATCACGTCCAAAGTACTCCTTGCACTTGCATAATGTTGATCTTGGTTCAATTTAATTTTGAAATTAAAATTCATAAATTTACACATAATTGGCATACTTGTTCACTTTATAAAATTAAATAAAATAATTGTTTTTAATAAGTTTTTGATGATCATATTTTTTATGTGAATAAATGTAATAAGTGTATGTATACACAAAATAAATACAGCTTAGCACTTTTGAGAACTTATGACATTCTCATATTCATAGAAAGATGAACTATAATCATAATGGAATGATGAATATAATTGATAGCATTCATATTATTGGCTATAAAATAAAACAATGAGCATGCTAATAGCTTTAACAAGCTTTATTGATAAATGCTGCAAGAGAAAACACTTAAAAATCTCCATCTAGAAATTATCCTCAATTCCAAACCAGTTTTGAGCTATTGGCTCTCCTCAGTGAGGCTAGGATATTAAAAAAAAAGATCTAAAATATCAACTCAAGACCAGAATTTATCTGATACTTAACTATTAAGTAGACATTCGGACACCTATATGTCTTCAAATCCAACTATCTAACTTAAATAGCTATATGGATCTGAAACACTTCAGCCATATTATATATTAATAGCCATAGAAATGTAACATTACTTAAGACTTAAAAACAAAATTATAATAGTAAATGAAATAAAGTCATATGTCATGTGACTTAATTTGATAAGCTGTTGTGGCATTTATCGATAAAGCTTGTTAGAGCCATTAGCGTGCGCATTATTTTATTTTATAATTACAAGATTATCAATTAAGTCATGTAAAATGAGACTTGGATTTTATTTACTATTATTAATGATAATGTAGGACAACTCCCTTATTTTTCTCATTGACTCATTCCATTTTATGCATTAAATGGTTGCACGGGGGGGAGGGAGGATTGCTGTCCTGTTGCCTTTTGGTGCTATAGAGCTATGTTCTGGCTTGTCCGAGGCTCTTTTGCACAAGGATTGCTGCTCAGAAAGATGAGTAAATAGACTATTGAATAACCCCAAAGACATGCTTGAACCAGAGCTCATCCCTAATGCTGTTTATAAAATCAGATGCTTCCAAACTGGATGTCAATCAATCTATTATGAGGAATCCTGAGCATTCATATCTACATGTCTTTCTCAGCACCAATACTTATAGAAAAGATCCTCAGACAAGCCAGTACATAGATTTATATTCCTGAAGCACCAAATGGCAACAGGACCCCAATTTAGATCCCTCCTGCACAGTCATTCAATACATAGAATAAAATAATTCAAAGAAAAAAAAAAGAAATACTTGTTATATCTGAAGGTTAGTGATGATGGTATATTATTAGATATGATATGTTGGATGATTTCCATCATCTATGAGTGAATGTTGAATGTATAGAAAATGTTAAACCTTATTTAAACTTTCCAAGTACAACAATTTGTTAGTAATAACATGCAAATAAACAAGACAGGTTAGTAATTACACAACGTTTCCAGTAGTATTATTCTCCACTCTTCATCAGGTGTTGCTAGCCTATATGTACAGTGACAATTTTGTCCTAACCTGTGTTGTTTATTTGTGTGTTATTACTAACAAGTTGTTTGTATTTGGAAAATTTAAATAAAGTTTAAAATTTTCTATACATTCAACATTCACTCATAGATGGTGGATCACATCTAATACTTGTTATATAATCAATAATACAAATGCTATCAACTATAGAGACTCATCCTTCCCTCTCTCTAAAAACTGGTCACACTAATTTGAATATTTAATATACAATTTAAATAAATTTTAATCTCTTCAAATGTATACAATTGCACTCTCCTCTCCATTAGGATTATAGTTCATTTTGCTATGAATATGAGAATGTCACAGTTTCTTAAAAGCGCTAAGCCGCCATTTATTTAAAGAAATAACAAGCTTTTCTACAGTTGCATATAAGGGCTCTTATTACATTTATCACATTCCATATAGAAGAAGTATAAACAGTTAACATCATTTTTATATGAATATATTTATTTTCCAAAGAAAATATGTCACAAGCAAAATGTTCTAACATCAAACAGTAAGTACAAAGTGGAAACAATACTATCAAATCATAATCAATTATTTTAATTACACGTAATTGGTTTGTAAAACCTAAATATGTACATAAATTACCCACATGCATACTCATTGGGAACATTATTACTTTTTAATATTTATATTCCGTATTGGAAATCTAATTTATTGTTAATATGAAACTAACAATATTTTTTTATGTTATATTTTTTGTTGTACAGAATAAATAAGACTGAAAATTAAACTTATCCACTTTTATACTCAGACTGCTGATTAATTTTTCAGAAAATAAAAAATCTATACATGTATTTAACTGTCATTTATTTTCTAGGGTGAGGGAAGATAAACTTATATCTGACTAAGATATGTACATATGTAAAGTTACAAAAAAAATCAAGTCAGATGTCACATGACCTAATTTAATAAGCTTGTATTTACAAATGTTATATATAGAGCTTGAAAAATAAGCTTTTAACAAGCTTTGAATAATATTCACAACCCCAGACCAGTTTCTGCTACTGGGAACTTCAGTGAGGTGCTAGGATATTCAAGCATTAGATTAAAAATACCAGAACAAGCCCAGCACTTTAGCTAATGATAACTATCTAAGTTAAGTAGTTGGATTGGAAGACATATGGATGTCTGAAATTTTCAGATTTTCTACTTAATAGTTATACATTAGATAAAGTTCTGAGCTTGTCCTGGTATTTTTAATCTAATGCTTGAATATCCTGACACCTCACTGATAATGCCAGTAGCAGAAACTGGTCTGGGGTTGGGGATCTTCTGCAAAGCTTGTTAAGAGCTTATTTGTGAACTCTATATATAACATATGTAAAGTTAGTAATAAAATCTTTATTGTGAGTCAGAAAACAAATAAAATACACTCAAGACATTTTAGAAAAATTAGTTATGCAAATATGAAGAATTGAATAAAAGTATATATATTTACAAAGTATGCAAATTAAGTCAAATAAAAACTGATAAACCAGCCACATGTATGTGGCAGAGTATTGAGCATTAATTTAAAGAGCAGTGTGCACGTGAAGAATTAGTACATGTGCAAAGTATATTGCAGTAAAGTGTATAGTTAGTATAGTAATAAGTGAATGCAAGAAAATTCTAATTTTATCTGCAAGAGTATTTAATAATTAAACAACCAGCAAGAAAGTTAGTTTAAATACTAAACTATCTACTAATGTTTTATACGTACACTTATATATAAACAATATACACTAGAATAACTCTACAAAATTAAAAATGCCTGTATAAAATTTAAAAAATAATTTCTTTGCTATAGCCAGTTTACAGCTTCTTCTGCCATCTTAAATATATATATAGAAATAAGGAGATATTATTAAATAGAGGAACACTTTAACTTTTGATGTTACTAAGAAACTATCAATTACTACTAATTAACAATTCCTGAGGCAAAGCAAACTTGCTTCGCAGGAATTGTTATTTAGTAATAATTGATAGTTTCTTAGTAACATCAAAAGTTAAAGTGTTTCTCTATTTAATGGATATTACCTCCTCATTTTTATATAATAAAATCCATATAAACATTTAATTCAAGAAATATATATATATAATTAATAAACCAAAACAAAGTGTGTAACTTGCTTTTAGGCTTGTATTAAAATGTTCACTAGAGAGAGCTTACTACTAGCTCCAATCAAGCTTTAATTTATAAGTGCTGCAAGAGAAAGAGTTCAAAAATCTCTATCAGAATGTCATTATACCCAGCAATCTAGTGTCTGGAGTCTCGACTCCTCACTGAGGTGAGCCATAAGCTTGAAACCAATTGGTCTGGAGATAAGGACATTCTGATAAAGATTTTGAATTCTTTTTCTCTTGGCACTTATAAATTAAAGCTTGATTGGGCTAATGGTAAGCTCCCTCTAGTGAACATATATAAATAATAAAATCATATAACATTATAATACTAGACAAAAACTAAAATTTACTGAAATACTTCCCCAACCATGGTTTCATCAACAAATAGCCCTTTCAAATGCATTTTTAAGACTTGAAAAGGTCTATTTGTTAATAGATAAAACCATGGTTGTGGAAGAATTTTAGTAAATTTAGTTTTTTTTGGCTAGTATTATAATGTTATATAAATTTTATATTTTATGTATAATCACTAGTATAGCATTAGGCAGTATTTAATTATATATAGAGTAAAACCATTAAGCATCACATGATCACAAGCCTTCTGGCATCCATTGATTACTCTGTTTAGCACAGGTGGCAATACTGTACGGAGAGTTTTGCTCTGTTTATATAGAGTAAATAAACTTTGTTAAGTTTTAAATTTGGTATTTGTGTGTTTCTAAAATAAATATGGATGCATATATAGCTTATTAATGTCAATATTGTCTCTGTATAAAGCAAAATATGGAGAATGTCCAAAATTAATTAATTCAATTCCTACTTTTTTAAAACGAGGAATTGCATTAACTAATTTCTGGTCATTCTACATTTTTATTTCATGAAAAAACCCAAATGCGGTTGAAGAAACAATTTTATTTTTGGCATTTGTACAATTAACAATAAAAAGCATATAAATGATTATCAAATTGTCTTGCGTTGTTAGCCGAGAGGTATCGCAGCGGCCACGCAAGCAAGTAGTTGGTTGCAGACGGGTGTGGGTTCGCGTCCCGGCAGATGCTATGACATAGGAAAAAAAAAGATTATCAAATTGGTAATATGAACCTGTTTAAAACATTACATGCTAAAAGAATTAAGTTAATTTTTGATCAAACATTATTGTATATACTTATCATTGAATAATTCTTTATTTTGTCTTGGTATGCATTGTTTAATTAAAAAAAAGAATATCAAACACATGTAAATATGATTAATAATATATTTGTTAATAATATATAAAAATAAATACACATCTGGTATTTATGACAGCTCCTAATTCTAGATGAACTACAAAAAGAGGGGCTGCATGTGCCCTTATAGGTTTTCTACCACACCCAGCTGTATTCTGACAGCCTGTTTTATGAATAGGTCTGGTGACACTTTCATCTGTACTTGACAACTTGCCTCATGTCAGCATTTGGTTCTAGAAGCATCCAGTCCTGAACATAGACTTGTCTCATTGAGTGAACCATTTTGCTTAACAGCTATTGCCTGGAGAACATGGGTTCTATTTTTCAGTTCCGTGATAGTAGTTTTCTAACCATACCATCAAAAAATTTGATTATTTATTGCCAGATCCCCATCCCTAATGAAAACGTTCGAATTCAATGAGTATTATTGACTATTCTTGCCATTGGTTATCCATTTGTATATGCAATGGCTCGAGGTAATGAATGCTTAAACCAATTTAGATAACATGGGATCGGGACTTACACATTATTTAAAGACAAGGTGAGATATGACGTTAAGTCAAATTAATTTTTTAAAAAATTAGTATATAATGTAAAAAAAAAAAACTTAGTTTTTTTTTCTCATGTGTCAAATGCGTAAACCGAGAAGCGAACCCAGGCCAGCTGCTGAAAGGCAGCTATGCTAACCACTAGGCCACCAACGCTTAACAAAAATGCGTAGTTATTTTTATATTATAACAATAAAACTAAATTTTAAGTTCTGTGAATATTAACATAAAAATTTTCAATTTAAATAAAAAAAAAGTGGTTCTAATTTTTGCTCTTATTATTTTTTAAAATAAATTTTCAATTTAAATTATATACTGCATTTATTAGAGTTGCAGAAGAATGCTTTTAACAATCGAATTAACATTGACTAGTTTTTTTTTTTTTTGACTAGTTAAAAGAATAGTGTATGTAAAACACAATAATTTCTGCCCCTCCCCCCCCAAACTTCATAAAAGGATTAACTTTTTCACTAATTGATGTTATTTTTATAACAGATGCTTTTTTTTTAAATCTATAAATTATGCTCAAACCACGTGACCTTTTACCGTTTTGCAATTGTTAAATCTTATTGCTTTAACCCAAATATTCTTTGACAAAAGTGTTTAGTGATTAAACAACATATTACTAATAAAAAGAGGCGTTTGACTCGATGCACATGCATAATTTTATATATTAAGCATTAAATGGTGCACCCATTAAATTACCCCACACGGTTAAGAAATCCAGTACCGCCCTCGGTGAACTAATATATAAATACATTAGAGTTCGTATTTCAAAATAGTAAAAATCAATCACATGTCACATGACCTTTATAGCTTGCATTATCAATATGTAATATATAAAGAGCCTGCTAATAGCTCTAAACAAGCTTTTTTTTTTTTTAATGATAAATGATTATATATATATAATTTGTTTTATCAAAACCGACTACATAAACATTTCTTTCAGTTAATCTATTAATAAATATTATTTAAAATTAAATAACAATTGTTATTTTCCCGTCTTTAGATGTAGTATAGTATTTTTAAAATAATAATTTTATGGCATTAAATTATTTAATTCAATGTTGAATAATTATTCTTTTTTATATATATAACTATGCAGATTAACACTAAACATCACATAATCATCATACTAAGATCTAGATGCAGTGCTCTCAGATCCATGGCTTCTCACTGATGAAAGCTACAAGCTAGAAACTAGTCTGGGGATATTGGTTGAGTAAGCTCTGGATAGGGATTTTATGCACAAACCTTTTTGCATCCATTGAACACTCTGGCTTGCACTGAGTGATTATAGTGTATGGAGAATTTTGTCTCTGTGTATGCAGCTTAAACCTTGTCAATGTTGATAAAACATCATATCTATGTTTGTAGCTAGAAACAAATGCCATGTTGATGACATCTTAATATGAGCCCCTGAAGTAACCATTGCACAACTATGGAAATTACTACTGCAAGAAATGGCCTTAACATGGACTATAAAACATAAAAACACTTCACAATGCTTCAAGTTTTTGAATTTGTTAATCCAAATATTCAAGAATTATTTAGTTTATAAAATAATCATGAAGCCACTCAAAATTACAGGCACTATTTTTCCACAAGACCACACATCTATGATACAAAAACTAGATGAGATCAAAAGCTATTTAAACCTATACCTTTGTAAAATGAAGCCAACAGGAAAACAAATATAGGTGCCTGTATAAATGATATATACAGTATAAGCTATAATAAAAACATCATTTTAAACATACCTATCTTTTTTTATAAAAACATAAAACAGCCTATTCAACCAATGAAGAAAGTAACCAATTGGTGAGCATGTTGCTGTATATCCATAAACAAATCTATAAAATAAAACAGATTGCTTCAACACTTAACATCGATTTCGACCCCCGCCTAATGTTAATAAATAACAACCCTAAATATAAACTGCCACCAGAGTTATATCCTTCAGTTCATATGTAAATTAAAATAAAGGAAGCAGAGTTTATTACCAATAAGAAAGTGAATAATATTCAACTTATGAACAAATGCATGTTTAAAAGCTAATTTAAATATTTATCATTAATTACTCCTTAATAAATAGGGCAGACACCTAACTAATTAGTAATAACTATATCTAAAAAATAAATAATAAACATTTTCACTTGCATATTTTACAAGTGTTTTGCTCATTTATAATTAATATATATATAACCTTTGATTTGCTATAATTGTGATTAAGTAAATAAATTGTATTTCTAGGGACTATTAATATGTGAAGTCACATCCTTAATGTTTTAAAGAATTTGGATACTTGTTTACAGCAATAAGTGCTTGATCATATAATCATATTATACTATAAGTTTCAATTTATATAATTAATATTTGATTGAATACAAGTATAGTTTATATACATAAAGTTTTAGATGTAATTATATAAAGGATATGAACACAGACTTTCAGGTTCCCTTTAGCCATCTGCTCTATCTTATCCAACCGATATACATGACAACACACACGAGTAAAAGATAAATGATCTCCAATATTCATATTTGATGCTGGACCAGCACTTATCAGTTCGTCTAGACCATCATTTCCCACACACATATTTCTCAGTTTATATTAAAATAGAAAATTCTCAAACTTAATGGGCAGGCTTCAATCTACTTCACACCCCATCTTCACCCCCCACAACTTTAAATTTTTATTTTTGCCAAATCGCTTGATGATGCCTAGATTATTGTCATGCCCATGTTGATTTTAAGTTACTCTGACACCTCATGTACATGACCATATACATTTGGATACAAAGAAGAGGATGGGCAGGATACAAATTGAATCTGTAATATTTGATTGGATACAAGTATAATTTATTTAAATATAAGCATAGTATATGTACTTTATTCCAGATGTAATTAGAGAAATTTGATCCCAAGTGATGGACCAACTGATGAGTGCTGATTTAGCATGAAATGCATGTATTGGGGATCATTTATCTTTTTCACATGTATGTGGTTGTGTGTATTGGTTATATAAAGTGGAGTGAATGACTAAAAGAAGCTTGAGAGTCTGGCTTCCAGTTCTTCTAAGTATATACCTGGAGTTTTAGATATAATTATATGAGATTTCAATCCAGTCTTGTGTGTGATCATGTGTATTTGTTGTATGAGATAGAGTGGATAGATGAAGGGAGCTTGAAAGTATGTGTTCAAATCACTTATATAAAACTCCAGGTTTATAAATTATTTACACATTCAGCCCATATCCTGCCCATACCTCTTCTACATAATTTAATGGATGTGGTCCTATACATGAGTGGTCAGAGAGACTTAGAGTCAACATGGGCATGAACAAAGAAAATGGCATTCCATCATCAGATTTTTAATGGTATGGATGGCTGAAGAATTGGAGAGTGGAGTAGATTAACGTCTGTCCATTAAAATTTGAGGATTTGCTATCTTAATATAAACCAAGTGTTGATTATATATGTGTAGGAAATGACAATCTGGACCAACCGACGAACACTGGTTCAGCATGAAATACGTATATTGGAGATCGTTTATCGTTTTCACATATGGGTTGTCATGTGTATCAGTTCTCTATGTTTCTATGAGATAGAGCAGATAACTGAAGGAAGCTTGAACGTATGAGTTCAAATTCCTTATATAATAATTAATATTTATAAAATTTGGCATAAATTTGAATCTTAGAATTTGAGATGTATTTTTCTTTCTACATGTGTGATTAAAATACAATTTAGTACTAACACCTTTCAAAAAATAATATTTCTTATTAATAAAATTTAAAAAGGATAGGTTAGACAGAGAGTTAATTGTTTAAAAAGGTTTACAATTTAAAATAAAATATTTTAATTGAGATTAATCATAGTTTTTTGTCAAATATAATGCCATATATTATGCTTTATACATATTACCTAAAAATGCTCATCTTCTCTTGAGAGCGAGCAGAAATAAGAAATTGCAGCAAAAATTCTTAAATAAATATTATTCATTTAAAAATTGTGAGATTTCAATCTTTAAATTATCTGGTGGAAATACCATATCCATAGCTTGTGCCATTCTGGAGCAATTCGTTTGATCTTTGATTTAGACAGGTATTATAAAGTGAGGATGATGTATTAGGCGATTTAAGCATTGAAATATATTGGAGGATTAACATAAAGATGATTGCAGAAACATTATATTTCAGGAATATTTTCTGGTGACATTCATCAAGAGGCTGCTATATTTTGATGATGATATTGAACTTGACCATGAAAAAGGATCTAAGTATTGTATTTATTTTGTTTAATCATGCATAGCTATATACTAGCATATTTGAAAATATAGTTTCTTATTGTTCATCATAGTCATGCTGTAATATATTCATCAACCAGTACAGTAATATATTGTACCGGGTTCGATCCGATGTGATCTTACTACCGACCTCTTAGGCAGAGAAGAACATACTTGGAGAGTATGTATGTCCAAATGATAGCTATAAAATATATAACTAGCGTTACATTTCCAGGACATAACTTCTTCTCGACTGTTGAATTCAACACCACGTTCAAAGTACTTTCTTGTTTTGTTTTGTATACATGGGCACCAGTTATTTATCCAGAGGATGAATAACACACTTTAAACCATGGCCACTAACTCAATGCCTAAATTACACCCAAGACTGGCTCAGCTACTGGTAATCACTAACAGATTATACCAAATTAGTGGTGAAAGAATTGACCGACAAATAAAGTTTTAAGTTTAAAGACAATTTATTTTAATTCACATTTATTAAACTAATTTTAAATATTTTATAACTCTTATTTACTACTTTAACACACGCACATTTATATTTTACACTTGACTAACCTAATTTTAAATATCTTGTTCAACTAGTATAACACACACATATTTATAATTTACACACCATAATATCACATAATAAAGCATTAATAGTATTTGAAATTTAAACACACATATCAATAGTTCATTTTATGTATGATATAGACTTCATATCCTTGACTCTTGGAGGATTCATGTGAATGCAATGGCTACTTTAGAAATGAAAATAAGAAAATGTTATTATCTGGGATTTCAGAACGAGGACTTCTTCCTGTTTGCTGCTTCTACTGAGATATTTCTAACTGGTTAGATTTGAAGTTCTTGAGGAGGTTTCATTCTTATTCATGGTATTATTCTTGGCGACAGTTAAATATTGACGGCGACTCTTCAAGTTGTTATATAAGCATTATCCTATTCACGGGCAGGTTTTGCTGTTTTACTGCTCAGGCAAGAGACAGTCGTATGTTTCCGATGGTTTTAACACTGCATTCTTGATTCTGGATATATAATAAGCTGATGATATAACTCTCTTAACGCAATTGTTTTCTGAACTGTAGTCTCCTCCTGTTTTCTGAACTGAATCTCAACTGAACTGACCGATAAAAATTGACCATTTATATATGAGACCTGTTGTTATTTTGATATCCTCCAGCTATATCTGTTGTCGAAATTCCTTTCATAATCCTTTAACTCCATGTTTTGAGATCATTTAATTAGTAGCCATGCAAATGTGTTGTTTTTATATTTTTAATTAGTAGCTAATCCTTTGGAGATAAGCTTTTTAATCCTGTTGTTTTTTTTACATTTGTGATTAGTAGCCATCGCTGTGTTTTAAATATATTTTTCTTTTATTTCATTTTAATATTTATTTTCAAGTGTTTTTTTTTAATATGGGTTTAACACGCACATATACATGCATTTATCATTTCTTTGTTTACTCTCGCACATATATAATTTAAGATCAATTCATTATTTAGTTTTTCAAGATTACTTTTTTTTCTTTAACTCGAATGAAAAGAGATTTATATTTTTAAACTTTATGTTACATTTTAACTAATAATAATAATTATAATAATAATAATAATAATAATAATAATAATAATAATAATAATAATAATAATAATAATAATAATAATAACTCTTTACTTCTTTTATAAAACTTTTAACTTGATGCTTCTAAACATCCCCCCTTCTAATTAATTAATTGTAACTTTTATTAAAAAAAAACTCTTACTTTTACATTTTCTTTTACGAAAGATTTTTTTGTTTTAATAATTTTCAGATAAAATTATGTGCCAACTCAATGTTGGTACAATATATATATATATATATATATTATAACAGTACACTTATAGTAAGGCATGCTGCAATATATACATCAACCATTATAGTAATATATATATTATAATAGTACACTTATAGTAAGGCATGCTATAAAATATACATCGGCCACTACAGTAATATATATATATTATAACAGTACATTTGTAGTAAATGGATAATACAGAGAAATAAAATGTTATCATTCCCAATGAATAAATAAATATAAAAAATAATTAATTAATAAATAGTACACAGAAATAGAATGAATAAATATAAACTGATAAAACATATTTGGAGCATGAAAATCAACATACAAGAAAATGTCATCAAAATAATAATACTTATAAACTGCATCACAGTCATTTCTTATGACTGATTTTTAAAAGAGATTGCCAAACTTAAGGTATGATATGCAGCAATCATATGCATGCAAATCCTTAAATGCTAATCTCTTAATCATAATCAAACAGGCTGTGATTTTGATACATGCTGATTATCATTAATGCTCTGACTACATGGAACCATTAAGATACAGGCCCCTGTAATTAAATTCTAATCTAAAATAATAAAGTGCAGTAAATGGACTTATGATACCTTTATATCATCCTGAAAAATATCTAAAATGTTCTAATACAAACCCTCATCTATAAATAAATAAACTATTATGGCTCTATAGCTAGCTTAAGAGCCCCAAAACCTAGGGACTGTTATTGTGAACAGTAATTAAAATAGTTTTATTGAGATAATTTACAAATCTTTTAAAATACTATGATATAATGGAATTCAGTCACAAACACTGCCTATTCATAGAACAGATAGTTGGAGGAATAAAGACATTAACACTATCATTTTTAACAATTATTTAATAAATTATTAATAATTAAAAAAACTGAAAAAGGTTATGATAATATGATAATTCCAACTGCTGTACATTTTATCAAAAATATAACTTTTATAGCAAATAATATTAGTTATTGATTTTTACTCATTAAAGTAATTAGTCATTACTTTAAAAACAAGATTTTCAATCTAATAAATAAAATTGTAAAACAAAATCTCACAAAGATAAAAAAATAAACTAGCTAAAAAGCCTTTTTCACTTTTTAAAAGAAAAAAAACATGTTCAATAAAAATACTAACAATTATTCATTACAATTATTATTTTTTTTAAAAATCTGTAAATGTAGATGCAATGTCCACATTAAGATATCTTTTTATTATGAATTTATTTATTATTATGAATTTATTTTTTAAACCATTTTTGGTAGCTGCAATTTTTAATTTTCCTTCATGTTGATTTTTATTGTAGAAATTAAACAATCATTTTTCAGAAGTCTTCTATTAATTTTTTTTATCAATTTAAATTTCCATTATAACTTTTCCATTAATACAGATTTCCAGGATAGTGTATACAATTAAATTCATCAATTTTTACAATGCTTTCAGTTGCTACACTGTGAATTTATACATTTTTGAAATCTATTAATTTTCAGGTCAGGCTAAAACACAAAATATGGCAGTCATGTTTTTGTATGGAAGCAAAGCTTGTTTCAGATTACTTTAAAATTATTCTTTTTTTTACATTTTTCTAGTGAATAGGCTACATGGTGAAGTTTGATTTTATGCTAAGATTTTAGCTAAAGGTTAGCATTTGATTTTTGCTCAAATCCATTTTAAAAATCATTTAAAAATTAGTAGTGAGTTTTACTTTAAACTACAAATTTATTTTTAACTGTTGTTTTCACAGTTGAATTGCTGCTACTGCTTTTTTGATAGCAGCATCCAGAAACTTCAATGGCTGAATCAAAAACGATTATTCCTTACAAAACATTCAGAACCATTGCTTTATTCTGGCCCCTACTTACTTTTTGTCATATTTCTGTATCCGTCCAATTACAACTTATCTCAGACATGATCACATTAAATCTTAATCAATTGAATTTATTTTTACAAAAAGGTTAGTAGGTTATTTTCCCTCTTCTTTTTTTAATTAAAAAAAATTCCTATCATAAAAAATCTTTGTAGTTCTTTTTTCTTCTTATGCCAAAAAAAAAAAAGAAGATAATCTTTTAATTAACTTTTCATTTGAATAACATTATTTTTTTATTTCAGAATGATAAGGAGAAAAGAAAAGAACAACTTTAATTAATACAAACAAAATTTCTTAACATAAATGTTGAATTCTTTTTTAAATCTTGATAACCATAAAAGTTTAACTATTTTATCTCTCTTATCACATTTTAAAACTTAAAATGAATACTTATCAATAATTTATAGAAGAAAAATATCTATTTATATAGTACTTTTTTCCAAAATTAAAACTTATAGATAAAATTATTGAAGAGAGAGAATAAAAGAAATTATTTATTTTATTCTATACTTTTCTCTCTCTTTTGCAGCTAGTTATAACAAATTATAAATAGAAATTATAAATATTGGTAAGAATTTTCATTCTATTCTTTTTCTCAGCTGAACTTAAACTTTTTGAACAAATTCTTTTGGTAAGACTATCACCAATTCATGAGATTGCTTTACCTATAGAACAGTTGGATCAAACCAGATTGTAACTGTTGTGATCAGATTCTCATGCTCACAACACTTATCAAGATGGATTTCAACCCCATTACAAAACAAGTAATGTACTTATTGATCTTAGTTCTGCTTTTGATACTGTTTGGAGGAAGGGGATGATCTACAACCTAACCAATATCATTAAATGCAAATCTATGCTTATAGATTTGGAATGTGCCCTCATTAATAGGAAATTTAGGGTTGTCTTTGACCACAATACCACTAAAACTAACTCAGCTAAAAATAGTCTACAATAGGGATCAATCTTTTCCCCAATTCTTTTCAACTGACAGATTCATGCTTTCCTAACTCAGGTTCAAATATTCTGATGATATTCCCCTTGCCTTTAGAGGATACACTTTCAGTGAAATTGAAATAAACCTGAATTCTGATTTAAAAGTACATCAGGATTATTTCAGTTTTGGGCATCTTGTGCCTAATCCATAGAAATATTTTCATTTGGTTTCCACTTCAATAACAATCTAGCTGGAAAAAACTCTTTATGTTAATTTTTGTAACTATCCAAGTTACAAATCAACCACATCCAAAATATTTGGGAATTAAATTGGATCAAACTCTTTTTTTAAAATCTCATTTTACAGATATAGAAAATGTGCCACCAGGAATAATGTTAGCTCTCACTTTGCAGGAACCACATGGGATTCTAATGCTGAGATCTTTAGACCTTCCGGACTAGCACTTATTTACTTTGTGGCTGAGTACTGATCACCAGCATGGTGCAGAAGTATACATATTAGTCTTATGGATATTCAGATCCATAAAACTTTGCATATTGTTCCTGGTACTCTTATACCAACACCAGTAGAATGGCTAATTCTTAAATATTTCTCCAACTAACCTCAGATGAAAGTTGGCAACTATCTATGAATTCAGAAAGTTTATTGAGCTACCAAATCATCATCCAATCAATCTCACTTTGGTCAGTCCCCCAAACCCTATGCTAAAATCAAGGCCTCTCTAACATACTGGCAATTGTCAGCAGTCACCCACATTGGATATCAACAGCATGCGAATACATGATAGGAATAACTCTGATATAAATAATTGCTCTATAATAACTAATCTTAATCTCCAAGTATCTGGTTTTTTCCAGAAAATTCTGGCCAAAGATTAACAGAATCAGAACAGGCCAGGGTAAATGTCATTATATGTTGCACAATTGAGAATTTATAGATTTTTCAAACTGTGAGTGTGGAAGATGATAAGCTATGGCCTTTTTATTCTACACAATTTGGAGTGAGATCTTGATTGGTTAAGGACTGTTGGTGTTGAATTTCAATGTGCAATATCAATGTCATTGATTACAAAACAATCTATGATTTAGTTAATCATGTTATATTAAAATAATAACAATAAACAGCCACTCAAAAATGAGTATGATCATTCCAACTCCAAGAAAAAAGAGAGGGAGTAAGAGAGAGGAAAAAACCATTCTAAAAGTCACTTTAGTGTTGACTATATGAACCAATGCGTGAAACATAAATATATTCACAAATAGAACATGCTGTCCCATTTTCTGACTCGATAAATTCGCAGTGTTTTCTTTTGGTTTCTTTAGTAAAAAAAAATTTCTTTCTGATATACTTTAACACCATGGCTAATTGTAGCTTCCCAATATGTGTATTCTTTGCCATATCTCCCCAATTGAGATAATTGGCACGGCACTTCTTTAGAATGCCTTTGTGATAATCCTTATAATGTATTAAATCACTAAATACCCCATGATCACCATTCTTTATGCTAATATGATAAAAGATGGCTGCTAGAAGTTGCATTAGATTCTAAGATCTAGGTGCAGTGCTTTCAGATCAAAGACTTTCACTGACGAAGGCCACAAGCCAAAAACATGTCTGGGAATATTGGATGAGTAGGCACTAGATAGGGATTTTATGCACAGGCCTTCTGGCATCCATTGATTACTCTGGTTGGCACAAGGAGAGTTTTGTCTTGTTTGATACAATAAATTTCAGAATCCAAAAAGTTGAAGTCCTTGTCTTTGCTTTTAATCAATTCAAACTAAATATTCCACTAACACATTTATATCACATCTGGATCTCTCTGTTTAAGCAGCCTATAAACAACTTCAAAGACCACTGACATAAACATAAAAAACAATGTTAGTGTAAGTACACATCCAGTTATTTCAAGCACTTCCGATTTTGCCCCTGTAGTAATAACACTTCCCCTCATTTTATCATGTAGCAGTTGTATAATATAAATACACTTTGGTGGACAACCAACTAATTTCAATCAATGCCATAGACCCAGCCTATTAACTAAAGCAAAGGTCTTGACCAAATCCATAAAAACCAATAGATAAATCTCTCCTCTGTAACCAACACTTTTCTTGCATTTGCCAGATTTGATTCTCTAAAGCCACATTGTATCTCTGGAATCCATTTATCTATATACCTGGATGCAATTCATTCAACAAAAGTCTTGAGAATAGTTTTGATGTAGTGGATAATAATAATATTTGATAATAATTACTATTTTTGAATAAACATTTATTTTAGCGCTGTTTCTAATTGTAATACATTTAATCAGCCATTCAAGCTATTGTGCACTTTTTACGAGTGTTAAATAATAAATGAGTACTTTCACTCCCAACACAAGATATAGTATTTAGGAAAGAATAAAATGAATCCACTTATTCTATCCAACCCAAATGCTTATATATGGGCAAATCTTAAGTACTGTAAGTGAAAGCGTGAGAATAGACCACTCACTTTAAACCACTGTTTACGATATCTGAATGAATGACATCGACGAAATTATCTAGAATTTACTAGACATCACTCACAAATGAAACTTTAAACATATGTAAATAAACATTTATTTTAATGCTGTTTCTAATTGTAATATGTTTAATCAGCCATTCAAGCTATTGTGCACTTTTTACGAGTGTTAAATAATAAATGAGTACTTTCACTCCCAACACAAGATATAGTATTTAGGAAAGAATAAAATGAATCCACTTATTCTATCCAACCCAAATGTGTATATATGTGCAAATCTTAAGTACTGTAAGTGAAAGCATTAGGATAGACCACTCACTTTAAACCACTGTTTACGATATCTGAATGAATGACATCGATGAAATTATCTAGAATTTACTAGACATCACTCACAAATGAAACTTTAAACATATGTAAATAAACATTTATTTTAGCACTGTTTCTAATTGTAATGCATTTAATCAGCCATTCAAGCTATTGTGCACTTTTAAATAAATGTTTATTTACATATGTTTAAAGTTTCATTTGTGAGTGACGTCTAGTAAATTCGAAATAATTTCATCGACGTCATTCATTCAGATAAAATCATTTCGTTAATGTCATTCATTCAGATATCATAAACAGTGGTTTAAAGTGAGTGGTCTATCCTCATGCTTTCACTTACAGTACTTAAGATTTGCCCATATATAAGCATTTGGGTTGGATAGAATAAGTGGATTCATTTTATTCTTTCCTAAATACTATATCTTGTGTTGGGAGTGGATGTACTCATTTATTATTTAATACTCATAAAAAGCGCACAATAGCTTGACTGGCTGATTAAATGTATTACTATTTTTGTATAAATCACATACTGTTGTTAAATTGGCTGTCTGAGAAGCAACAGTAGGCACATTTGAGAGACTGGAAATGTCTCAATTTATTACAATAATTACTGCAATCTTGTCTATTGTCTTTGTTTTTAAAATTAGAACAACAAAATAACCCTTAATATCAGATGACCCAAGTTCATGGGTTCAAATATTTCTAAAAATTTCCAATATTTTTGATGCTAACACACACCCACATTTCAAAACCTCTCCAGATATTCCATCAAGACCGGAAATGTTCCATTTGTAAGATTAGGAAAAACTCTTGCGTTCATAAAATTGGATATCTTTGACCAAATCTAAATGAGTAGATAAACTAGAAATATTTGTAGAAGTCGTCATTTTAATTCCTGTATCATTATTTAGATGATAATCAAAATACTCTTTCTACTAGTTCAAAATAAAAATATCATCATACAAAAGTGTGCCTTTGCTTAGTTTAGCAGGATTGAAATACCTTTTCTTAGTACTATCTGTCGTTTTCAGTACATCAAAAAAGGATCTACAATGACCATGATCAGTGAATCTGTATTTTCTTTGCAGTTTTATTCCACCAATCATTTTTAAGTCTTTTTGTTGGTCATTTAATTTCTGCTCTCAGATATTTAAATTTAACAAGACAAAACTCTCCATACAGTATCCTAAGATCTAGGTGCAGTGCTATCAGATCCAAGGCTCCTCACTGACAAAGGCCACAAGCCAGAAACTAGTCTGGGGATATTGGAAGAGTAGACACTAGGTAGGAATTTTATGCACAAGCCTTATGGCATCCATTGATTACTCTGGTTGGCATAGGGTGGCACTACTGTATGGAGATTTTTGCCTTGTTTTATAACAATTATGTGCTAGTATAAGAGACAGTGATCATGTGATGTTTAGATATTTAAATTTAGTATTAAGTTCTACATTTATTCAGTCAAGCAGTAAATGTCACGTTTCCTTTTACTTAAATCACTAATAATAAGAATTATACTGATAAAACTGGTCACGCTCCTTTTTTGAGTGAACCCAAGAATAGATTCACCTGTATCCATAATACACTCCTTAAGAGAATTCCATGCTTCAGTAATAAAACACTTCTAAAGATCTAAGTTAGCCATATTAGTGCTTAATAGCTGTTGAAATGTACGACATATAGTAGATTCTTCTAAAGATTGAACATCAAATTTGGAGAATATATTTGGAATAATATCTATCTTATGATGATACTATCATTCTAATCTTGGATTATACCATTCTAAGAATTGTCCAAGAATCTAAGCTATTATTGGGTATATAATGTGAACATCTCTTGTAATCTCATTCATAATTATGATGTAATCCATTGAATGTCATATTTTGATTATAGATGTGTCCATGATTCTTTGTAACAGTTTTTCTGCCTGAGCAAAGTATGTTCTGATTATCTATCCATATGTTGTGTGTAAATTCAATAAGAACAAATATTTGAATCTGCATTTTTGATATCATTATTTTAAATGACTTATGGACAAATGACTTATACCATAGTTTCCAGGAAGAAAAGTTGATCTTTTACTGATATTGTTATAATTGTGCCATTCTACAAACAATAAACGTTTTCTTTCACCGAATTCTCTGAACCTGAGTGGAACATAGGCACTAATAAAATTACCACTAGCACCATTCTGCAGGAAAATTTTAAGATCAACAGTTCCTCATTGACACACCAAAGAATTCTTACAATAGATACTAAATTAAATTTGACTTGGATTCAATCATCTGTTCTAATAAACATCCTTTTTCTGGGAGGCAAATTTTTTATAAGAGCAGCTATGTTGACCTTAAATCTTGATTTGTCAGCTCTTTAACCACAAGTACTTTGTTCCTTTCTGGTCTTGAAGTATTTGTATCAAGTAAAGTTTGTTTACACTTTTTTTTTGTTTATTTATATTTTATTTTTGGATAGTATATAATTGAAATCATGTATATTGATAGAGTATATTCTCTTATTATTCTCTTTTACTTTCTTTGCATATCTTCATATATTCATATATATATATATTACTTATAATACTTCTTTCATATACACTTCAATGCAAACAAATTTTCTTTAAATTGACTTTAAGGCAGGGAAGGTTGACAAAGCTCTGATGAAGACTGCTGGACAGTTTAAGAAAATTTGTTTGCATTGAAGTGTATATGAAAGAAGTATTATAAGCAATATATATATATATTGATAGAGCATATTTCATGATTTCATTGTATTTTAAAATGGTAGTTGATATATACTTTAAAACTGAACACACCTTTGTCAAAATTTGCACTAAGCACCAATCTTTGAACAGAATGTCAACATAACAGCAATATATAAACATCATCATACAATTTAGGATATGTGTTTTTTAGTAATTCATAATAAATTACCATTAATTATGTAACAAAAAATATAACTTAGTAATTATCTTTTCTATCTTAAAGTTAAATTAACACTGACAATTCTCCATTTTTTTTCTTCATTAAATATAATGTTTTGAAAATCTCAAATCATAAATAAGATGGATGTTCAGCTTTATTGCTGTGACAGCAATTTAATAAATTTTTTAATACAGCATAAGTAATTTTTCTATCACATTCCCCTCTCCAAGAAATAGCCCACCATGTTTAATTTACAATGTAAACAATATGCAAATTATTTCCCTTTTTTGGATTACCTGTTATACCCTACCACATTTGTTACATTTATTTCTCCATCTATGACTGAATCCTGTTAAGAGCAAGCCCAGCACTTCATAATTGTCTGCACTAATAAAGCTTTGTTCTCAATACATTGTTTGTATATTTTACTTATAATAATGTTTTTTATAATTTATGTTGAAGTTTTGATTTATTATTATTTCAGAAATTTGATTTACAGTATTTTGCATAACAAATTGGTATTCCTAAGCATAATGCCAAAGTTTTTATAAAATTTAAAAATATTTAAAAAGTTGATAATAATTTAAAAACATCAAAACAATTAGAAAAAGCATAAGCCTTGATAATGAGACAACTATTACATTTTTATAGAAGAAAAACTCAATGCAGAAGAGGAATATTGACCAGAACATATTTGATTGCAACAAAAGTTGGAATTTTGTTATTCCTTTCATTTAAAAAAATAAAGATGAAATACAGTAAGTTTTCTTTACTTTTTGAGTGAATCTGAATGGATAAGCACAAATGTGGATAAATATATATATATAAAACCTTATTTAATTTATTATAAAATATTACATTATTATTAGTTTTTAATTTTGATTACACTCTAATTTTAATTTATATATGCATTCTGTACATATAAAAAGCATCTGCATTATATATATATGTGCATGTTTAAAAGTTCATATTCTTGCAGCATTCAATAAACAATATGTATTTGATTATAATCAAAACCTATAAGGAAAACGTGACCTATTATAAACAAATTATGATATATATGAAGAGATTGTGGAACAAAATATTGCAACTATATTTTATAATTACTAATCTATTATACATGCCTATCTACTACCTACCTACCTACCTACCTACCTACCTACCTACTTACCCACCTACCTACATACCCACCCACCCCCAACCACCTATCTATCTATCTATCTATCTATCTGTCTGTCTGTCTGTCTGTCTGTCTGTCTGTCTGTCTGTCTGTCTGTCTGTCTGTCTGTCTGTCTGTCTGTCTGTCTGTCTGTCTGTCTGTCTGTCTGTCTGTCTGTCTGTCTGTCTGTCTGTCTGTCTGTCTGTCTGTCTGTCTGTCTGTCTGTCTGTCTGTCTGTCTGTCTGTCTGTCTGTCTGTCTGTCTGTCTGTCTCCCATCTATCTATCTATCTATCTATCTATCTATCTATCTATCTATCTATCTATCTTATCTATCTATCTATCTATCTATCTATCTATCTATCTATCTATCTATCTATCTATCTATCTATCTATCTATCTATCTATCTATCTATCTATCTATCTATCTATCTATCTATCTATCTATCTATCTATCTATCTATCTATCTATCTATCTATCTATCTATCTATCTATCTATCTATCTATCTATCTATCTATCTATCTATCTATCTATCTATCTATCTATCTATCTATCTATCTATCTATCTATCTATCTATCTATCTATCTATCTATCTATCTATCTATCTATCTATCTATTAAAATTAAATTTTGCATTGATTTTTGTAATATAACAATGTAAGCTTTTTTAAAACTTTTTTCTCCTTTACTAAAATATTTTTTAACGACTCTATCATATAAATTAAAACACTTTTTATGTTTTGGTTTATTAAGAAGTTTTAAAAATCTTATGGCTAAAATAAAACTTCGATGTTTTTGTTTTGAAAAATATAGCTTACAAAAAGTCTTTAATAATGTAAGTTCATCCTGCACTTTTCAAGAGGAAATCAATCCCTGTTGCTTTATATGTGCTGAAAGCTTTTCTATTTTCTTTGATTATTATTTTATTTAATGGTCAAATATTCATTTATATAATTTTTTTATATTTATTTGTCGTCTGTATGAAAAGAAATACTTTTGATATATCTTATTTTACATTATATAATTGAAATAATATCTGTTCACATAGATATTCTGTGTTTTGACTGAAGTCAAGAAGATTTAAATGCTTAGTTTATAACGTTTTGCATCCATACAATAATAAATAAACATCATTATATTTTCTGCTTGATATTTTATCAATAGAATCTGTTTTCAAATCTTATATATATCATCATCATCATCATCATTGTCAACCTTATCAATCCACTTCAGGATGAAGGTCTCTCCAAGTTCAATCCATCTTCTCCGATCTCTAGCCTTTCTGCTCAACATCACCCCTGCACATTGTCTTACTTTAATCCATCCATCTCACATGTGGTCTCCTTCTGGGTCTTTTACAATCTCTTGGAATCCAGTTTAATATTTTAATTGTCCATCTATTACCATCTCTTCTAGCAATATGTCCAGCCCAACTCCACTTCAGTCTTTTAATTCTTTTAACAATGTCAATAACACCCGTTTGTTCTCTTACCCATATATTGTGTTTTAGATCTCCCCTTGTTACACGTAACATGCATCTCTCCATATTTCTTTGAGACTTGGACACTTAATAGAAGACCAATACAGAGACTTCAGACCACTCAAAGAATCTTATATATGTGTGTGTGCATGTTTCTCATTTCATAACTATATGTGGGGTGTAATACTCAGGACAATAATAGCAATGTACAAAGGAATGTGTATTTTTTTAATGCATTACTTTTTCTTTACAGTAATCTCTCTGAATTCACAGAGTCATTATCTATCATTTTAGTAACTCACAAATTGCGAAAATATTAATAAAATAAAGAAATTTTGGTGCTAAGTAAATCACTTAGATGTGTCAGATGACATTTTTGATCGTTTTTGAAATTCAAAATGGCGGAGATCACGTACTAAAAGAGCACTGAAATTTTTGAATCTGATTTCACAAAAAAATATGCACATATCAGTCAGATTGGATATTGTCATGAAATCTCTTTTAGTCAACCATTTTTCTGTCTTGTGATCTGTTCTTCAATTTATTACAGAATTATACTTTTTATAGTTGCATTATTATATATTTATGTTAAATATTTTTACTTCGTTTATTTTTTAAAGCATATCATAGATGTTGTATTTTTATATTGGACTATTTCCATCATCTAATATTGGATACAGAAGAAAAGGTACAAAGGAGAAAATTTAAAGAAGCTTCTCACATGACAATGGCAAAACATACCATAAGCCAACCTAGTGTGACTATACATAATGTATGGAAACCATTAATTAACTTTGCTATTAGGAAAAAGTGGAGAAATCAGGAGGAATCTGATAGATAAGTATATAAAATTACTACTGACTGTTGCCTTTGACGGGATGGCTCAGTTGGTTAGAGTGTTACCTTAAAATTCAAACTCAAGAATGTAAGGACCCAGATTCGAATTCCATGCTAGTACTGCAACTGGTCAGGCCAGAAACACCTGAAGAAGAGGGAGGACTAATATCTCTCGCAATTGTTGTGCATATACTAACCTGTTTGATGTGCTATTACTAACAGATGAATGTATTTGGAATATGTAAATAAAGTTAAATTTTACTAAAGACAGTCAATACACATATTAGATGATGGAAATAGTTAAATATAAAAATACAACTAGAACACCATCATCACAAACCTTCAGCAAAACACTAAGTATCATAGATGTGTGTATATGTTACGGTATTATGTAGAGTTCGCTAACGAGGTTGCGGAAATATAGGATAAGACTTGAAATCAATTATACTGGATATTTAAAATATAAAAAATAATTTTTAATTTTGCATATTTATAATATTATTATGATTTTTTGCACTCACTTTTTTTTAGCAGAAATTAAACAAAATTTTTTATTGAATGAATGAATGATTGTTATCTAAATTTTTGTTACACCTTCTAAAATTATTAATTTGCTTATCATACAAGCATGTTTTTAAATTTTACGCTGATTTAAAATTTTACCTTGATAACTTGATAGTGAAAAAGTAATAAATAATGGATTTTGAAGAAAAGGTGCATTAGATTAAATGAAAGCTGTAAGCTAAAAATTAGGCTAGGGATGTAGGTCGGCCAACTCTTAATAAAAATTTATTAAATGATTACCTCTATTGTTTACTAAAGTTTACAGAAAATGAAAGAACTGAAGTATGAAAAATAGATTTGGTACTAAAAATTATTGCGAGAGTAGAGATCACGTGATGTTTTATTACTATTAAAAAAACAAGATATTTTTAAATATCACTTTCTCTTTTCTGTTTTGTTTAATGACGTTTTGATCCAACTGATGAGTGCTGACTTTGCACGAAATACATATATTGGGCATCAAGTATCTTTTTAACATGTGTATCAGTTGCCCGAGAGGAATGGAGAATGAAGAGACTGAACAATCCTGAGTTCAAATCCCTCTACTTATTTAAAATAATTTAAATAAAAAACATGACCACTAAGATTGGGTAACAGTAATTAATTTTATAAAAAATAATAAATCAACATACGTTTATAAATCCTGAGTTCAAGTCCCTCTACTTACTTAAAGTAATTTAAATAAAAAAAACATGTCCATGTCAAGCGTTGGTAGCCTAGTGGTTAGGGTTCGCTTCTCGGTCAACGCTTTGACATATATATAAAATAGGGTAACAGTAATTAATTATATAAAAATAATAAATCAACATAGGTTTGTAAATCATTATCATCATCATCATCATCATCATCATTAGCCACTTGTAAAGGACATGGCAAACTTGACTCTAAAAAAAATTGCAAGAACTATATAGAATAGAAAGTAAAAAACAAAAACAAAAAAAACGTTTGAAGTCAGAATTACTAATTTTGATCAAAGCGAAAACTGATTACACAAACACATAATTCCATTTTCACCATTATTGTTGAGAGGTAACTGATAGCATGAGAGAATTGAGCCAACAGACGCTATAATAATAAAAGTGACACAAGCCAATAAGATAAAAGTAAATGGAGAGAAAATGAAAGACGAATAAAGATTAATTTAATTATAAAATGATAATTTAGTTATAATAATTTTTATTTACTTTTTACCCAATATATTTTTTTTACACATGTAATTTCAAAATTAGACATTATTTTATGTCAATACAACTATTATCATCAATATATAAGTGCACATATATGCAACTATAGAGAAGCTTGTTATTTCTATAAATTAAGTATGGCTTAGCGCTTTCAAGAACTTATGGTATATTGATATTCATAGCAAGATGAACTATAATCATAATGGAGAGATGAGTGGAATTGTATGTATTTGAAGAGATTTAAATTTATTTAAATTCAATGTTAATATTTAAATTAGAGCATCCATTTTTTTAGTGAGAATGAAGGATGAGTCTCTCCAGTAGGTATGTCTCCCTTAGTTCTCTCTTTGAATCATTCCATCTATGCACTGAATGGTTGTGCAGGGGTGGACAAATCATGTCATGTTGCCTTTTGGTGCTTGAGAAACTAGAGCTATGTTCTGGTTTGTTTCCTTTTGGTGCTTGAGAAACTAGAGCTATGTTCTGGTTTGTTTGAGGCTCTTTTGTACAAGTATTGGTGCTGGAAGGGTGAGTAGATAAGGATTCTCAGTATTCCCCAAAGTATATTGATTGACATCCAGTTTGGGGACATTTGATTTTGTAAACAGTGCTAGGGGTGATTTCTGGTTTGAGCCTATCTTTGGAGTTATTCATTATTCCTGCACCATTACTTGTATAAAGAACATCAGAAAAGCCAGAACATAACTCTATATTCCCCAGACTCCAAAAGGTAACAAGACACCAATTTGAGATCTCCTGTGCAACCATTCAATATGTAGAATGGAGTGATTCAAAGAGAAAAATAAAAGATGTGTGCTATATAGCTGATAATACAAATGCTATCAACCGGATAGACCAACCCTTCCCACTCTCTAAAAAATGGATGCTCTAATTTAAATATTAACCTTGAATTTAAATAAATTTAAGTCTCATCAAATTAATATAATTACATTCATCTCTCCATTATGATTATAGTTTATCTTGCTATGAATATGAGAACACCATAAGTTCTCAAAAGTGCTAAGCCATTGTTAATTTGTAGAAACAGGCAAAACTCTCCATACAGTAGTGCCATTCAGTGCAAGCCAGAATAATCAATGGATGCCAGAAGGCTTGTACATAAAATTCCCATATAGTGGCCACTCATCCAATGTCCCTACCTTCGTCAGTGAGGAGCTTTGGATCTTAGCCTGAGGATATTGGATGAGTAATCATTAGATAGAGATTTTATGCACAAGCCTTTTGGCATCCATTGATTACTCTGGCTTGCACTGAGTGGCACTACTGTATGGAGAGTTTACTGTTTAATAACAGTTACGAGCAAGCATAAGAAATAATGATCATGTGATATTAATTTGTAGAAATAACAAGTTTCTCTATAGTTGCCTATATGCACACTTGTCAGAGTTATTATATCCTGTATAGAAGAAGTATAAACAGCTAACATCATTACATAAAGTAAATATTATAAACTATGCATATCATGATAAACCAGTATTATTTTTTCTGTCTTGGCTTAAAAGAAATTACAAAAAAAAAAAGAAATTAAAAATGAATATGATAAAAATTATACAAATAAATCCAAAAATACTACTCTTTCCAACCATTAATATATTTAAATTTATTCATTAATATATAAATACACAAATAGCAATCATCTTATGAAATATTAATCGTAAATATTTTGTATGTATTTGACACTGCGATTGACCAATCACTCACACACACACATATATGTACAGAGACCTATAAAATGATCTTTAAAAAATATGTTTTTAAATGTAAGTAATTTCAAGACAATAGGAAAAACATTAAATTTGTGGCAAATATGAGAAGTTTAGTTGTTTGATTAATGTTTCAGCAGTCATTTTGTTTTCATTATTTAAACCAGCTATTGCATTTCTTTGTTTTGTTTTCAAATGAAATAAAAAATATTTTACATTATAACAATTTTTTTTTTTTTAAAAAAAATGAATGTAATATAAAATATTTATTTTACAAATAAATAAGAAACAACTCCAACCAAGTTTAATTCTAAGATTAGTTTAATTCATTATATTTCGGTCTGTAGTATTAATCTGACTTAAGATCATTATCAATCTTCATTTTTTTATTTTGAGGAAATCCATTAAACATTACTTTAGTCTTTTTGGTAGTCACGTATTTACCTTGCTATGACATCATGACGGTCAACATTGTTTCCACGCGCTGAATTTTATAATTGAGCACGTATTGTCCTCCGGACAGGCAAAAACATTAACGCCCCCCCCCCCATTTCAGCATTATGTGCTGACTTTTCTAATTTTCAGTCAAAAAATGAGACACATTGTAAACATAAAATTCAGCGCATAGAAACAATGTTGACCATCATGATATCATAGCAAGGTAAATATGTGATTACAGTCTTTTTAACCTTTAACTTTAATCTTACTTTCTTAGTTTCATCTGATAACTCTTGCAACAATTTTTGAAGCTCTGAAGCATTGTTTGCAAAAACAACTACACCATCATCAAAATTTAGACGACTTAAGTAACCTCCATTTACTTTTTTACTCTTAGCTTCCCGTTTTAATCCATAAAAAACAGCTGTAAAAGATTTTGCAGACATGGAGTCACTCTGTCATCCACCTTTTAGTATCATTCTGTAATTTATTTATTGCTGTTGCATTTTTATAAATGTTTTTCCGAATATGACCATATTCTGGGTCTAATCCTTAATGAGTCAATGCTTTTATCACTGAAGAAATGTTTATAGAATCAAATGCTTTTTCATATCTACAAATCCAAATTATGATGACAACTCATATTATTAGTTATATGTATATAATTTATCTCAACACTTGGATATAATTCTCTGTACTAAAACTACTTTTAAATCCATCTCGTTTTTTTTTTTGTTTTTGGTTGGTTAAATTCCAAAATTCATTATAGACATGTTGTACAGAACTGATAAAAGACTGATCAGTTTGTAATTACTAATATCTTCCTTTTTAAAAATATTAATATTAATAATGTATTCTTCTAATCAACTGGTACCTTTTTATCATTCAAACATTTGGTATATAAGAATTTTTCATTAGACTAGAGATTACCCATTTAATGAATGCCAAATTTTCCTACTTATTCATCTGCTTCTTTTAATATAATGATTGTAATTCCATCATTACCTGGAGCTTTTCCCTTCTTCATAAATTTAAATGCATATCTCACTTCTTTATTTAAAATTCTGATCAATTCAGAAGCAATAGTAACTGTAGAAGACACAACTCCTTGTTCTTTATTGCTATATAATTCTTTATAGAACTCATCTACCCATTTCATGATGTTATTAAACAAGGCACAACTCTCATACAGTAGTGCCACCCTGTGCCAACCAGAATAATCAATGGATGGCAGAAGGCTTGTGCATAAAATCCCTATCTAGTGCCTACTCATCCAATATCCCTAGACTAGTTTCTGGCTTGTGGCCTTTGTCAATGAAGCGCCTTGGATCTGAGAGCACTGCACCTAGATCTTAGGATCTAATGCAACCCTCCAGCAGCCACCTTTTATCTCTATTTAACTACAAAAGGGCTCTAAGATCCAAGGCTCCTCACTGATGAAGACCACAAGCCAGAAACTAGTCTGGGGATATTGGATGAGTAGGCACTAGATAGGGATTTTATGCACAAGCCTTCTGTCATCCATTGTTTACTCTGGTTGGCACAGGATGGCACTACTGTATGCAGAGTTTTGCCTTGTTTAATAACAATTGTGTGCTAGTATAAGAGATAGTGATCATGTGATGTTTAGTGGTTCATGATGTCATCTCCCTTTTTAGTAATAGTTACATCTTTTTTTCTTATTGCAGATATAAGTTTCCTACCAATACCAAAGTTATTTTACATTCTTGACACTTTTATTTTCTTCCAAAGCTTTTCTTGCTAGTTCATAATAATATTTTCTTATATTATTATCATTTTTTTTACACCACTTTATTAAATTTGAGTTATTTAATTCTTCTTAATTTTTATATTATTATATACCTTCTTATCTTCATAAATTTTCTAGTCTCAGTAGAAATTTTACTACTCAATTATTCTTTTTTGTATCAGGTAGCTTTATTGCAATTTTTAAAAGTGGATTTGTTATCTACCTATTGATTTCATTCAAATCTGAATAATATTCAAAATCTGTTAATATTTGAAAAAGATATGCAAATTCTAAATTAAATTCATTGAAAGGTTTCTGAAGATTAGGAATATTAATTGTAAATATTGTTTTTCTTAATAATTTTATGTCTCTCTAGTTTTGCATTAACATGTATCTTATATTTTACCAATCGATGTTCACTTCTTGTGTTGAATTTTTTAAAAAAATTACAATCGTGAAATATATATTGACTTTTAGTCAGAATATAATCCAATTCTGCTGTATCCTCATTTGAATGCTTCCATGTCCATTTCCTTTTAACATTTTTTTTAAAAAAGAATTCATAATATAAAGTGTTTCTTTTTCTGCAACTCCATTAGTCTATGTCCACTCATTTCTATTACTGTAACCAAATTTACTTACAGCACTTTAATCTTTCAATTGTTTATTGATTCTAGCATTAAAGTCTCCCATGACAATTTTAAAATATTGTTTTGTCTGATAAAAAGCATTTGCATATTCATATAAATATTCTCTACTTTGGCATCACAATGAGAATTTCTTGGGGCATAAACCTGAATTGTCAGCATTTGCTATCTGGTATTAAGTTGAATAACTAATCTTGTCACTCTGTCAGATACACTATCAATCTTCACAAAGTTGTTCTTCCATTTTTTATTTATAATGATTTAAGTACTTAAAACTGAAATCACTTTCAAGTGAAGGAAGATTGCAAGAATTGGAGGAAGAACCATCTAATATTAAATGGGGGCATTATTGGACTTTTCAAAGTTAGAAGAAAAGGTGAAGAGATAATTGATTTAAAAAGTGAACATGTACTGTAAGCACAAACATTGAAATGCAAAAAAAAAAAAAGTATAATTTTCATAAGAACAACTTTTGGTATTACAGTGCCTTGGAAAAAAAACAAAATCTTCGTGTAAATTTTAAAAGATACTTTAGCAATATGGTGATTACAAATGCATTAAGCATACAGCAATAACAAAATTTGTTTTGTTTTTTTTACAATTGAATGTTGAGCTCTGTTATAAGTGATCTTGTCTTTATATATCAACTATCTTTATCAGCTTGCAATGAAAATCTTTTTATGACTAGAACTGTTTTCATTATCCAATATCCTAATTCTATTTTCTTCTATTATTTCATCGAGTTTATAGCTTTTTAAATACTTTTTAAAATTTTGTTTTTTTTTCTGTAAAATATATACTTTTTCACTTATGTTAGTTAATGTTGTCTATACACAGACAAACCATATAGTTTACTCTTTAAACTATCCAAAAAAAATGGTCATGATTAAAAATAAAACATTTGAAAACAAAGATAAGATTGGATCACCCTGTGCTAGAAGAATAATGAATTTTAAACTTTAGGGCTATAGATTTTTGGATTAAAGTTCATTTTGGTACACTGACATTCAGCTATACCTCCTGTGCAACTAAGTTTCATTTTTTATTATGTGCAATTTATTACAGCGGTAGAGTGATAAATTTAATTCTCAAACATTACTTAACCACCTCAATGACAAATCATTTCATCTTTCTTTTGTCGTAGTTATTGAAAAGCCATGATAAAAAGATCCTGTTGATAGAAGACGCTACAATAACTGAAGACAGTAAGTAAAAAGATATTAGATATTAGATTATTTAGAAAAAGCTCAAAGGGAAGTAGGAAGACATGCATTGGATGCAGAAGTATGGACAGCAAGGGAGGCAATTCAAGGAGAAATGGGATGGTCAAGTTTTCATATGAGAGATGCAAAAAGTAAAATGAAAATGTTTGGTAGATTGCAGTTTATGGATAATAAAAGAATAGTTAAAATAGTATTTAATTGGGTTATGAGTAAAGGGCAGGTAACAAGATGGGTGAGAAAGGTAATGCGGTATGCAAAAGATTTGGATAAAGAATTTATATCAGTATATTTGTACAAAAGATGGGATGATTGTGTTAAGAGGATTATTGAGTGTTATAGTAGTAAGGAATGGGATAAAAGAATAAATTTATTAATAAAGACTAGGGAGTTAGAGAGATGGAGAAATAGTATGGAGAGTAAAAAGAGTTTAAATATATATAGAAATAAACAGAATATTAGGTGTGAGTTAATATATGATAATAGTAAGGAAAGTAGTTTATTGTTTAAGGCTCGAACGGGATCTTTAGCTACAAAAGAATATACATGTAAATGGAAAAATATGGGTGATTTATTTTGTAAATTATGTAAGGAAGGAATTGAAAATATTAGGCATTTGTTAATTGAATGTAAATGTTTGAAAACAGAAAGGGTACATATAATGAAGTTATGGAAAAATAAATATGAAAAGAGTGATTATACAGAAAGTGAATTATTGGTTTTTATGCTGGGTTTGGGAAAAGATAAGGGGGATTTAGATATAAAGGTTATAGAGTTGACAAAAATTATGTTGTGGAAATGGGATAGAGCAGATTGTGGGTAAATTTAGAGTGGGGAATGTAAAAGAAAGTGGCTAACAGGTTTATCTGGGCATAATTGCTGAGATATTCTTGACTTCGTTTAAGGAGAAGCCATAATACATCACATCACATCAAGTGAAAATAGAAAATGAGAAAAAGAATATTGATAATCAATTTAATTTGAAATATTAATACTTATTAGTGAATTAAAAACCAATTAACTGTCATTGATTTTTCATTCAATAATATACTATATTTTTTCTTTACCTAAAAGTAGAAAAGTTTAATAAGCTCCATTTACTTAGCCATTTCCCTGTTCTTATGATTTGAAAACAGTTATTTCAAATATCAAAAGATTGACTCAAGTCACACTTAATGACCAATTGCTAGGCAAGAACAAATTATACGTTAAAATTTATCTATTATTTATATTAAAATTATAAATTGTAGTTTTTAGTGAACCATATACTATATATATACACACACAAATACAATATTGAATGTGCGTGCATATATATATAATGAATTAAGTTAATAAGGATTATTACATAAAAGAATTTTTGTAGCAAATTGCACATAGCACCAAATTTTGAGATAATTCAAATATAGAATATATTTGATAGTAAATAATGTGGGTTAGTACTCCTTTCTTCTTTCATATAACAAGGGTCATGTGATATCTTACTGATATATTTTTCCATTATCATTTTGCAGATTTGTTCTATGTTTTTTTTTTTCTTGTTCATAGCATCGGCCAGGAAGCAAAACCGCTAACTCGAGACAACTGCTTGTAAGGCAGCTGTGCTGATCACTCGACCACCAACGCTTTTAACAAAAAGAAGTTCTTTTACGTAAGTTTCCTTTTTTGCGGAAAGTGTTCGTGCTGTTGCAATTAAAATTATTAGATTCGTGCTGAAAAATACAACATTTTACATTATATGTCAATAAATATAAAACTGATATTTTGAAAAACAGGTAGAGCTCAACATAGTTGCGATGAAAATGATTTTTAGTAACATCTTCTATAGCTTTTCTACTAGCTATAGCTATGGATTTAAAGTATGATAGAATACACAGACTTCAAACATTATGTATCTATTTAATAAACATAGCATTTTTTCCTATCTTTTTCTAACACTAAAAGTGGATATGTACATTTATATTTGTCAATGCACAGTTGTTTATAGGTTTTCTCTTATATATATATATATATATATATATATAATTATAAGGGACTTGAACTCAGACTTTCAAACTTCCCACAGCTATCCAATCCATCTTATACAACTGATACTTTTGACCACATACATGTGAGAAAAATAAATGATCTCCAATATATTTTATGCTGAACCGGCACTCATCAATTGGTCTAAACCACCATCTCCAACACACATATATATAATCACTGCTCAGTTTATATTAAGATAGCAAATCTTCAAATTTTAATGGACAAGCTTAAATCTTCTCCACTCTCCAACTTTTCAGCCATCCATATCATTGAAAATCTGAGAATGAAATGCTCAAAGCCTTTGATGATGCCAATAGTATTGTCAGACCCATGTTGACCTTGAGTCAATCTGACCCCTCACACATAGGAACTTAATATGGCCATTTAATTATACAGAAGATGGATGGACAGAATGTAGGCTGAATATTTAAATACATGTATATTTTCTATACTAAACTTCAAGTCCCTTATAATTATATTAAGTTTAGTGGAAGACGTATGAATGTCTGAACATTTCAGATTATCTACTTAATAGTTATCCATTAGATATTTTAAATCTAGTTCTTGAATATCCTAGCACCTCACTGAGGAAGCCAGTAACAGAAACCGGTCTGGGCTTGGGGATATTCTGCAAAGCTTGTTAGAGCTTATTTGTGAGCTCTATATATAACATTTGCAATACAAGCTTGTTAAATTAGATCATATGACATATGATTTAATTTCTTTGTAATATATATATATTATAATGATCAAAATGAAAGTGAAGATCGAATCTAACCGCAAACTATGATATCTGCTCTACAAGGCGCCATCTAGGCATTTAAACCTAGAAAAATTTATAGAGTAGGCAGATACGCGCTGTTAAGATTCCACTTTATTTAAATATTCAGATCGTTAGCCCAAGTCAGTAGCTCAGTGGAGTAGCAGAGATAATAAAATATAAATTTTATATCTTAAATATAAAAAAGTAAAAGCCACTGCCAGAAATTAACACATAAAATTTTTTATTTACGCACATATAAAATAACATTTAAATTTTGAAGAATAAATTCAACATTTTAGATTTTCCTATTAATCTTTAGTTTTACATTTAAGTAAATTACAACCATGAGTTTAATATTTATTTAGTGAGTCGAGGATGAATAGACTACATGATCTGCATTTGAAAAGAAAATATTCTTCCCTGATTTAACCTTAGGCAACAAATTTCACAATCAAACCGGTGCCAATCCATCTGATACATTTGTGTATTCAATGTAGCATGAAAATACGACAACACAAAATACTATACTGTCAGGAATGTACATCTGATCAGTAAGTAGAATTAGAGAAGACATTGTCTCTCCGCCAACAGGAATGTCACATCTGTTGGTGAGTAGAACAATAAACATAAAACTCCATAGGAATGGACTGCGGTCCTTTGCCATCTTACAAACCCATCCATAGGCAAACAGAAGGTGTGTGGCACATATATATAATCCTGCTCATAGCGTATCTCATACTACATCTACAATTACACAAATATATCCAATCCATTGAACCAATTCAACTACGAAATGAATAACCTAAGATTACCCTCCCTTAATATAACTTTACAAAACTATATAGCCATTCACGCCCGACTTAAATTTAACATTTAAATACGTTCACACAGATTATTTTTATAAATTTGTTTTTAAAATGTTGAGTATAGATCGGCTGCACAGATTCCACGGTCAAAAACATCCAAATTAAACACAATCGATCAAAATACAAAATCATCGATAACGTCAATTGCAAAAGGGAATACACAAGGCCCCATGGCATTCATTATAAGATGCCCGCATTAACATCGTTGACCTATATATTCTAATCAAATGTGAAAACTTCAACATAATCAACCGATAACGAATCTATGCAACGTCTATACCCAACCTAATGTAATGCATTTAATAATTTCTACAATAAATATTACTACAAATAATAATAATAAAATGGAAATTATTTTAGCAAAACTTAACTATATAAATTTAAACAATCAATTATTAATTTAAAAATCAAATAAGAGTTCATTTTAAAATTTAAATTAGCTGAATCTTTAAAAAAAAAATGACGAAAGTTCTTAATTACTTTTTTTTGTTGTTGTTAATTTGTAAAGTTCATAGCTCATGGTAGAAGAGTCCAGGTTTCTGCTTTTAATTCCTGCAATGCCTCCATTGGAAGATAATGTTCTGGAGATGGCAATAGCTGGTTCAAGGTATCACAGTTTTTTCATTTTTTTTTTTTTTTAAATAGAGAGTGTGGTATGTGCGTCCTACCCCATCTCTCAAATACAAAACGCTGGAACTGTTTGAAAAGACTGTATTTCCCTTTTTATATTATCCACACGGATTCAATCAACAAAACATCACTAATCCATCACTTTCATTAGGGTCGGAGCCAAGGCTTAGTGCTTCCATTGGTCAAGCTAATTTCTCTTTATTTTCTTATCTATCTTTCATCAGATCATTTTAATTATACAAGAGCCCAAGGCTAGCTTGTTTTTCAAACAATTTATAAACAATCATTTCCATTTACAGATTACAAGAATTAATTAATACCTGTTTTTATTTTTAAATCTTGTACTTTTTTTTTTTTTTATAAAAAAGTACGTTCAAATACTTATTTGTTTTTTTTAAAAAAAAATATTTTTAAAGTTTGGCATCTGTGCGAATGTATATACGTTTAACAAACATTTTAATTTTAGCGTTTAGTTTTTTACTTTTATTTGCGAACTTTTAAGTTTTTATTTTAAATTAATGCAACGACATATTTATATATCGTTACAATATATATGGAATGAGCATTATTGGAACCATGATAATGCATTTGCCTTTCATATTTCATTGATACGAATTCAAATCTAGGCTAAACAAATTAAAATTTTTTTTAATAATCTTAAGTTTTTTAGGTAGTCAAAACATACATAAGTTGGTTAAACTTCCAATGTTGGTTGGTTAATTGGTATCTAATTATTTGTAGCTAAGTAAAACAAGAACAAAAAAAGAAAAATTTCAACTCTCACCATCAGTAATTGCTATACTTGATGAGTAGTGATTTCTTGTTCACTTCTGGGTTTTATGAAAAGCTGTTGTAAAAATATAGATATATATGGTGAAAAACTGAAAAGAGATTGGTAGTTGAAAATACGCAAATAAATTTTAAAAATGAGACCAATTAGAGTAAATTTAATTCATCTAAACGTAATAAAATATTGGTTAAATAAATATATTATACGTATCACCTACATACCATACCAGCGAAAGTCATCAACTCAATAAACTTAGTGCTTTATCTTCAAAGATTTCTTGTTGAATTAGAATATAAAGGTATGTGTGTGTAACTGCATCCACATTTGAAATTTACTAGTTGTATTTGAAAATTTTTAAAAAATATATTTTATTTATTGAGAAGTGACTGCAAAATGATCTTTGAAAATATTGTTTGTATTTCAATGCATTGTTTTAGTAAATGAAAATTATTTTTAAAAATGACATGTATGGTCAAATGACAAAGTGGCAGATTTTGGATCTCAAAATCCATGGATCACGAAACAACTCTAACACCTCCTGTATTTACATTTCTTATGAACTCCCAAGCAGTAAATGATTCAGTTAAAGTTGGTTTGGAATAAATGCTAGATTTGAGAGAAAAATAAAGGCAAAATATTTTTAGTTTTTGCTCTCAATGGAGAATTTCATATTTTGGTCTGTACTAAAAAAAATATGGTCACAGGCTAAAGAACCCTAACTAAATGGTTCCAAAATTTATTCTCAAGCCTTCATGCCCCAAAATGATATAAAATGCTCTCTAAATGAAATATGAATAAAATGAAAGAATTCACATGCAAAAACATGAGGTTAATTTACAAACAAACCAAACTATAACATTGAGGCTACAGACATGATCCTCTGATATAAATTTAATAGAAATTAAGTCATAAAGACGATTAAAATAAGTTTCAAGAAATTGTCTAATAACTGATTTGTAATATAATTTTTTCAAATCTAATAATGCGAATTAGCCAAATAAATAAACATGAATGAATATGCTTAGTGTTTTCAAAGGGTCCAGCCTTGGTGTCGTTTTTGTATTGAATTGTGCTTGTATTAAAATATTGTAAAATAATTTGTAAAAATGTTTAATTTGTACTAAATCAATCAGCAAAATGATTTTGATAAATAAGACCTATTTAGTTATTTTTGTTTACATTGTTATGAAAGGTTTATTCTTATTTAAGAATGAAATATTAAATGATTGATAAATTCATATATATCACTTTTTTATAAACTTCCTCATATACACTTTAATGCAATTTTTATATAATTCCTCCTTTATTTTTCTAACAGTTTCAACTGTCCTGCAGTCTTCATCAGAAGCTGCAACATTTAAACATATAATCATTACTTTATATACATATAAAATACATATTTTTACATTATTATTCATAATCATATTTTATTTTTAATTCTATACCTTTACTTCTCTTACTTCCTAATTATTATTTTCTTATTATTTATTTATTATTTCTATTTCATTGACATGAGATAAGGACTTTATAAAGATAAGAATGGCTATCTTATCTTTAATCTGAATTCATATTTATATAAGCCAATATGAAGCATCTTGATTTGAGTGTGAAAATGTTACTCTCTTTACATTTAAACCCACTATTTCCTTTTTGACAAATTAACGCATGAAATCTTGTGATTTATGAGTTAATGTTACGATCTTTTTAATGTAAATATAGAAACTAACATGATATTCTAATGATTTATCACACACACCAGCAACATGTAATTATAAAGTGAAAGACTTTCCATGGACACTTTTAAACATGTATAATAGCCAAACGATGTAGTTTTTTGACTATAGAAGAATCTCTCAAACCTCAACATAAAAAGAGACTTTATAAAGATAAGAATGACCATCTTATCTTCAACCTAAATTCACATTTACTTGAGAACTTAATAAATAATTAAAACATTAGATTAGTTTCTATATTTCCATTAAAATGATAATAACATTAGTTCATTGTAAATTGCAAGATTGAAATGTGAAGAAAGTAATGTGTTCATATTCTCAAATCAAGATGTTTCAGATTGGCCTATATAAATGGGAATTTAGATTAAAGATAAGACAACCATTCTTATCTTTATAAAGTCACTATCTTGTGTTGAGGTTTGAGAATGCCCTCTATAGTCAAAAAACTATATCGTTTGACTATTATAAACATTTAAAAGCACCTGTGGAAAAGGTTAATGCCTTTCTTTTTATAATTACATTCTTCACATGCAGTTAATAAATAATTAGAACATTAAATTGTGTTTATTATTTATTTAAACAGGATGCAGTTTCAATTAGTTTATAAGAAAATTGTCGGATATGAAAAACATTTTATCCAGGAGTACATATGTAATCACCGATTTGGCTAGGTATTACAGATAGAGAATAACGTATTAGTCATGTTAATTATTAAATATTATAAAGAAAAGCTTTTAAATAATATTAATACAGAAGTAGCGTATATTCCTGGAATGTTTCCTAATAGTATTTATCAGGTGTCACCCATAATTTTATGAAGATTAGGAAGATAAGCCTGAAAGTTGAAGTAAGTATATACATTATTTAGTATCATTGTTCTTATTGTACATTATTGACCTCCAAAGTATAGTTGCCCAATATATCTTTTATACATCCTCTACTGTACCAATGCATCCTTATTTTAACAGACCATTACATGTCCACTACAGTATATAGATTTGTCAATAATTTTTTGTATTTTTATGCTTGATTTTTTTTAAAAAATATATAATAATTCCATCACTTTCCCCTTCTTCATAGATTTAATTGCATATCTCATCTTTACATTTAAATTATTTGGCAAATCAAAAGATTTGTCAAACGTTGGTGGTCGTGAGGTCAGCACACCTGCCTTACAAGCAGTTGTACCGGGTTAGCAGGTTCGCTTCCTGACCAATGCTATGACACATGAAAAAAAAAATCAAAAGATTTTCTAATACTAGCGATTACCTTGTTTGTTTGTTTTTGTTTGTTATTACTATATAATTATTTACATAACACTTACACACATTTCAAGACGTCATGCCTCTTCCATTATTTTTTCTTACTGTAAAAATAACTTTTCTTTCAATAATAAGATGTCATTTTACACTATTGAGATTGTTTTTTTCTTCTATAGCATTCATTGCCAATTCATAATTATATTTTTTATATCATGAACTCTTCTTCATCTAATATTCCACAATTCTAGACATTCACTTCGTCTCAATGGATCTTTTAAAAATTTTCATATTACTTCTTTTTTATGTGAATTTATTTGTTTCAATAAAAAAATTTAAACCACTAAACATCACATGATCACCATTCTTTATAATTACACAAGCTGTTTACACAGAGGCAAAATTCTCCACACAGTAGCACCACTCAGTGCAAGCCAGAGTAATCCATGGATGCAGAAAGGTTTGTGCATAAAATCACTATCTAGTGTCTACTCATCCAATATCCCCAGACTAGTTTCTAGCTTGTGGATTTCATCAGTGAGGAGCCTTGAATCTAAGATCACTGCATTTAGATCTTAGGATCAAATGCTACTCTCCAGCAGCCACCCTTGCTTTGAGGGCAAAATGAAAACACAATAATGTTTCTAGTTCAAGCTCATTAGCTTGTATAATCATATAGATCTGAACTCAGTTCAGTATCCATACTTTTTGGTATCTTTGGTTCTTTAATAACTTCAGTCATCATAATCCTATTGAGCAAGATTGGTATTAAATCACTAAACATCACATGATCACGATTCTTTATGCTTATTTAAGCTGTTTACACAGAGGCAAAACTCTCTATACAGTAGCACCACTCAGTGCAAGCCAGAGTAATCAGTGGATGCATAAAATCCCTATCTAGGGCTTATTCATTCAATATTCCCAGACTAGTTTCTAGCTTACTGGTAAGTTGATATTTTTAAACCAGCTAGTTTTCTTGAAGTTTTTAATAGAATACCAGTTATCTTCTTATTATGAATCATTTTCAGAATCTATTTCAAAGCCTGTTAATATTTCAAAACTATTTGCAATGTCTAATTTAAATTCATTGAAGTGTTTTGAAGATTAGAAATATCAGCTGTTAGTATAGTTCTTTTTAAGTTTTTATCTTTCTAATTTAGCATTAATCAACTCAGTGATGTTGAATATATTAAAAACATTATTCCCTGGAATACATATTTTCTTAAATACATATATTCTATTTGTTAAAATATAATCCATTTTTCTATAATTTATTTAGATGTTTTCTTTTCCATTTCCATTTAGCATTTTTCTCAAAGAATAATATAAATTTTTCCTTCAAATTCCATAAATCCATATCATCTCTCATTTCTGTTGCCATCACTAAATTTATCCACAGTACACTTAACTTTCAATCATTTACCAATTCTAGTATTAATATCTCCTGTAACAATTTTATAATAATCTTTGACAGATCGAAATACTTTGCACTTCTATGTAAAAATCCTCTACTTCATCATCACAATGAGAATTTCTGGGGACATAAATCCAAATCATCTGCATTTGGGATCTTTCATTAATTTGAATAACTAATCTTGCCACTCTTTCTGATATTCTACTTTAATCTTCACAATAATGTTTTACTTTTCATTTACAGTCAATCACATTCACATGTCTATAGTAAATATTGTATTTTAACTAATCAAAAGAACAAACAGTATTTAAAAGTTGTTTTGTACAATGGATCATATCCAAGTACTGAGAGAAGTTATAAAAAAGACCAATGAATGTGAGATGCCATTATGCTTTGGATTTGTAGACTATGAAAAGGTATTTGATTCTATAATATTTTTTCAGTGACTAAAGCATTGGATCATCAAGATATGGATCAACATATTGTCATATTCTACATAAAATTTATAAAAATGCAACAGCAACAATTAGATTACATGATGATAGTAGGAAGATTAAATTGAGAAGATTGTAAGACAGGGTGACTCCATATCTCCAAAACTTTTTACAGCAGTTTTACAAGAAATATTATGGGGATTAAAATGTGAAGCTAAGGGAGTAAAAGTAAATGGGGATTGCTTATGCCGTTTATATTTTACAGTTGATATGGTTGTTTTTGAAATAGCATTTCAAACCTTCAGGAAATGTTGCAAGAGTTATCAGATGAAAGTAAGAAAATAAGATTAAAGATAAATGCTAAAAAGACTAAAGTAATATTCAATGGATTTTCTCAAAAGAGAAAATAAATATTCATAATGATGAGTTAGAAGGTCAGATTATTAATACAAATGAAAATATAATGAATAAAATTAATTATATAATTAATGTTGAATTGCTTTTGATAGAAATAACTTAATATTAAAAGGAAATGTATCTATATGTTTGAAAACTAAAGATTTTTAATAAGTATGTTTTATTGGACTAAAACAAAACATACTTATAGATCCAAGACTTTGACACTACAGAGGAGCAATAAAGAGGCATCAGATCATTAGAGAGATGTTAGCAGTAGCAAGGAGGGATTGAAAACAATATATGTTTGACAGAGTACTGTTATTGACATCATGCTGATCAGGATATATTGCTAGAAGACATAGTAATAAATAGAGAGTTAATATCTTAAACAGGATTCCAAGAGATTGTAAAAGATCTAGAAAGAGATGACATATGAATGGATGATGAAGTAAGGAAGTTTATGATGTGATTTGAAGAATAGAGGCTAGAGATTGGAGAAAGGATTAAATGAAGTGAAGTTGGGCAGGATATATTGCTAGAAGACATGATAATAAAAAGAGAGTTAAAATCTTAAACAGGATTCCAAGAGATTGTAAAAGACCTAGAAAGAGATCACATATGAGATGGATGATGAAATAAGAAAGTTTATGATGTGATTTGAAGAACAGCTGCTAGAGATTGGAGAAAGAGGATTAACTAAAGTGGAGCTGGTCAGGATCTTAAACAGGACTCCAAGAGATTGTAAATGACCTAGAAAGAGATCACATACGAAATGGATGATGAAATAAGGAAGTTTAAGGAGTGATTTGAAGAACAGAGGCTAGAGATTGGAGAAAGTGGATTAAACTTGGAGAGACCTTCATCCTTCAATTAACTGATAATGGTTGAGAATAGTGAAGCTGAGAATGTAGCAGAGGGATTCTATTTGTTTGCTGTCATCGATTATTGACTTACCATTTAATTTTCTGCAGTCAATGCTCCGTCTGATGATAATAAAAATATGATGTACTGAAAGTCATAATATATAACGATTGCCAAAGGTATTGTAAGGGATTTTATAAATACTTACTGTAGTGTTTTGTAAAATGGCAGACATGTTTGTGCATTCCAGAAAAAACTAGAATTTATTCGTAAGGCTGTTTTTAGATCGCACTCTGATAGCTGAGGAATTTAATTAGTGCATTGACATAATGGCGATTGACAATTCCTAGAAATATTTGCTAATTACAAATGTTTCTAGATAAGAGACGTTACCTTATTGGTCAGTGCATTGATTGATCGTTGCAGTTGTCAGAGAGCGATAAGAAGACTGGGTAACATCTAACAGTGTAATATAGAGAACAGTAGAGAGCAGTCATGCAGTTGAGTAGCAGTATTTGGGTAGACATCTGTTTAACACCAGCAGAGATATCTCATTAGTGCTTGCGGTTAATGACCAGCGCCCAGTGGAAATGTAGTCCACGGGTATAGCTGAAGGAGACCGCAGTGAAGATATGGAGAGCATTAGTTGCAGAGTAGAAGCATTCATTGCAGAGCAGAGCATTAGTTGCAGAAATAGGCCATTCGTTGGAGAACATTGGCGAACGTTATTGGATAGCCGCACAGTATGACTTGCAGATATAACATTGGCGCAGTTGTAAGTGTGGATATAACACTTACCCATAATGCTAATGAAAAATAATGGCAGTAATCGGCTTACAATTATAAATATACAAACAAAAAATAACTTACACAATAACTAAAATAATATTGTTTTATAATTATGATAAGAACTACACTTATATAAATGCAATTTATCTTAACTTCTGTGGTACTTGGATATTATTCCTGTAACCAAGGAAAGATAGGATGACTTTTCACCTTTGTATCAATACATTGCTAACTTTTTAATGGTGTTATTTTGACAATATCAAACATTAGATTGGAAAAATAACTGTAAATTGCAGCACTTTGATCAGATAAAAGGAAACAACAGCAGTAATAACAAAGTCAATGTATTAATTCAATTAGTGAATAGAAACATAACTGTAAATTGCAGCACTTTGATCAGATGGTTTTTTTGACAAAGATTCAAAAAAGGCGGAAGTCAATAACAAAATTGAAATTGGAAAAAACCCAAAATCAAAACGCATAAGTAAATAAAGAAGTTGAAATTAAAAATGATGAAATAAATTCACAATAACAACACGTAACTTTAAATTTTAAACTTTTTAATCAGCAATCTCCAAAAAATGCATTTACATAATAGGTTTGTCTGACATATTTTAAAACACGTTTTATGCATGTTTTTGACGAGAAAAAAACCACGGGTTTATTTAACGATCGCAAGATTACGCCTTTATCGCGTACGTGAAAAGTCATCCTATCTTTCCTAGGTTATAGGAATAATACTAAATTTTAGCAAAAAAAGTTTTATTGTATACACACCAATCTGACGTTTTGAAACCTAATAAGGTACTTGGGTATTATTCCTGCAACCAAGGAAAGATAGGATGACTTTTCACATTCGTATCAATACACTGCTAACTTTTTAATGTTGTTATTTTGTCAACATCAAACATTAGAAAAATATTAGAAAGTTAGCAATGCTTTGATACGAATGTGAAAAGTCATCCTATTTTTCCTTGGTTGCAGTAATAATACTGAAAACAGTTTTACAAAGACAGAAAAAAAAAGTAAAAAATATTGCATGAGATAAACACGTATTTATGAATTCTACACAGATGCAAACTAACTTTTGACAATTACTTAATTTGATCAATTTCAACCAAAAAAATATGCTTGCAGGAGGAAAAAAAAAGCCAACAAATATATATTTTTATAAAAGTAAATATATTCTATGAAATATATACTTACGCAGACGATTCTTGCATACAAAATGATGATGGTCAGTAGCAACCCCCCCCCCCCCCAACCGTCCTTCCTCGTTCTCAGGAAAAGTTGTCGAACAAGTGATTGGCCAGTACATGCTCTAAATGGAATACTGACAGGCAATCTAATTTTTCGAATAAACAAATAAGTCCTTCTATCTTTCCTTGTTTGCAGAAATAATACTCAATACAGTTTTACAAAAACAAAAAAATATTATGAGAGATATACACGTACTTTTACAAATTGTACAGTACCCAAAATAACTATTGATGCTTACTTAATTCGATCAATTTAAAAAAAGAAATACGTGGTCCGTAAAAAAAAAAGCCAACATAAATATATTTTTATAAAAGTAAAAAAGAAAAAATATTCTATGAAATATACACTTATGCAGACAATTCTTGCATACAAAATGACGATTGTCAGTAGTACCCCCCCTCCCACCGTCCCTCCTTCTTCTCCTAAAGATTTGTAGAACAAGTGATTGCCCAGTACATTCTCTAAATGGAATTCTGCCAGTCAATCTAATTTTTGGAATAAACAAATAAAGTCAACGTCTTTATTCAATTACAATTAAATAATAAACTTTTAATTCAAAGATTCAAAAACGCAGAAGTCAGACAATAACCAAGTTGAAATTGGAAAAAAAACACAGAAGTAAATAATGCAGTTGAAATTAAAAATGTTAAACCAAATTCAAAATAATAACAAATGGTAAGTTTAAAATGTACAAACAACAAACTTTTGAATCAGGAAAAAAATTACCAAAATGTCCAAAAAAGCACCTATATAATAGTTTCGGTTGACATGTTTCAAAGCACGTTTAAAACACGTTTTTTGACGAGGAAAAAAACTCAAATTCCAAGGGTTTATTTAATGTTCGCAACATTATGTCTTTATCGCATATGTAAAAAATCGTCCTATCTTTCCTAGGTTGCAGGAATAATACCCAAGTACCAAGACTATTAATATATGGAGATCTGAATTTTGGTCAGTCCCATATAGTTATTTAAGTAGGATAGCTGGATTTGAAGACATATAGATGTCTGAAATTTTCAGATTTTCTACTTAATACTTAGGTATTCAATAAATGCTGAGCTTTAGTTTGCATGTCAACGCTTGTTTAGAACTATTAGTACACTCGTTATATTTATATACTGTAAATATAAATCCTTACTCTTTAGGAAATCGGTATTCAATAAAGATCAAGATACAAACTAAACTATAGAAATAAAATTGCTATTAAAAATTAAATTAATTAATTTTTAAGAATTAGACAATGTTTTAATTGTAAACCTATTATTATAAAGGGCTAAAAACTTTGAAATTATTCAAACGAAAGTCAATCTCCGATAGTGCGATATTTCTTAAATATTATAAATCTCTGTGCACTCTCCCTAGGTAAAAGTTTAAAAAAATAAGCGAATGACTTAAGTTTAGAGTGTACATTCTATATACATCAACTCTCACAGGTCATGCTTAAATCAGGGTTTGAGTTTATTGTGTGCCTGATGTTATAATAATTTCAAAGATTTTCAGCTCTTTATAATAATAGGTTTGCACTTATAAGTCATGTTTGTCTAATCGTAGGTGATTAAAATGAGACACTGTCTTTCTCCTGTGATAGGTTAAATAAATTTGTACAATTGAATATTTGATTATAAATAACATCAGGCACACAATAGACCCAAACTATGATTTAAGCATGGTCTGTGAGAGTTGGTGTATATAGAATATACGCTCTAAACTTAAGTGATTCACTTAAGTTTTTTAAACTCTTACTAGCGGGAGAGTGTGCAGAGATTTATAATATTTAAGAAATAGCGCATTATCGGAGATTGACTTCCGTTTGAGTAATTACCATGTTTTAAAATAAATATCTCGATTAATTAATAAATAATCGCTTTGAGTCAGTGTTTGTATATATATCTCGATTAAATATAATGAACATTTTTATTTTTATAACTACTGGAGACTTTTTTTAATTTTGATATTTATCCCACAACATAATTTTCTCTCTCTCTCTCTCTCTCTTTTTTTTTTAAAAAAAGTACATTTAAAAAGTTATATCTACAAAATATATTTAAAAAAGTTAATGAAATCAGTTTTATGGGTGAAAATAGTTTTTTTTTTTACTGATTTCAGTATATAAAATATTAAATGTCCTTTTTTTTTTAACCTTTACTGTTAGTAACATGCTGTTTATAAGAAATTATTAAAATTATTTTCTACAGAAAATCCCATTTAGACAGCATTTGGTATTATAAACATTCTTATTTGATTTATAATTTATATATTTATTATATAAAAGTTTTAATTTTTTTTTTCATATGTCAAATGCGTTGGTCGGGAAGTGAACCCAGGCCAGCTGCTTAGAAGGCAGCTAGCTATGCTAACCACTGGGCCACCAACGCTTGACAAATGTTTTAAATTTTAGTTACATTTTTCATCAAAATACAAAATAAAAAACAACATAAAATTCATGTAAATGACCTTAATTTTTTTAATTTTAGTGTGAGTTTTATTTTTCCCTATCAGACATAATTAATTCATAATTTTTTTAATGTAATTTGGCAAAAAATATATAAATTAAATAGTTTTTGACTTCAGTTATATTTAGCATTTATTAGTAATTCAAATATATAAATATATACATTGTTATAAGGAGGTTGACTTGACAATGGTTTGAAATTGATTATTCATGTTGGGATTATCTATATTGACTGGTTTTTAATGATAAGGGGATAATTATTTTATTAGTATTTTTTAAAGTTTTTATTATAAATTTCTGACAAGTATTTAAATTTTTTATTACATTGCACTAAAAAAAATAGCAAATACCCAAATCTATTTTTTTTAATATAAAAATCCTTTAAACATTTTTTTTTATTAAAACAAGCAAAACTCTCCATACAGTAGTGCCACTCAGTGCAAGCCAGAGTAATCAATGGATCCCAGAAGACTTTTGCATACAATCCCTATCTAATGCCTACTCATCCAATATCCCCAGACTAGTTTCTAGCTTGTGGCTTTCATCAGTGAGGAACCTTGGATCTGAGAGCGCTGCACCTAGATCTTAGGATCTAATGCAACCCTCATATGATGTTTAGTGGATTAATTTTTTTTATGTTGTATTTCAATTTTGAAATATATAATTATAAAAATCTTTAATAAATACATTTTTTTAAAACAAATATTCTAAAAAATTAGGAATGAATATCTATTTTTAAATACATTCAAAAAATACTTCTTTTTCAAAAAAGTATTATTTTATTGAGTGTCTCCATAGAAACGTTGAGGAGCATGTGAACATTGTATTTTAGTCCTTTCAGCACAATTTTTTATTTACCATATTTGTGTCAATCACGCTCCTCAAGTTGTATACACAATTTCATGCTTTGTCCATTTCTGTAGTCCCATGTATTACAGATGAATCTCACATCAACAGATTGACACAAGAATTGCTCAGCACACATTCTTATACAATAAAGCTAAACAAGATCATGAATAGAGATTGATCTTTTTCTATCACACACTTACTACAGGTCACCCCTTTTCATCCTCCAATATAAGAACCCTATGTGCTGAGAGGGATGATAGGAAAAGAAAATATAAGAAGGCTTGGGCTATTGTAAAGAATCCACATTCCATCAATAAAAAAAATTCTGTGTCCTATTATCGAAAAAATCGAACATCTAATTGCTTCATTTACATACTGAGCCTAATTTACATATTGGACCATGCTAATATAAAGATCTATTTCTAATTGCATGTTCTTATTCAGCACTATGATTCTGGAAGTGATGTGCCAAAAACTGACTCACTGCATTTAAGTCTTTCTTATAATTTGATTTATCTTTTCAGATTAACTTGAGCAATACAAGTTTGTTAGAATTACATATAACATATTATGATTTTTTATTTCGATGATCAATTCATTAAACAGAATTAGTACTTATGCTGATGTAAGAATTATAATATTTTAAGCAAATACTCAGAATAACTATCTAACAGTTTTTATATGATTTAATGCAATAATAAGATTAGAGAATCAAAAATTAATTTTCGGAATTGAAAATCAACTTATTACTTTCAATGACCAAATGTCATATAATTCATTTATCAACTAATAACCTAAAGAATGAAGAGATGAGATTTTGAAACAATCATTATTACTGGTTAATGACAGACAATTTTATTTTCAATTTGATATTATGGATATTTGAACTTGAATTTCCAACTAGATAAAGTGGGTATATGTTCAGATCATGTGATGATATATATGCACCCAAATAATATGTTGATTGACCAAATGGATTTTTTCCAGTTAAAATATAATTCATAATATTTACTTACCAGTATATCAAAAACATTTCCCCACACTATCTGGGGAGGGGCATAGATTCATAATTAAGTTGATCAGCTCAGAGCCATGTGGCTCCACAGTATCCTAACTATAAATATGCCACTTGGAATATATCAAGAAAATAAATATTAATTTCAACAGAATGTAAATAATTTTTACCTCTGCTTAAATATATAACGTGTAGGAATATAGTCACATCACAGAACCTTTTTATTGTAATACGTTTCTCAGAATTATTTTGTAAGCGACGCCTAACGAATAAACTTGTAAATACAATTTATACTTTTCATTTATCAACGCCCATTTATTCAGTCTGATAAAACAGATAAAATTGTATTTGCACGTTTATTAAAACGAATAGATTTTGGTGATAATTTTCATTTCTTGATGCTGTCTAGACAATATCCAAAAAAAGTACACAATAGTTTAGAGATATTTAAACTTATAGCAGAATTGCATTACTAGTTAATATAATCAATTTTAATTAAAAAAAGCCATCAATAAATATTATTTGTAATTATATATTGGACTATTTCCATAATCTAATATGAGTATCAAATGTCTTTAAAAAAATAATAATTTTATTTAAATATTCCAAATACATTCAACTGTTGGTAATAGCACATAAAAGAGGTTAGTATATGCACAACGTTTCAAAAAGTATTATTTCCCCCTTTTTTTTTTTTTTTTTTAGATTCTTGAGTATTGAGTTTTAAAGTAATGCTCTAACCAACTGGGCCATTTGGCTCAGTTGGTTAGAGCGTTACCTTAAAATTCAGCTCAGTTGATTAGAGTGCTACCTTAAAATTTAATACTCAGAAAACTAAGGTCCAGGTTCGAATCCCATGCTAATACTGTCACTGGTGAGGCCAGAAACACCTGAAGAAGAGGGGAGAATAATACTTCTCAAAACATTGTGCATATACTAACCTGTTTGATGTGCTATTATTAACAGTTGAATGTATTTGGAATATTTAAATAAAGTTAAATTTTTCTAAAGTCATTCAATACTCATATTAGATGATGAAAATAGTCCCACATATAAATCTTAAACTGGATTCCAAGAGATTGTAAAAGACCCAGAAAGAGAACACATGTGAGATGGATGGATGAAATAAGAAAGTGTGCAGGAGTGATGTGGAGAAGGGAAGCTAAAGATCGGAGAAGATGGATTGAACTTGGAGAGACCTTCATCCTGCAGTGATTTATAATGGTTGATGATGATGATGATAAATAAAACTAAAACACCATCATCATAAACCTTCAGGAAAACAATAAATATTATATTTGAGTAAAATACTTACAGCTAGTGTAAACCAAACTTTTATAAATAGAAATATTTAAATTTCTGACATTCACTAATGTTAACATTAAAAAATAAATAAAACAAATATTATTCAATATAAATGTTGCACTCATTATATAAATTACATTGCAGTATTATTTAGGAATGTTTATTGTGTATCTAAACTTAATCCTGTTTTGATCACGTAAATAAATTTATTGATTTATCGATAATCTTAAATTAAGATTTACCAATTTCAAGTATTAATAAGTTAAAAATTCAATATCAACTACAATATCAAAAGTTAAAACCTCCTTTATATTTATAAAATATGTTTGTAATAATTTTCAATAAAAGAAAGTCATATAATGACTTTAGATACTCATGGTTAGTAACGAAAATATTTTAACACGAACTAAAATAGATTCACTATTTTGGAATTTGTTTTATATGTATAAAATAATGTTTAATAAAAAGACTAAAGTAATGTTTAATCGATTTGCTCAAAATATAAAAATAAAGATTGATTATGATGAATTAGAAGAAGTTAACAGTTACAAATACTTTGGTCAGATTATTAATACAGATGGAAACATAATGGATGAAATTAATCATAGAATTAAACTTGATTGGAGTGCTTTTGGTAGAAATAACTTGATACTAAAAGGAAATATGCCTATGTGTTTGAAAAAGAAAGTTTTAACAAATGTGTTTTACCAGTTCTTACTTATGGATCTGAGACTTGGACATTTAATAGAAGAACAATACAGAGACTTCAGACCACTCAAAGAAGTATGGAGAGATGTATGTTGGGAGTAACAAGTAGAGATTGAAAACGCAATGTATGGGTAGAGAACAAACAGGTGTTACTGACCTCATTGAAAAAATTAAAAAATTGAATTGGAGTTGGGCTGGACATATTGCTAGAAGAGATGATAATAGATGGACAATTGAAATTTTAAACTGGATTCCAAGAGATTGTAAAAGACCCAGAAAGAGACCACATGTGAGATGGATGGATGAAATAAGAAAGTGTGCAGGAGTGATGTGGAAAAGAGAAGCTAAAGATCGGAGATGGATTAAGCTTGGAGAGACCTTCATCCTGCAGTGGATTGATAATGGTTGTTGATGATGATGATGATTAAAAAGAAACATGCATTAAAACAAAACTGTTTAAAAATTTTCCAGGCATTGATAGAGACAGATTTGGTTTAACATATTGTTTAGACTTGTACCCTACATGATACTTTATGCACTAACAATAAAAATCTTGCTATAGTTTATGGAAGTAGTAATCACATATATAAACCATAAACAAACAGCCATAAAAAATGTTTCATTTGTATTAATTAATAAATATTTAAAGTTTAAGATACACTATGTTCATTTCTTAGTAAGCTTATTACATATGTTCAGGTTTATTTGTATTGTAATTTATTCTTTAAAATCATACTACTCATATAAATATAAAAATGTTAAATAAATCTTTTTTTTCTCAGCGATGAAAGTATATTCATCAAAAATAAACAGATACAAATACAGTTTAAAAAGGTTTACAAAGAAGTGATTACATGATAAAATGAAATTCAAGAACAACATGAGGAAAAGGGAGGGATACATATGAAAAGGGGAAGGGATGTGGAAAGGGTATGTAGTCCAGGCCAAGAAAAGTCTTTGGTTGGTCCGAGTTAACATCCACATTGAGCGAGTGATCGCACGGGTCACAAACATTTAATTGGAAGAGTCCTGTGACAGAGGCTGAGAGGATGGGAGTTGGAGGATTGCCCAGGTATCTGTGAGGAGTGGAGGTGGGGCTAGTTTGGTATCTCTGGTTTTGAGAGAGTGAGTTAGTTCAAACTGTTTGATTCTCTGAATGCACTCTCTGGGCAAAAATAATAGCACATCAGAGCAACCAGAGTGCATAGATGAGAAAAACCAATAGTCTGATAGTTGCAAAGACCCCTCCCTGTTTTGATGGATCCTCATTATTAATAAAATTTCATGTTCTGTCAATTAATATGACATCCATTTCGCTGACAATGTTCTCATATTCTAGTGCTAATATATTTGCACCTATTTTTATTATTTGCAGTTCATATTCAATTACCCTAATCTCTGTTTCCAATCTTAGTAAATGAGAATATTTTTATATAATCATGTATTCATGTATATATAAAATCTTACAATGTAGTAAATTAGGTACTATGACCAAGTAAAAATATTTGGTCATCATAGATGATAGTTTGTTATCACTTTTTACTCTCTTAATTATTTACATTAATTAATTATTACATTTTTATTTACAACTGTCAAACTCACTCCACTCACAACTTTGACACCATCCGCCGCAGATAAATACAATAATGATTATTACTAATCATTTGCTAAACTAGAGATTATCTTTAGCACAGATATAAACTTTAAACCTCAGTTAAAGATTAATATATCTGATTTTTTAAATTTTAAACATACACACACATGGAGTTATTCACCATTCTCTTTCCCGTGTGTAATATCTTTATACATATATTAAACAACCTCTATGCTTCCCCATTCTTTTTAAATTCATATAAATAAAGATAATTTAGTGTTTATATATTTTAGTTGAGAAATAAAATTACTTCCAAATAGCTTAAACACAATGAATATTTATTCCAAAAATACAGAGCTAAATAGCAGTTAATATCAATATAACCTAAATGCATTTTCACTGTTAATCACCCTTGTCAAAGGCAATAAATATAAAATTTAAAACAAAAAAAACCATTACACGTGTCAAGTCTCAACATGAGGGTTACCAAGTTGCCAGTCTAAAGCGCATATTTCAAACAGTATTCAACTGAACATTATTAGACTCTATTCATTACAAAAGTTACAATTAGAAATAAACTGACACGCTTCAGTTTTATGTTTCCTATCATTGCATTCATTACAAACCATGCTTATTTCACTCTGACTTCAAACGTGACGAAATAAACACTCGTGAGCCAAAACCCTGCTAACATCGAAGAATCCATTTTAACTTTATTGTAACAAACACACATGCTATTTTTTGTATTTATCAGATAAATATTGATGTTCTTCCATAAAAAAATGTCAAATTTGATTAAATTTGTTCCACTTCTTTTACATGTGTGGATTCTGAATCTATAATTTTGCTTTTTGTTTTACTATTTAATTAAACTTTTCGCAGATGTTGACAGCTTTTTTAATATTTTGACTTAAAAGCATTATTATCAGCACTGAAAATGGATTAAGGTTGTATTTAACATAATGAAAGTTTTTCCCCATATGTATGTTATTAGTATTGCCGTTTATTTTCGCTCTTATAGTATTATTAATCTTTTTATTGTTTTTTTATATCTATATAAGGGTTAAAATATAAATGTTTTGAGTGTTTTTTAAAAGATCTGTTACTTGTTTTCAAAATATAAAAAATATTGAATATTACTGACTACAAAATGAATTATTAAATATGAAACTTGTTAATTGCTTTCTTTAAAACAATACATGAGTTTAGGCAGAGTGATAATTTCAATAAATATTAATAAATGTGATTTCATGCGCCATAACAGTTTTGAATCCAAATACAATAACAATAAACGATCAATAAATTATAAATGGAACACTTGACATCGTTTTAAGAGTGTCATTGCATATTTAATCTTTAGATTTTTTTAATAATACGGAAATGTGAAAAGTGTCACTAAAGTAACAGCTTGGAAAAGGGAGATTTGTTTTGCGAATAACGCAACAGAAAATGCTGAAACTTGAAACGTATAATTATGAAACATAATCTTTCATAATAAAAAAAAAACAAGACTAAATGATTTTTTAAAAGAAAAGCAATATGAACTGTCATTTTCATACAAGGGATTTATTAGAAACTATATTAATCATAAAAATAAAAAAACTGAAGCAAAAATAAATTCAAGGATAATTTAATATTTAAAAATACGGACAAGTCTTAACATTGCAAAGTGTGTGTGTGTGTGTGTGTGTACACTCATACATATATGTGTAATATTTAGTAACATATAGCAATTTTAATATCTAATAAACGAACGATTAAAATCAGGCTGTTCAATATATGTATAATAATATCTATCTTTAATTTAGTTAATGTTGAACAAATCATTCTATCAACTCGTCTTACTAATTAACTAATATCTTGGCTTGACAAAATTTATTCCTGAACCGCAGGAGCTTTTTCCCCGCAGCTCAAAAACAGGAACTCATTGAAAACATTGATAAAGTAGCACAGCATATTCAAATTTAATCATGCACATTTTGATCAATAGTGCGAATAACTTTCAAGCATAAACATTATATATATATAAACAAATACTTTACATATTGATACATTATGTGTATAGATAGATAGATAGATAGATAGATAGATAGATAGATAGATAGATAGATAGATAGATAGATAGATAGATAGATAGATAGATAGATAGATAGGTAGGTAGATAGATAGATAGATAGAAAGATAGATAGATAGATAGATAGATAGATAGATATATTATATAAAATATTATTCTATTCGCAAACTTCACTGTGTACTTTAAAAATGTAAAATATGTACTATTTCAAAGCATATAAAAAAATCGGCAGAAAATAAATAAATATTTACTATCATCATTCTTCTGATGCAAATAAGATTACAATTTTAATTTAATTATACATATACGATTTTTTTTTTTCGCATGCGTTAGTGAAGCTGTAATTATACTATAATGTTTAATATGCCTGCTTAGGCTTTCGAGATTTAGTATTCTAATCTCATACTCATAGCTTTACTGAATAAAGACTGTTGTAATTTATTGTACACATATGCAAATGTGCTTGAATTTTTAATTAGTTAGTCCATTGTTTGGAGAGAGCAAAGCATGCCTCTCTTCTATTAATGGCATTGAGATCATTTGCTATATAAAAAAGCTTCTTTAACCTTTCCTTTGGCATCACTCTTCTCTGTGCAAATTATTTGAGCAAAACTGGGTTCAAATACATGGTCTGTAGCTGCTTGATGGTCCCAGAAGATTGATGTTCCTTCATTTTTATTTTTAACCCTGTTGTATGCATACCTGTGTTGGCAAATTCTTGTGTTGGTGTTAGCCCGAGTCTCACTGTAATAAGATGCCTGGCAGCCTAATTGAGGGCATGCTATTTTAGAGACCACATGAGGGGCTTGATCTTTTTCTATTTTATCTTTGGAATTATTATGTGAATATATAGTATTATTATATCTATGTACTCTCTGGATTTATTTTAATCAGAACAAAATACATATTATATGAGATGTTGATCAATAGGTTTTTTTCAAGTACATTGACTTGTATAATATATATATATATATGATAACAGATGGCGTTCTACCAAAAACACCGTCAAGCATAGTTTTCTGTTTACATAAATGTCAGAGCGAGTATTCACTATCTCTAACTTTAATTCCACTTTCAGATCATGATTTCAAGCCATTTGCTATCGTCAGTGATGATAGCAAATAGCTTGAAATCATGATCTGAAAGTGGTGATGATAGCAAATAGCTTGAAATCATAATCTGAAAGTGGAATTAAAGTTAGAGATAGTGAATACTCGCTCTGACGTTTATGTAAACAGAAAACTACGCTTGACGGTGTTTTTGGTAGAATGCCATCTGTTATCATAAATACAAGCGTTAGCAAGTTTTTTAAATTGTGTTTTTTTTGTTTTTCATATATATATATATATTAAAGTGACAGCTTGATTTTATAAATAGTCACTAACAATAACTTCTTGGGTAACATTCCCTGCCAAGTTAATGACAGTGTAATCAACCAAAATGTTAATACAAAGTTAATATTAATAATGAAAAATTATTTTTTTGGATAAATCTGAAATATATATTATCATAAAAATCTTTATCCACTTGAAAAAAAATTACATGATCAGGATTAAGTAATATTTACTAAGACTGTAACCCCAAGAATATGCATTTGAAAAATGCGAAGGTAGAGACCTCTATAGGTCTTAACCACAAGCTTACGCTTTGGAAGAAAAAAGAATTAATATATATTACATACAAGAAATAATACCTGATTTCACTCATTATTTTTGTTATTATTGACATTTTTTATATAATTCTGTTTTCTTGTTTGGGTCAAATCTTGTAGCCAATTTTTAATACATTTTTATCAAATGAAATTTCTTCAAATTTTGTACAAGTGTTAGCTAGAGGTAATAATGCAATATGATAATGAAATATTACAAGATTGTGTAGCCAGTTATTCAATCTAACAGTGTTGGTGGGTTGAATTTTAAATCACATTGATATCAATTTAGTAAGTCATCAGTAACACATAATAGATGATAGTATATTTTAAAAAAATACATTTTCATTGAATTTCATGATTCACTAAAAAGAATTCACAGTTAATTAAAATAAAAAGAAAATAATGTTTTTTTTTTTTAAATGCTGACTTCATAGATATAAAAATCCTTCTATAATATTTAATGTGCACAATTTCAATTCAGGTACTGAAAATATAATGACATTGTTTACATGTTCAGTTTTTAGATTTAAACATGAATAGTTGCAAAAAATAAAATATCCGAATATTAAAAAGTAAAAAATAATATATATATAATATTTTATATAAAATGCCCTTATTTAATTTGATGAGTAATACAGTAAAAGCCAAAAAATAATATATTTTTTTAAAAATCAATTAGTGATTGAATTAATTAATTTATGGAAGCCCATGCTTTTATTTTAAGTTAAATATAACAACCAAAATTCTTGAAGAAAAACATTTTTTTTTTGATTTTTAGTTCATTACTGATTAAATTAAAGAAAGGCATTTTAAATAAAATATTTAGTCCAGAAAGAGTTAAACATACAATGTAATGCTTCCAATTTTTTAAAATTAAGTTCAATAAAGATAGTTATTTGTAAAATAAGTCTTGCTATTTTAAACAATACAAAATCTTTCTTATATATTTTTAACTTATACTATTAAACTTTTTGATAAAGGTACTTAAATACTAATTGCTAAAATATAAATTAATTTATTTGGTAGTTATTTAAAGCAAAAGTTTGAAAGGTCAAAATTAAATAGAATAGTTTAAAGTCTATTATATTTTAAGTAGGTTTAATAGATAAAGTTTTGTTTTATTTTAAAGGGTATTGTTAAAGTGATAGCTGTTAATTTGTAGTAAATTTCATAATTTGAGTTGCTTCTAATATATCTGGTGGGTATATATTCAAAACAAATGTTTTAAAAGAAGAAAGTCTGAAATAAATTATCATTAAAGTTGATAATTATTTTAACCCTTTTCCCACCTCTTACAAGACCTCTTGTCAACAGTTGACGTCACTCTAATTCCGTTATTTTTAATGCTAGGATATTCGTTTGACAGTTATTGATTAGGTTTTTAAAAGTTCTGTAAGATGGTGCCCTCTTCTGAATTATTTTATAAGTAAAAAATCAATAAAATGGCGTTTAAAGCTAAACAAAGAAATAAGCTTGTCGGTGATTGGCTCTCAGCCGGCTCTCAGCTGACAAAGACATTTTGATTGGCTGGAAAGAATAAAGAAACCGCCTGATCAAAGAAAAATGCTGAGATTTTCATTTCGAATATGATTTAAGGTATTAAAAAAATATATTCAGAGAAATTAAAATCATTTTCACAAAATATACTAAAAAAACAAAATTATTTTCAAAAAATATTGAAGATTTTAGTAAAAATATTTAAGATTTAGCAAAAAAAAATATTTACTTTTCCATAATATAACACTGAAAAAAAGCATTTACGTCACCATTCTTTGTTTATATGTTCACTTTTAAACTTGCCGAAATTGAATATTTTATAATAAATAAATAGCAATTTATTTTTGAAAGAACTTTCGTTCACTTTCATAACCTGACAAATTATTAATATACTTTTATAAACGAATCTGAAGTGAATTTAATATTATAGCTGAATATATTTTAACAATTGGCTTTGTCTTCAGTTTGTGAGTTGGCCAATTAAAAGCTTCGATTTTTACCTCATACAACCAATAATATAATTAGCAGTTAAAAGGTTAAAAGTGATATATTTAATAAATTAGTATTATTTAATTTTAGAATGAATTAGTTAAGTTACAGTTTTTGAGAACTTTTAAATAAAACAAAAGATATTTGTTTTAAAATAAATATAGTTAATAAATAAAGTTAATTATTTTTATTCATTTTAATAAATGTCTAGACAAATTGCAAAGTTAAATTTATTTTTAGATGACCTGAATTAGAAAAAGGTTAACCTCCCATAATTTTCATATGAATATATTTGTTTGGACCAATTCACCCCCTGGAGAATTTTTCCACAAGTATTATATATTAAAATGCATATTTTTTTGTATATTTTATTATATGAAAATTTTGTTCAAAAAATTACGATAGATGGCAGAAAATTCAAAAGAAAACTACCTTACAAAAGAAATAAGCCCTGTTCAGCCTTTGTTCCAAGGCAAAATGGTAAAATGTTCAGCATATTAAGATATTGTTTAAAGAAAATAGTTCCACAGACCAAAAACATGTTTATTTGCAAATTTATTACAGTTTTAGATTTTTTTACAATAATTTATACTATATTTATTAGATATTGAGAAATATAAATTATTAATAACTTATTTTGACTAGAAATACTTTATTTTCAAAAATATAGTGTTATATTGGCAGCTAACATGAATATGGCCTGAAGTTATTTAGAAGCTTAACTTCTATGTAAACAATTTACTTATAATTATGAGTATGAAAATATCACAATTTTGCAATAAATATTCAAAAAATTTAAACTTTTAAAACATAATTCATTAGATATAACAGAAATAAATAAATGTTCATTTAGATTTTTAAAAATAATCAGAAATAACAAAGATTTCATTGATTTTGTAAACTGAAAATAATCTTTCTGTAATGATTATGTGTAATCTTTTTTGTTTTGATTACGATCTCATTTTTTTAATATTTATAGAAACAAAATGTGAACATGTAAATTTTATTTGAGTAGTAAACAAAAGTATCTATCAAATGAAGTCAAAATTATTATTTTCTGATAGTAATAATAATTTAATCATATATTTTACATTGATGTATGATACAAAGAAAAATGTTAGAAAATGCTGAAATGTTTGAGTCTATGCTGCATTATGAAAGGGTTAAGATCATATCAGTTAATTTAAACCCCATCTCAACATTAATTGTGGAATGTTTAATTGAAATCACATGATCTACTTAACCACAATTCACACAAGTGCACGTGTTTAAAAAGAAAAAAGAGAAAATAAATTGCTTTTAATTTCTTCCTATAGCTTCACTTTTGAAGAAATCCACTATAAATAATTTTATTTTTTTATTTGATAATGTGTAGCTAAAACCTTAACATCATTTAAGCAGTCTGTTTCATGCTGTTCCATGCAATTGCTGCCTACAAGCAGTATCTTTCTTTTGAAATCTACTTATAAGAACTACTAATGTTATTTTATTCTTATGCTTTATTAATTTGAATTATTTAAAATGTTACTTATTGTCAACTATCATAAAAATACTTTAACTGTGAGTTATTGGAATATTCTTATTATATAAAACTGCCTTAAACTTTTTATCATTTGATATTTATCTGAAGGTTTGTAATGATGGTATATTATAAGATGTGATATGTTGGACTATTTCCATCATTTATGAGTGAATGTTGAATGTATAGAAAACTTTAAACTTTATTTAAACATTCCAAATACAAACAACTTATTAATAATAACACACAAATAGACAATACAGGTTAGTAATTACACAATGTTTCGAATAGTATTATTCTCCACTCTTCTTCAGGTGTTGCTGGCCTATATGCACAGTGACAATATTCACTTAGAAGTTTAACTCGCACCTTTAGATTCTTGAATATTGAATTTAAGGCAAACACTCTACCAGCTGAGCTATTGCTCAGTTGGTAGAGCATTTGCCTTAAATAGGAAGTGTTTAAAGAACAATTTAAGGACATAAGTGGGACAGGTAAGAAACAAATATCAGGTTATTCAAGAAAAGTTTTATCAAAAATTTAGAGAAAACTACTCTCAATTCTTCAGTTGCCAAGTAGCTAAATTGATAATTTTTGTTGCTTATGGCATAACTGAACCAATTATCTGCCTCTTTAGGTAGAACAGATTAAAGAATTGAGAGAAATGTCATAGAATGAATGTATGGGTTCCTGAATGCTATAGACATGAGTTTACAAAGCTAATGAATGAAATTTTTTGATAATCATTATAGCAAGCTTACATTAACAAAACTGAATTTTAAAAAAGAAAAAATAGTGTAAGTAAAAAAAAGGATAAGATGTAGATATTAAGATAACCTACAACCAAATAAAATAGTGAAAAAAATATGGAGTGGGACTCTAGTTGGTGTATCCCCAAAAGGCACATCCAATGTTTATCTCTTATAGATTTCTGCAGTAATACTTCCCACAGAATTTCTGCGAAAAGATTATTGCTTACTTTAACATAAAAAAATCAGAACAAACAGTTTTCAAACAATACTAAATCATATAATCAATTCAACATGTATTTGGGAAGATTGAGTACCCAGTATGTCTATTTGTGTCCAAAAATGTAAATAGTATTTGAACATATTGCCATGGAAGTCTTGTTGAAGTATGAATTGAACATATTGCAATGAAAGACTTGTTAAAGTATGAATTTGGAGATTAATTAATGTGAAGAAGCCAATGATACATTTCTTCTATCCTAGGGAAAATTTGTCTGCTCAACTTTACCAGTATAACCCTTCAAGAAACTTTGGTGAACAATTGCAAAGAAAAGTTAACCACAAAGCAAATATGGGCTCAACTATAAGTTAATAATCAAAGTGTCCACCATGTATTTTTGATTTTTAAAGGGACTAGTTTATGATTGGGGTCCAATTTTTTGTGTAAAACTAGTTGTGCACTGAATTATGTAGAAGATTGGGTCAGGTAAATGTAAGAATTTTTGGCTCCAAATCTGTATAACTCCATAATAATCAATTCCTCAGAGCAAGGTTAATAATCGAAGTGTCCACCGTGTATGACCGACCTGTTCAAAAGCAATGCTAAGTAGTAAAGACAATTATAATCTTTCCTGTATAGGAACATTCTCTATTTATTGAATTACAAATGAATAAGGAAAGAAATAAAGTTTATTGAGTTAAAAATCTTCAATGTTGAGTAACTCTGGGAGATCAACATATACTAAATTTTTGGAATTGTGTAAAAGACTTTGCTATAATTGGACAATAGGATGATAGTGCATTCGGAATTGAGACTAGACAGGAAGTAAAAGGGACTGTAATCATAGAATGTTAAAATTTTTAGTAAAGGGTCTAAATAATCATATAAATAAGGTCTTAAAGCCCATAATATATATGTACATATATGATCAATTACTAAAATGTGATGTAATGAGGATATGCCAAATTTGAAAAGTGATAATAAACATGAGTGTACTTAAAAATAAAAAAATAAATAATAAAAAATAAAATATGTATCACCAGTTTTACTGTCACCTCATTTTAGGAAGGGGGCAGTGTAATTTCTTTCTGCATTATAAACTTCTCTATTTTTGAGTAATCTATAAAGTATAAGATTAGATGCATAATAGAAAAGAAGAAACAATTAATAAGTTTTTTTTATATGTCAACGCGTCAACTGGGAAGCAAACCTGGGACAACTGCTTGGAAGGCAGCTATGCTGACCACTCAGCCACCAATGCTTAACAATTATTAAAAGTTAGCTGTTATAATTGCTAATGAATATATTTAAAACAATATATCTCTTCCATATTTTTCAGACTTTAAATACATAGATTTAAGTAAGAGGATGCATGAATAATACATATTCTTATAGTAAAAAAGACAAAAAATTCAAATATTGTAAGGATAAATCTAATATAATGAGCATACTAATAGCTCTAAACAAGTTTTTCTGATAAATGCTGCAAGAGAAAGCATTTAAAATCTTTATCTATAATTATCTCTATCCCCAAACCAGTTTCGAGCCAATGGCTCTCATAAGTGAAGTGCTAGGATATTCAGACAGCAGATCTAAAATACCAACTCAAGTCCAGCATTTAGCTAATACTTAGCTATTAAGTAGAAAATCTGAAAATCTCCATTCTCAAACCAGTTTTGAGTGAATGTCTCTCATCAGTGAAGTGCTAGGATATTCAGACACTAGATCTAAAATACCAACTCAAGTCCAGCATTTAGCTAATACTTAGCTATTAAGTAGCAAATCTGAAAATCTCCATTCTCAAACCGGTTTTGAGTGAATGTCTCTCATCAGTGAAGTGCTAGGATATTCAGACACTAGATCTAAAATACCAACTCAAGTCCAGCATTTATCTAATACTTAACTATTAAGTAGCAAATCTGAAATTTTCAGATATCTATATGTTTTCAAATCCACATGATGTATGACTTTATTTTCTTACTATTGTAATGATAAAGGTAAAGCAACTGTCTAATTTGAAAAAGTCAATAAATTTTCTTTCTTTTTCTTTTTTTACAAAGAAAAATTAATTATTTTTGGTCTATGTAAAATTGCAAAAAGCATTTTAATATATGAAAAAAATTCTGTATAAATATTAATATAATTATAGTATTGATTAATGGTTAAAGTTTGTAATATATCTTGAACAAAATATTAGATAAGCAAGTAAATTAGTATAATTAAAAGCTAATTAATATGTTCAATAAAAAGTATATAACTAAATAAGTACTATATATATATATATGTGTGTGTGTGTGCTGTATGCACAGATAATAAAGCTAATATATATAATTGAAAGCAAATATAAAATACTATTTTAGCTGAGCGCTTTTGAGAGACTTCTTGCTTTCATATTCATAGCTACTATCTTGTTAAAAACTGCATTGTTAGAAGGAAAATTTATGCAAAATAATGCAAATTAGTTATAACTGCCATTTTTGGGACAGGCATTATTTTGTATAAATTTTCCTTCTAACAATGCAGTTTTTAACAAGATAGTAGCTATGAATATGAGAGCAAGAAGTCTCTCGAAAGCACTCAGCTAAAATAGTATTTTAGATTTGCTTTCGATTATATATACGAGCTTCATTATCTGTGCCTACAGCACACATATATAGTATTTTACAATTTAATGAAGTAAATAATTCAATTATAACTAATTAAGTAGCATTTTTGGTAAACTCATTTGTTAAAATTATCTATTAAAGTAATCACAAATCAGCCATAGAAATTAAGTTTCAGGTGTACTGGAGTGATATGTCTTTATTAAGCAGCATGTCATAAATAAGGAAAAAAGAAGGGCATTAATACTAAGAAGAAGAAAATATGCAATGGGAGAGCAGAATCAGCATTGAAAATAGTCAACTTATGGTAAAATTTAAATAGAATCGCTGTCTCTCTCAAGTGCAACTCTTTTCACTGATATTTGTAGTAATATTTACTAAGGCAATAAACCTAAAACATGTGCGATTGAAAATGTGAAGGTAGGGAACTCTACAAGTCTTAACCACAAGCTTACGCATTGGAAGAAGTGTAAAAGCACTTTTCAATGCTAGTAATTATACAGTGACTTAGAAAAGCACTTCTTGATATGAATCAATCATGATAAAATTTTATACAATGGAATTTTTTACTATGATAGTCTACAATTCATTCAAGTATCCCAGACAAAACCTAAACTATGTTTTTCCAACCAGAACTTTCTAGCCTGCCAGAATAAAAGAAAGCATAGCATTATATGATATTTCTATGCTTGCCATAAAAGATATATGCTCATCACCTACTATTTTATCATATATGTGGAGAAGTATAACTGAACAAAAATCAATTAGAACTGAATTTATACTTACGTCATAGATATATTACTTATAACCAATTTCCACAAATACACTTTAATGCAAATTTTCTAATATAATTCCTTTAATTTCCTAACAGTTTCGACTGTCCTGCAGTCTTCATCAGAACACTTGCACAAACTTTCTCTTCCTTTAAAATTTATAACTCTGATGAAGACTTCAAGACACTTGAAACTGTTAGGAAATTAAAGGAATTATATAAAAAAATTTGCATTAAAGTGTATATGTGGAGATTAACTCTGAGGAAGACTGCAGGACAGTCAAAACTGTTAGGAAATTAAAGAAATTATATAAAAAACTGCATTAAAGTATGTATATAGAGATTGATTGTAAGTAATATATATATATATGTATATATATATATTTATATGAATATATGAAAGGAAAAAAGTAAAGGAAATGATATAAGCTTAAGTTATAGACTTTTAATGGTAAGCATACTATATTACCATGTTACAAAAAATACCATAGTAATATTTCATTTGATATAAAATCATAAAACTGTACCTAATTTTTTCCCCATTTTATTTGGTTTTTGCTTGTTTAGTTATTACTTTATATTACAATGATAGTAGCAATACATTTGTGGACATAATTTCACTAACAATTATTATTTTCTATTTTATCCATGTATGTTCATTGGAAATGAACCAAATAACAGAATTAGGAAATTGACTTACCCTTCTATGATTCTTGAGGTAGATAAATTGAAACCATTGCGTAATAATATGCTTATATATATAATATTTAAGCACATGTATATTGTCTATACTAAGCTTCATGTAATTTTAAGAGACTTGAACTCAGAATTTCAAACTCCTCATGATCCAGATCATAATCTCCCACACACATACACAATCACTTCTCAGTTATATTAAGATAGCAAATCTTTAAAATTTAATTGATAAACTTTAATCTTCTTCATTCTCCAACTCTTCAGCCATCCATATCTGTTGAAAATCCAAGAATAAAATGTTCAAAGCCCTTGATAATGCCAATATTATTGTCATACCCATGTAGAACTTAAGTCACACATAGGACCTTAATATGACCATTTAGTTATATAGGAGAGATGGGCAGAATACAAAGTGAATATATAATATTTAAATACGTGTATATTGTTTGTACTAAACTTAATCTAATTATAAGGGACTTGAATTTAGAATTTCAAACTCCTCACAGCAATCCAATCCATCTTATCCCAGTGATACATAAGACCACATACATGTGAGAAAAGTAAATGATTTCCAACATATGTATTTCATGCTAAATTAGAACTCATCAGCTGGTCCAGATCACCATCTCCCACACATATATACAATCATTGCTCAGTTTATATTATAATTAGATTAAGTTTAGTATAGATAATTTGCATGTATTTAAATATTACATATCCAGCCTGTATTCTGCCCATTCCTCTTCTGGATAATTAAATGAACATATTAAAGTCCTAGGGGTCTGATTGATTTAAGTTCCACATGGGTATGACAATAATATTGGCATCATCAAGTGCTTTGAGCATTTCATCCTTGAATTTTCAATGTTATGGATGGCTGAAGAGTAGAGAAGATTAAACTTGTCCATTAAAGTTTGAAGATTTGCCAATTTAATATAAACTGAACAATGATTGTATAAATGTGTGAGACATGGTGATCTGGACCAACTGATGAGTGCTGATTCAGCACAAAATATATATATATATATATGTCATATTATTATTACTATTTGCGGGATATTCCGTGTAGTGAAAAAGCTAAATGCTGACGTTTCAGTACAATATCAAGTACCTTCCTCAGAGCGTCCTCTTTCTCAAATCATAAGAATGGACATGAGATTTAAAACCGTTTTTATCGTTTTCTTTCTCCTCATAATTAAATTCTATTGGTTGAGAAGTTTTAAAATTTATTTTCTCTTCCAATAGCTTTTTCCAAATGTTGTTAATCTTCTTTAATTCACACCTTTCATTTATGCTCTTGGGCCTTTTAAAAATCTCTATAGCTTCTCTTAGAAATCTCTGGTCATATTGTTCAATTTTTGCTAAAATATTTGTTTTTTCAAATTTGATATCATGATTTGTTAATTTTATATGAGAATAAATAGCTGATGAATTGGATTTTTCTCTCACTGCCAGAATGTGTTCTTCCTTTCTAATATTTATTCTACGACTAGTCTGTCCTATATATGTATGTGGACAGACTCTACATGGAATTTCATATACACCATGACACTCCAAAGCAATTTTATCTTTAGGAAGTGGAAATATTTCACTAATTTTTTTATAGGTAGTGTAAATTGTGTGAATATTATTATTTTTTAAAATGTTACCAATTCTATCAGTTACTCCTTTTATATATGGCAAAATTATCTTAATTTTTGATGTATCAAAATCTTTTTTCTTTTGATATGTATAAGCCCTATTAATAATGTTGTAATTAAAACCGTTATGAAGAAGCATTTTATTAGTAGCAAAAAGGTCCCGGTGAAAATGGCTATCATCAGAAAGTCTCTTTGTTCTATCCAATAATGTCTTTGCTACTGAAAATAGTTGTGCAGGATGGTGATGAGAGGAAAAATGCAGATATCTCCCAGTGTGTGTTGGTTTTTTATATATACCATGGGATAAAGAACCATCTTCCCTTCTTTCAATCAAAACATCTAAAAAAGGTAATTGATTATTATTTTCTATCTCCATGTTAATTGATTATTATTTTCTATCTCCATGTCATCATGGAGATAGAAAATAATAATCAATTACCTTTTTTAGATGTTTTGATTGAAAGAAGGGAAGATGGTTCTTTATCCCATGGTATATATAAAAAACCAACACACACTGGGAGATATCTGCATTTTTCCTCTCATCACCATCCTGCACAACTATTTTCAGTAGCAAAGACATTATTGGATAGAACAAAGAGACTTTCTGATGATAGCCATTTTCACCGGGACCTTTTTGCTACTAATAAAATGCTTCTTCATAATGGTTTTAATTACAACATTATTAATAGGGCTTATACATATCAAAAGAAAAAAGATTTTGATACATCAAAAATTAAGACAATTTTGCCATATATAAAAGGAGTAACTGATAGAATTGGTAACATTTTAAAAAATAATAATATTCACACAATTTACACTACTTATAATAAAATTAGTGAAATATTTCCACTTCCTAAAGATAAAATTGCTTTGGAGTGTCATGGTGTATATGAAATTCCATGTAGGGTCTGTCCACATACATATATAGGACAGACTAATCGTAGAATAAATATTAGAAAGGATGAACACATTCTGGCAGTGAGAAAAAAATCCAATTCATCAGCTATTTATTCTCATATAAAATTAACAAATCATGATATCAATTTTGAAAAAACAAATATTTCAGCAAAAATTGAACAATATGACCAGAGATTGCTAAGAGAAGCTATAGAGATTTTTAAAAGGCCCAAGAGCATAAATGAAAGGTGTGAATTAAAGAAGATTAACAACATTTGGAAGAAGCTATTGGAAGAGAAAATAAATTTTAAAACTTCTCAACCAATAGAATTTAATTATGAGGAGAAAGAAAACGATAAAAACGGTTTTAAATCTCATGTGCATTCTTATGATTTGAGAAAGAGGATGCTCTGAGGAAGGTACTTGATATTGTACTGAAACGTCAGCATTTAGCTTTTTCACTACACGGAATATCCCGCAAATAGTAATAATAATATGACATCTTTTATCCGTGAAAATATTAGAATTAATATATATATATATATATTAGAGCTTATTTATCTTTCTCACATATATGTGGTCACATGTATCAGTTATATAAGATGGATTGAATTGCTGTGAGAGGTATGAAAGTCTGAGTTCAAATCCCTTATATATATATAAGTAGTTAATAAACATCACATGATCAGTAGGCATTAGATGGGGATTTTATGCACAAGCCTTCTGGCATCCATTGATTACTGTGGATTGCACTGAGTGGCAATATATATAGAGAGTTTTGCCTGTTTTGATATATATATATTCTAACCCACTATATTTAATTAGTTTATTAGAAATTTATTTATTTCTAACCCTATATTTTTAATTAGTTTATTAGAAAATTGCACTTTTCACCCATTTCTAACCCTGTAATTTTTTTATTTATT